>JARGYA010000077.1:0-511692 GCA_029204335.1 Mycena vulgaris | reverse complement strand
GACTCGTTTGCCGGCTCCGCGCGCCGCGCATTTGTCTCTGAGTGACGAGGACCCCTCTTGCGGTACCAGAAGAACAGCGCGAGACCGCCCGCGAGTAGGGAGAGTCCACCAACGACAGGGCCGACGACCAAGCCGATGGGGACCTTGTGTGCAGAGGTCGCGGTGCTGCTAGGGATGCCTGTCCCAGAAGGTGAAGCTGAGGTGGAGGAGGTAATTTTGGTGCCGTCGGCAAAGGGGCCTGAAGGAGTATCCGCGGCAGCAAGTGCATTGGAAGTGCCAATTAGTGGGCCCCAGGGCTGTGCGCCCATCGGTCCAATGGTGAATGCCGGGGACAGGGCAGAGTCGGCGGTCGAGAGAAAAGAGGGCAGAGACGTGAAATCACCGCTCAACCAACTCGTATCTGTTCCCACATCATCACTGCTTCCATCCGAGTAATGGATCCTAATTGCTGCGATAAGGCCAGCAGGCGAAGGATCGCTGGTGCCTGGGTTTGCATAGTTCTGCGCGATCACCGTAAATGTGTTCAAGGTAGCGTTAAGGCCGAGGGTGATAGCGAACTGCTGCACGAATTGGAAGTTTCCGATACCTGGAGGCGCCCCGACGTAATTGCCATTGAGATACAATTTGAATTCATCATCGACGGTGATGAGTACCGTCGCGGCCTGCGCGTTTTTCCCACTGGGAGTGGTGAGGGTCTTGCGGAATCCTACACGACCAACCGCCGCAGTGGAAGCGGCGGTGGACGTGGACCAGATCCATGTCTTTCCCAACAGGCTTAGCGCATTGGGATCCGCAGAGGGAACCGTTACGCTACTTCCCCACGGTCCGGATCCGAATGGTGCAGCGACTGCGGCAGTCGAAAAATGGGAAAGGTCGGACGGGGTGGGGAAATCGGAAGGGATAATAGCGGACACCGCCCAACTCGAGTCGGAGAAGACGGTGTCAACTGACCCATCGCTATACTTAAATAGGATGGCAGCTACAAGCCCTGGCGCCGGCGCGCCGACATTGTTCACCGCCAACACTGAAAAAGTGTTTGTCGAGGCGTTCAGTGAGGCGCTGAGCACCGTCGCAGACTTCCAATCGTCCGCCCCGTTTCCGGACGCCCCAATCGGCTGGCCGTTCACCCAGAGCGTGAATTGGTTGACCGCAGTCATCGAGATGCTGGCTGAAACAGCGCTCTGCCCTGTGGGACTGGGGAAAGTCTTCATGAATGCGACGTTCCCTGTTGTTCCACTAGATGTCCAGATCCACGAAGCGGACACAAGTCCACTGTCGGATAATGGGCTCCTTTGTTCGATAGCATTCTGTTCAAGCCGAAATTTCTCGAGACGGGCATGGACGCCTTTATGCATAGGTAAGACAAACGACCCAGAAGGAAGGAAGAAGATTGGACGCACATAAGAAAGGAACGTTACAGAGAATAAAAAGAAGAATGAGACACCTTGGACCACCTAGCGTATTCCAGCGTCAGCTTTCCAGCACTGTGTGCAAGAGGGCACCCTACCTTGGGAGGCGATCATCAGGGCGTTCGGGATGAGAAGGAGAACAACGAAGGCAGGAAGGGGGGCGCAAGAGTGGTTCGGTGCATTAGAAGGCCGCAGTCGACACCGCACACGTCTCGAAGGCCCCTGAGATATTAATCACGGGAGATGGGAGCAAAATGACCGAGGTCGCCCATGATGATCTTTCACCGGTTTTAATCTTGAGCTCCGTCAATTATGGGTCCCAGTTAGGCTCGTTACAGCCTCTAAGTATAGCGTCCATGATCGTTCAGGATCAATGAAGTCCCAGTAAGGTCCGCACCTGGTGGATTACGTGGACAAGAATCTGCCCCAGCTCGCCGTCGGAGGCAGGAGTGGGATGATGCCTATGGCGAACTCGGGCTTCTACGGCATCAACTGCTGCCAACTTTTGGAAAATGCCCCCACGAAGTAGCGACACTCCCGCTGTTGAACAGACTGTGTCAAGAGGCAGGCGGGAATAAGGTTCTGAGCACAGACCTCGCAAAGTTTTGACCAAGTTTTGACAGCTCGTAAGCACGATTTCGACCAAAAGGGTAAGAAATGGCTTCCCTTTTGGGAAATCTCGATGATCAACCTCGATCTGATCAGCAGAAATTGCACCGTTTAATGTGGGCCTTGGCCGAGGTACCTACTGCCCCTAAATGATAGTCTGACATGGTATTCCGGTAGAGGCTAGGTTTATGAGGGCGGGAGGGGGATAGGCAAAATTCGGGGAGAATCTGTGTTAGAATGGGCTCGACAACGCGAAGATTTAGGCAGATAGTATAGTTTGCATTCCTCATTTGGGGGCCTTGGTCTGTGTCGTTCTCGCCTCCTCTTGGACTGTGTTGGGGCGCTGATCGACGATGCTGGTTGTTCGAAAGGACAACGCTCAGATCGAAACAACGTCGGAAAGCTGGACAAGACATGAGAGCAGATTCAGATAAATTCACGCACAAAGCCTCAGAACTTGAAATGATGAGGTTCCCGTCGCGGGATTGGCATAGCGTGCCCCGATCCCGCTCCCGTATGGGAGCGTACGAGTGTCTATGATATATTGCCCTGTCTCAAATACCCGCATCTAATAGATCTATGTAAACATACTGCTATGGGCCATCATAGCTGGACCTTGGACTCGGAGCGCAGCTTTCGAGGTAGCAACATCGAGCAGCGAACCGCCCCCAGCGCTGCCGCGAATAGCACAATGTACACCATGTTCCCGCCGGCGATGTGGTGCTCGGCGGAGAGCGCGAACAGTGACGACGCGAACGACGGCGCAAGGCTGCGCAGCAACGTCCCCACCATCTGCGTGAGGCCATTCAAGCCCCCGAGGCTCGCGGGGCCCGGCGCCGCGTCCATGATGAATATGTACGTGGTCGTGTACGCGAAGTAGACGACGAGCGTGCCGCTGAGCTGGCATGCGAGCGCGACGCGCACGGCGGCGTCCACCCGCCCCGCGCGCCGTACGAGGAGCCCCAGCAGTGGATACATCGCGAACTGCGCACATATCGCACAGAAGGCCGCGATGCACATACGGCGGGGGCCGAACCGCCGGATGATGCGCCCGCCGAGGAAAATCTGCACGAAGGCGTTGCAGATGCCGCAGATGCCCAGGATGAGCCCGATATCGTACGGTCTGAGGGAGGCGTCAGCGGCAGGAGCACCATGCAGGGTAAGGAATTCCTCACTTAAGACCGAGGCCACCGAGACTGATGGGCGTCGCGAAGAAGAGGGGGAGCAGGGCGTCGTGAGCGCTGTGGCAGAAGGACAGCAGGCCTTGGTTGGCGACGGCGATGAGGACGGGCCGGATGAAGAGGTCGCGAATGGGTGGCGGCGGCGCGGCTGACAATTCTGGCGGTGCTGCAGGGAGTAGCGGATCCGTCTCGGCAGGAGAATTGCTTTTGGGTCGCCGTGCGACAAGAGACGGCAGGGTCTATAGGAGGTAAATTCGCGTGCCGAAATGCATAGAACGAGGCGCACCTCCTTCAATCCGGCCAACGCTAGTACAAAGGAAAAGAACGCGAACAAGGCCGCGACGGCGCAGGGAAGCAGGTACGGGTGCTCTCTCAGGATATCGATCTTCCCGAGCGTGGCTGGCCATCTGGCTGCTGGGTTGGCAAGCATGCCGCCTATGAGAGGACTAGACGAAATGAACACCATGAATATCATTGAGGTGAAAGAACGCACCTTATGGTGCTACCAAGCGACCAGACCATGGGTATCATCGAGAATATATCGGCGACATTCGTTGGATCCGAGATCTATTATGGCAGGTTAGGAAGGAGCATTTACATCGCAGACTCGAGTTGTCTACCTCGTTAATAACTGTCTTTGTAACCCCTTTGGCCTCGATTAGCCAGGAACAGCAGAGGATCACAAGGAGAGATACCGATGTTCCCGTTGCATGCGCCCTGGATGCACCGGAAGAAGAAGAGGGACCAGAACGTCTTCGAGAGACCGAAACCAAGCATCGCGATAGTGGCCCAGTGGCCCGAGTAGAAGTACTCGTCTCCGGCCATAAAAATCGGACAGGCGGCCAAATTGGAGAGCCGTAAGACTCTCTGCCATGAAGAACGCAGACTCCTGGATCGAAAGTTGGTGATCCGCCTGTGGACCCAAGCGAGCAGGTTAACTTACGAGTATCCCAGCGTAAAACCCCGTCTTTGTTTCCTCGCCTCCTGTAATCCCTGTATCCCGCACAAATTGGACGACGAACGGATATATCACCAGTGCTAACCGCACTGCTGTGATTATCTTTAGTGCGCCAAGGACATGTCCATTGACTCACCCGTTATTGGTTCCGCCAGCGCGATAGCCATTACGATGGCTACCTGTAATTTTGGAATGGGAGTGCGCTTTCTTGCTACATGACCATTCGAGCCCTCCCTAGGCGTCTCTGAGTTGTCCATGATAAGCGGGGACAAGAAACGCCGTCACGGAGCTCGGAGCGATTCGAGTCAAAGATTTCTTCTATAAGCGGCCGGCGCGGAAAAAACAGTTGCGCATGATGGACTCCCGAGGAGTGAGAATCGTCCTGCCATGAACCATGCAACAAGACTAATGTAAGATTTTTTCCATCAGAGCGCCGAATGGATGGTAAACACTCGGATGAGAGTCAGTCTCAGTCAAGAGTCAAGACTCCGAGTCGGCAGTGGAAAAAGACCGCGCGATCACGCCTTTCGACACGCGGTCACGTTCTCGGCTTTGAAATTCAACCACGACACGCGCCAGAGAGCCATTTCTCACCATCCGACAGAATGACGCCTTACTTCTTGAAGTCCAGCTATTCCACAGACAAAACTCCCCCAGCACAACGTTAACGGTCTCCAAACTTGTCTCGCGTTCTCCAAGTCCTGGACTCCCATATCCCCGACAAGAATCACAAAGCGGACGCGGATTTCATTCTGCCACTTTCGGATAGAAGTCCATGTGGCCTGCCATGTCTCAAACCTCTCATAAGAGCTCTCACAAGCCAACCTCATCAAAAGTTCTCTCTTGAGCTCGATCGTGATCGAAGTGATGGCCAATCCTTATTGTGTTCTCCCTCATCGTCCCGAGAACAACATCGACTCGGCAATTATTGGTACGGATCCTCCTGGATTCTCTCGCCCTTACGCCTCCAATAAAATCCTGGAACCACTCCGGAATCTAGCGCTTATGGCGGACGCTGCGATAGTGCGAGGTCCGTACAGTCTTCAACTCTCCTCAACTTGTAGCGCTTTCGTTCAAATCTGAGTCTCTCTGGCTAAGGGTGCCTGGTTGCTGATGTCGAGTCTTACTCAGATTTAGACTTTGTCCTCCCGATTAGGCCACCGATCCCCGTCCTTTTGTTCGCTGGGTCCATCCTTCCTATTGTTTACCAAGGTCGATCACGTCGTTTATTAATCACCCACGGCATGTCGCCTCTCGAGGTATAAAAGCCCGACCAATTTACATCACCTCTCCAGGCAACCTACCACCACTCCTCGCCCACCACTCCTCTTCCATCCACACTCATCCTCCCAGAAATGGACTCTTTCACCGCCACCACTTCCAAGGTTGAGGACATCGTCCTCCCCCCCGTCAACGACGACTCCGGCACGGGCTCGAGCGGCAGCTGCGTTGTCTGCAAGGAGGACACATCCCTCCCCGCCGTCAACGAGGACTCCGGCACCGGCTCCAGCGGCAGCTGTGTCATTGCTTAAATAGCATTCATCGGTCCACTTACTACGGCATCCTCATTACAGTGAGTTCTACCCATTCCTCGTCTTTTGGTAAATTTTGACACCGCCCTCAGCCTGACATATTCGTTTCGGGTTCGGTCGGCGGCTGGAGGCGGGTGGACGACCGACAGCAACACACACCATTTTACGCGCCTTTAGCAGCGTGCAATTATTTTATACACTTCGACTTCTTCGTTTGCGCATTTGTTACGCATACATAATCAATTCGAGTCTGCAGCTCCCTCCACATGTGCCCATCCGTCAGAGGAACCCGAAGCCTGCAACATACACAATCAAATCGAGTCTGCAGCTCCATACACGTGTGCCGTCCATCTGATTCCAGACCATCCCTTCAACATCCTCAGAGCAAGGCGAATAATCCGGAAGCCAGGCGAGAAATATAATCTGCTGGATGGAGGCTTCTTCCTTTTTTGTCTTGTCAACCTCACTGGAGCATGGAAAATAACATTTTTGTGCGCCGAGAACATTGATGAGCGTCAGGAATTGACGCGGAAAAAACGCTGAGATGGTCTGCCAGATTCGCAATTTGGATGACTGCATACTCACTCTGCGGCGCATCTGGTCAACTGATTCTTGATCCAAACGACGCGTCGCCTTCACAATTTATGGACCCCTAACTGACCCACGTGTTTATCTCACTTCGGAGGCAAGCTCGACGAAAAAAGCCCCTGTTTTGCAATTTGCATCCGCGAGACGATTGGCCGCGGAAGCAAATCTCCTGTCCTCTATCTCTTTCTCTTCTCTCCCCCATCTTGCCTTGATCTTGCCTAGTGCAAAAAAGCCTTTCGCCTTATTATCTTCTCTATTCTTGCCTCTGTCTTCTCATTCCTCACGGAAACAAACCTACAGCCACTACTACCCTCCACCTCCACTTCCTCCCCCACCCTTCCCAGCTACCATGTCCGCTGTCTCAGAACAGAACGCCCCCACGACCGCCGCAGAAATTGAGCACTGGGCTCCCAATATGCCCAACAGTGATATGTATACACTCGTACGTGCATCGCAACCCCATACCATCGACGTCGTACTAACCATCCAGCGCAGCTTTCCGCAAAGGACGCGGTCGCCTCGATGGCCCCTAAGGACAGACCTCAGGGCCCGGTCCCTCGGCGAGTCGTAGCACTGCGCACGTCACCCCTTGGACGCTTCCCGCCCTGGAACGCCGCACCCCCACCCGCAGCGGCGTCACCTCAAGCGCCCAGCGCCGCGGCCGCTATCGACGTCGACGACACCCCCCCTTCCCCCTCCACGTCCCCGGCGGACGTCCCTGCGTCCCCGGAGGCCCCTCAGCAACCCCGCAGCCGCGCCATCGGGCTCGGGCATCCTTCGACCTCCCGGCGCAACATGCCCCTCACACCCAACAGCCCCGCGTCCCCGCAGGCGTCCGTGCAGCCCCGCCCCCACATCACCTCCTCGACGATCAAGCGTCGCACGGAGCGGTTCCCCGCAAGGGAGCTGCACGCCATCGCCGAGGGCCCCGCCACCCCGCCGCCCAGCGCCGCCGCACGTCCGGTCCTAGGGACGCGCAAGCGCTCGTACGCCGCCGCCGTGAGCACCGAAGAGACACCCAAGCACACCGCTAGCAGACGCGTCACACCCATCCCCCCCTCCCCCGGCTCTCCTCGCTGCGCGTCGAAGCCGAGTGGCGTGTCTGTCTCAGTCTCTGTGTCGCATGATATCGCCGCGCTGGCGCCGCGATATATGTCGTCGGGAAGCCCGCTGGCGGGCCCGACACAGGTGCAGTCTCCTCGTTTGCTTTTCCCTGCGACCATGGCAGGCAGCCCGCGGTTCCAATCGCTCGACGGAGCGGTTCAGGCCATCACCGCGGCCAGGCAGGCGGAAGGGGGTGTAGATACGGAAGCGGGAGAGGAGAGACGAGATGCAGGAGCGGGCGAGGACAGACGCTACACGAATGAAGAGTTGGAGGCGTTCTACAAGGAGGACTTGTTCCTCAAGCTCAAGGTGCACGCGTCCCTACGAATCAGGTTCGCCGCCCGCCGCCTGAAGATGTTGTTCTGAGGCGTATTTTTTTCTCTTTATCTTGACGGACGATATTTCTTTTTTCATCTCTCTTCATGGACCTCGTTGTGGACATTTTTCATGGACTGTGATCACGGACACTACATATAAAACCCATAGATAAATATAAAATAGCCGTAAAAACTAGAAAATGTACCGCACGTACCTACAGAAAACCCGTCGAAAATCTTTCTATTCGAGGAGCGCTCGACATGAAGTGAAGTGACGACTCAGTCAGGCTTGGGTAGTCCGTGGAGAGCGAGCGCTGGGGAACCCGGTGAGGACCTCCCACACGGGGAAGGAATTGAATTAATACGGTAATCATCGACAGCGGTGAGGACAAGAGCCATTCGACGCGCGGGGGACGTTGCATCACTCCCAAGGCCATCTTTCTCAGCATGAGGCCAGGACGTAGTATGCTCGACGAGCGTACACAGTCGAGGCGGTAGGCGGCGTGTCAAGGATTTTCTGCAGGACGCGTGGCAAAGGAGGAATGGGGGGCCTATGCGAACCCGGGACGAGGGTGCGTGGCGAGAGAAAGGCCAGCTTATTCGTGACCGACGCCGTCTATTCCGTCACTCAGAAAACGGGGGAGACTGAAGCAATTGGATCGAGCGTACCTATATGCATTGAGCGGTGAGGCGGAAAGCCGTACGTCGACTGCAGATGAATTCAATATACGGACGCGAGATAGCGGCCACGGAGCATTACGCTGACGGAGGGAAACGCGGTGGAACGGGAGTCAGTACGCTGCCCGAAGGAACACCGACGCGGGGCAGCAATTGGCGTGACCATCCCCATCGACAACGGTGGGACGATAGTCGCAGGCACGAAAGGGTGGCGTTGAGAGATCCTATGGCCCGAGCCACTCGATGTCAGAATGTGGAGACGTGCTTGACGGGCAACGGAGACGGCGGTGTAGCGGAAGAGACTGGGGCGTGGTATCTTCAGCGGCAGGCGTCGGGAAGGAGGAGGCTTCTGGACTCTTCTGGAGGGAGAACCAAGGGCGACGGAGATTCACGAGAACTGACTTGAAGTTTGCGAACAAAGATTCTGCTCGAGCAGTACCACGGCCAGGATAAAACCAGCTCGTGCGTGGCGAACGTCATAGGCTGTATCCATCGTCGGTAAGCGAAAACGGGAAGAGGGGAGATGTGATAGAGCACGTACTGTTATGCGACGGCGACGGGTGCAGAGAACTGGTACTCCAGGGCGGCAGGACGTCCGCTGCCATTGTTGAACGTTCAACGGTCTTGGTGATTCGCTCCCAGTCAAGTCATCCCGCTCGCTGAAGCGTTGGTTGGATGTTTCCAAGTTTTCCCCCTTTTACGTGGACTCGATGCATGCCGCAGAGTAAGGTCCAGGTGAGGTCAATACACCGCAGGCAGAGTCGAAGATGTGGACCAGTTGAAGTTGAATGACATGTGGTAGAACAGGTATTCGATGTGTCCAAACAACCGTCGACTAGTTTCGTCTCTCTTCGTCTACCACATCCATCTCATTTCGACTCAAGTGTCCTAAAAACCCACGGGCCCTAACAGTCTGCAGTAATAACAAGCCTTTCCTTCGCCTCCCCAAGATCTGGACAGCGTAGTTCACACTGGGGAGCGGAGTCTCAGCTTTGGCCGACGGGACCGCCAGCAGCTTGCTTCAGAGCTTCCGGGGTACAAAAAGCGCCCAGAATTCGTAGCAGAGTCCTAAAACTTGCCCTGGTATACGTATACGTCCAATGACTTCCTCTATGAGTTGACGACCGTCATATGCGTGCCACTCTCGACAAGCGGGACGACACGCGCCCGGCGTGAGGTAGCGCTCGCGGATGAGGCGCCAAAAGAGGTGATTGAAGTGTCGGACGCGTCCACCCCTCGCCGAGCATGAAGCACGCGGTGGGGCCTACGTCCTTGCGCAGCCAGCGGTAGACATTCACGATGGAGAGCTTCGACACCGCGTCGCGCGCGATCTATCATCTGTGCGACCGCGCGCCTGCTCATCGCACAGGGGAGCACGCTGACCGTCCCCGCGAGTGTGATCTTTGAAATCAGTGCGGCGTTCCGATCTGAGCTGTCGACGCAGACGCACGGACACTCGCACAGCTGCACGCCATTCAGTTCACGAATGGACCCCGACGCGTGCGCCAGGCCGGGGACGTGCAGCCCAGCCCGTTTCGTCCCCGTGCGCCCTCTGCGGAGCTGAGGCCCGGTGCTAACGCACCGGCGCACGGCCGCGACGCTGGGAACAACCACCAATATTGTTCCAGCCCAATTTTTGACGTCGAGTCGCCCAGCCCTCGCAGCTACTCATCATTGTCGCCTCATCTAGGACGTCGTGCGTCCGCAAGCCGCGTATACCTCTGCATCTGCACACTGCCTCCGCTGACCCTCACCGCCAACCTCTCTCACGCCACGCCGTTCAGAACCGTCCTGCAAAGCCGCGCCCTACGAGGCCGACGATTCACAGACGTAGGATCACGCGCAAGCCACCGCGTGGCTCGCGCAATTCGCCGCACGCAGACCCCTCCATTCCACCTCCTCTCACAACATCGACCTCGACCTCTGCATGACGGCGACGCACCTCTGGCGGCTCTTCGTTGTGCAGTGTCGCGTCGTGATCGAGACGCGTCTTTTGATCGCGACCGGACGTGGCCAACGGTTGTGGTGGACGTGGCGAACGCGACGGATACGTGACTGCAGTCGCCGACGGTCAGAGATTTAAGCGCTCAAGGACTCGAGTTAAGAGATTCGATGGAGATCGCGGTTGCTCATGCATAATTGTGCCCCATTCCTCGCGCGTTCCCTCCACGCGTGTTATGCATCGAGCCTTCCGGGATCAAACCCTCCTTGCTGTGATTCTGATGAAAAACTGAGGCTCAATTTTTTCATCGACATTCGCTACTTAATGTACCACGTAATAATTAAATAAATAAACCGAGGCTAGCCATCATGTCGTATCTGAGCCCTGGATCCATAATTTCTACACAGGTTCTCTGCTCCGAAGACTCAGCGCGCAGCCTTTGTACATAGGAGTATGCCGAATCTCATGCCTGACAACCTGATATTGAGATGGACTGGCGCCAAGAGAATAGGCGCCCTCGGCAGGTTTCACCTTCCTCTTCCTCGTCATGCGCCTCCGAGTCTCGCCAGAGCATTACCATCCCATATGGCCGCCTATCTGCATAATCCAGGTCGGGCTGGTATCGTACATCGTCTATGTATTGGCCAACCTAGACCCGGCCCTCCTAGATAACGATCCGATTTCATATCTTTTCAGAACGAGTAAGTCATGGCGCATATGAAAGAATTTGGGCTCAAAAATGCCGACAGTGGTGTGCACTGTCGTATTAATAATGCAGCTCGGTTTTTGCATCGCGGTGCTTTACGACGAATGAAACACCTTGTGGTACTACCCTGTCCTCCGACTAGTGTTGCCGCGGCTTGGCGCGGCTCGGCTAGCCGATCAAGCCGAGCCGCAATTAAGCCAGGCCTAGCCAGCCGTTTCCCATGCGGCTATAAGTGGCTCGGCTTCGGCTGGAGCCGGCTTTGACCTCGGCTTAGCCGCGGCTCCAGGCGGCTCCCCGTCGCTGGTTACCTCTCTTCTCCTCGCTACTCTACATGCTACCTGTCGCTCCCCTGGATCATACCTCCTCCTAAAGTACCACATACAACAATTCTCGGCCCAAATCTCATGGCAACAGTGTGATCCTGTAACTTTTTTGAGGCCGGTGACTCCCTCGATGGTGGCGATGACGCAGCGGATGAGGCAGCTACATGCTGCACTTGGGAGTTCAGGACTTCAGGCACCTTGAGGCATGTTCTGGGACGTGCTGAATGGGCAGCGTAGCGGTGAGAGGTGTAGGAAGAAAAATACCGGGAAGCCACTGGGAGCCACGGCTGAGCCGAATCCAAGCTGAAAGCCGTGAGAACCAGCCGTCTATAAATGGCTTGGCTCGGCTTAGTCGGTGATGGCTTCCGAAGCCATCAAAGCCGAGCCGGAGCCAGCCGTAGCCGAGCCGCGGCAACACTACCTCCGACACTCTATAGGGGTAAGAAAAAACCTCCTTCTTCTTCTCGGCAACCGTTCAAACTCCACAGGTCTCCGCAGTATTGGGCACTATCATATCGTATGTGCATCGGTGCTAATTTTGGCGAATCCCTTCAGAACATTGTTGCAGTGCTTGGCTACCCTCGTTCCACCTTTGGATAGGCGTAAGTATATTCTTCTTATTTTGATTTATATGACGTCCTTTTTTCATCAGATCTACCTCGTCTACAGCGCACTTTTTTTTGTCGTGGAAACCTGGGTCGGAGATGAGTTCCAGCAATTTATGATTGATAGGCAGAGTTCGTGGACCATTGTCTTTCTCAGACGGATCCACCTGACGTCTTGCAGTTATCTAGTGCCTGGGATATCTCGTATTGGCAGACTCGACATCTTTCGATACAGAAACGCTACCGAGCAAGATATCTCGACTGTGGTCTCGATTGATGCTTATTTTTCGGCGCCCATCTACCGGCCCAATTGCTCTCCCGGAAGAAGACGGACCAGTGCTTGAAATGGACGCAGGCGCAGGCCCCGGCTCCGATATCCGGCAATCTCTAGATGATCTTATATGGGACGTGCCGGCGGAGGTGGCCGAGAATGCGACCCATTGGTCACAGCTGGCGACACAGTGGCACACCTACGAAGCGCTATGGATCACGGCAAACAGCAAGGTCAAGACGAATATCCTCGCGCAAGAGGTGTTTCGTCTTTTCTCGTCCCCCGATTTTGGTGGCGGAGCCAACGTTGCGTTAGTCAATGTTGGTGAAACCCGTTCTGTTTTCTGGCCCCTGGTCCGGGGATTGGCAATTGCATCTCCCGAGTACAGAAAAGAGCTTGGAGATAACCCACCCCGCGAACTGAGCCAGTATTTCCCTGTTGGCACCGGTGCCTTTGCCCAATGGGAGAAAGTGAGCGTGTCACCGTGGACACACTATAAAGACAGAGATGTGCGTACCTATAAACACCGAGGTTCCGTCCTAATATTTGGCAGGACCTCATTAAAAAACTCTTCATTCGTCTGGTGAATCGGGTATATAAAGAGCTTGCAAAAAAGCCTGCTACAGATCCCGAAAGTGCGGACTCTCGCGATATGGCTCGCGCTATACTCGTTGTGCATGGTATCCGGAACATCGAACAAGCCGAAGAGATTTACCGCGCCGTTGATCTTTTGCAGAGAAAACTGAAGACACGTTATAAAGGTATCGGGGTTGTGATAATCAGCGAGCCTAAACTCCTTCGCCATGTGGCCGACGATGATGAGGCCATTTTGAAATGTGTCTGCACGATGTATGTGCCAGACAATGGCTCAGTCATTTACTCAGGAAACCCTCCTACACCTCCGGTGATCTATGAGGTGGGCATCTAAACTGATTGCAACTTGCCAAATCTCAACCTTTTGGTTCGCAGAACATTTTCCTGCTTTTGGTCGATAACATCCACTGGATTGGAGGCACTCAAGCTGAAAGGTTCCTTCCACGTTATCTCTGTAGTTCGTCAGTAATTGACCGTCCGCAGCATGTGGCCAAGAGTGCTGGCAATTTCTCCTGGTGGTTCTATCTCGGACATTGAGGATGAAAACAATCGTTCGACCATGTCAATATTCTCGACGTTGCACAAGGCATCAGAAGATCGCAAAGATATTTTGAAGGTAAGTTTTTCGGACGCTCTTCTACTCAGCAGCTAACGGAAGCCCAGTGCTTGACCGAAACGTCCGCAATAACGAGGTCCCAGATTCCCGCGAGGCTTATCAAAGATCGCATCAAGATCGCCAGAAAGCTACAAGAGCTCTTCGATTTGAATTCATACAAAAAGGATATCCCATCGGTTCCCCCGCGGGCACATGATTGCCGTTCTCAACATAGCCCATTCTGTACGTCACATTATTTTCGAACCATGAACGTCCCTTGACCATCATGAATGCAGATTCTAGACTGTGGTTTGCCCGAAAATGACGTGATTGAGGACTACAGAATGTTTACTCAACGCGCCCACCGTCTCCTCAACTTATTGGCGACACATCTGAAGCTACTTCCGGAGGAACTTGCCGTTACAGACGTCGTGCTTTTAAGCGATCATCCAATTAAACATGGAGGGTTCTCAAACATCTACCATGGGAGATACAAGAATGCCAAAGGCGAAAACGTTGAAGTCGCTTTGAAGGTCCTTAAAATATTCGAGGACCGGTCGGACGAACACCGGCATATCCTTCATGATAAATTCTCCAAAGAGGCGCTGGTGTGGCATCACTTGAAGCACGATAATATCGTGCCTTTCCTCGGAGTCGATTCTACCATATTTCGAAGTCCTTCGCGGGCCATGGTTTCGCCTTGGATGCCACAGGGAAGCGTGCTTAAATATATCGCGGAAATTTCCCCATCATCCCCGTATGCAGTCGAATTGGTGCCTATTCTCTTTCGCGAATTGCTTCAATCTCAATCTCACCTGCGCACACAGCTCAATGACGTCATCCGTGGTTTAAATTACCTGCATTCTGTGAACATCGTCCACGGCGATTTATGTGGGGTTGGTGGTCTCCGACATATATTGGTGCGAGATTCAGTGAACTGATTGGAACATTTAGCGTAATATACTTATCGACAAACGAGGACGAGCGTGTCTGACCGACTTTGGACTGACTGCCTTTATCGAGTCGGATACTTCGATAAAAACATCCACGCGGAGTGGTTCGATACGTTGGATGGCTCCTGAACTAGTGCACCCCTCTCCAGGCGTTCCGTTCAAGCGCACATCCACGTCTGATATCTGGGCTTTTGGTTGTGTCTGCTGCGAGGTGTGTCAAGTTCGTAATTGCTGTAGTCTGCACTCGCTTATCCCTCTGGTTGAAGATATGGTCTGAAGGTGTTTCACCCTTCAGCCATATCGGCTCTGACGCGGGCATTATTTTCGCGCTATCTGACTCTCCAAACACGCCGCCAGCAATTCCGTACCAGACTCAACCGCATGACAAGGAAGGTGTTCCTATGCCGCACAGGCTCTGGGAGCTCATTCAGTGGTGCTGGAACCCCGAAGCCTCGAGACGGCCCACCGCACAAGCGATCAAAGATGTACTAACAGAAATATGCCAGCGTGGTGGGGTGGAAGTCGCGATCGCAATGTTCGATGCGACGAAACCGAGCGGATTGACCAAGACGGCTTCTCCATGACTTGGCACGTCCATCAATTTGAACCGTATCTTCACAGCACGGCAACCCTGGTCGACGCCAGTGACTGGATGACGTTACCAGGAGCGTTACTTCGTAGAATTTTCAAGTTTTACATATATGGATGGTCTGATGTGAAATCTGTAGCCAAGTTGAACCACGGAGACAGATTCCGGCGATGAGGGCCTCTTAAATTTCAACGCTCAAAACAATACTAGTACTGGTACTAAAACGCAACAAATAGGCTCGAGTCATGCTCAATCCCCATCAATCCAATTCATCCCATACTTTTTCCGGAAGGCGCCGCGCGAGCATCAGAGCAAGCGCCGAAATGGCAAAGAAAAACGCGTAGACGGCATACCCTCCGAGGATATTCAACTCCACGGAGAGAGAGAATAAAGACGTAGATAATGCTGGTCCAACAGCGCGAGATATTGAAGCCGTTGTTTGTGATAAACCATTGACAGTTCCTCTGCTATTTTGGGGGGCAGATGCGATGATGTACATGAATATCGCGCCTTTCGTTACGATGGGATTAATCATGGCACCAGAATATAATAGTAGGACGTACCGAATGCACTATCCATCATTGCACCCAACACTAGCACGCAGCCAACGAGTATCCAGATTCCGAAGGACAGCCCAGATTTTTGAGCCACAAGGCTCGTAATAGGGAAGAGCGCAAATATGGGAAGGCAAGTTGCCAAACCATAGATGAACACACGTCTCTCGCCAAAACGGCGCACGAGCATAGAAAAGAAGGAGACTTGAAACAGGCCTGTGGTAACACCATACGTTGCTAGAATCAACCCGATGGTGTATGGAGGTAAACCGAGACCGCCGATTTCGATTGGCATAGCCAAGAAGAGGGGGAGAAGAGCCGCCAAGGCGATGTTCAAGAATGCCAGCGCGACGTAGTTGGAAACAGATATCATGATCGGGAAAGTGAACAGGTTTTTGAGCGGGAGTGGTCCGCCTGGTGATTTGGATGACGGAATGTCGGCAGTTTCGGCGTCATGGCCTTCGGGTCGTTTTCCGCGTATGTTGGTGGTCTTCTTGGGAACAGTCTGTTGGGAAAAGCTATCAAGGGAGGAATTCATTGAAAGTTGACCCGACACACCTCTTTGAAAAGCACTAGCACCACCAGAAACGAGCAAAAAACGAACCCACCAGTCACCAGGCAAGGCAGTAGATAGGGGAACTCCCCCCAAAATGGTGCAGCGAACATCTTGGGGAATCGTTCCTGCGGCCGGGACAGGGATCCTCCGATGAGCGGTCCAAGGGATGCCTACGCCAGCGTCAGAAGCTGTTCTAGGTTAAAGCAAGGCCAGCGTACACCTGTGGCCCATATAACTTTCGACGATGGTATTAACTTTATTTCTAAATGAACCTGAGTGGTAGACATACGTGGAACATACGCGAAACCCTGCGCCCGATTTGAGGAATCTGTTAGATCACCCAGAGCGCTTTTCATTACACCTGGAGGACATCGTTAGAGTAGTCAGAGATGTATGAGAATATGTACCTGTGTTCCCATTCAACAGTCCAGTGAGGCAGCGGCTAGCGAACATGCATTGATATGAGAGGGATTACTACGACCAATCTCCCACCTTATAACCAGCGCCCAAAATGTGCGGGACAGTCCAAAGCAGAGCATGGAGATGGCGGAGCCGAACAAACCAACCAATAGAATAGGTTTCCTACCGATATGGTCAGATGCTCGACTCCATTGCAGCACCGTTAATGCCTCCGTGATGAAAAACAAAGACTCCTACAACATTGTTTAGCATGTTCAAGCTAGTCCGAAAACCTGTGAACTCAACAATCTATTGGTGAAAAATAGGTCCCTCAGTGGACCCATCCAGATGAGCAAAACAGTCGAGAAACCCACCAGGCCACTGTTAGATATCGGGATAAGCTTAGCGGGGGTTACAAGAAGTGCAGTGGAACTTACGCATAATAGCCAACTTTGCGTTCATCACCACCGGTGATATCGAGCTCACTCACAAGCTAGCAGCAGTCGTTGAATCGCTTTCTCGTCCGCAATGAAGTACACACACCTGGTTTATATATGGATATATTGACTGGCTTGTCAATGGCTCGCAGATTTGTACCAGCATTATGATTGCCAGTTGAAGTTTTGGTAGAGGGGTTGGTCGTTTGGCCTGTGGCCTGGGGAGCAGGGTCGTTGCTTCATTAATTTCGTCAGACATTTCAGGTTCCGAGGAGGGCGGCGAAATCGGCGAGCTTTATACCCCGGGAATCGCGCTCCGTGTTCCGTGGTAGAATTGGGTTACACGGGCCAGGTGGAGATGCATGCCATAATTCGGGCGGCCGTTCGTCGGGTGTACTGGAGGGTGTACCCTGAAGGAGATAGTCAGCTTCCTAAAGTTGCAGGAATTTGGCACCCCCTGCCGATGTCGGTAGATGTCGGTTCTACTTCAGGCAGCCGAGTGCCTTGGGCGTCATCTTTGCGGCATAACTCACGCAGCCTATGCACACGGGATCCACATTGTCAAATTTGAACGAAGGAAGAAGGAGGTTATCTGCAACGTGTTGTTCGTATCTCAGGATCACCGACAAAATCGCATTTCCAGGAACTAAACTAGGGCTGGGTATTATTAAGAACCCCGGGTGTAATTTACGGTATATAGTGGGGTCTCTCGTATCTTAGAGTTGCCCTAATTTACCGTAATTTACAGCACCGCAGGCCGTACCATTCGCCGCCGTCTTTTCCCCATGCCGTGTTCTGTGTAGTCCAATTCGCTTTCCGAGTAACAGCTGTCATGGTGCAAGCTGCAGAGGTGCTAGTCTCGTTTCCAGACGTTATAGGACAGTCGCTTGCTGCGCTCGCGGGCAGAGAGCTGTATTAGCGTCAAGTATGCATAGGATCATTCAGAATATGATCCGAGGCAGATTTTGATGAGAAATGATGGAGGAGCACTGTCCAGGGTGGTGATCTCGCGGCTGTTTTCTCTGATCTTTTTGCCTCCGACTTGAAACTCCGCTGACCTGATCACCCCCTAACATCTGGAGCCGAGATTACAGAGGTGCATGGAAAAGGTAGGAGTCCGCTTGAATTTCAAATTGCAGTCAACTCGTCCTTCCTGAGCGCTAAGCCCCGATTGTCGCTAGCGCGCTCCAATGGATTTCACACTTGAGGAATGTCCTGGATTATGACGCCGAGGATTGATGAGAGCTTTTGTGCATTGAATTTGGCACTGAAATGGACCGAAGTTTGTGAGAATGTCCAGGAAGCTCTCGCGCGCACCCTCACAAAATTTACATTATTTTACGCCTGGAATGGGAGGTCCTGTGTAAAAGATGTATTTTATATGTATGTAATTTACATGTGATCTTTGTGTAAATTACACAGCCATTCTATTCCCAGCCCTAAATTAAACCCCAGCTCAAGAATTTCCGCTGTGCGATCGGACGTGACAGAAACATAACCAGGGTGCAGTTGGACTACCTTACGTATCTCTCGTCCAATTTTATCGTCTCTTTCGCCAAGGAGCCGTCATGAGTATCCACTCAATCGTCGATGTCATCCCATATCTGGTCCGGAAGGCGCGCCGCGAGCACCAGGGCAAGCCCAGAGATCACCAAGAAGACGACGTAAACCATGTACCCTCCCAGGAGGTTGTGTTGCACAGACAGCGAGAACAAGGAGGTGGACATCGCCGGTCCAATGGCTCTGGCCAGCGCAACCGAGGTCTGCGACAGACCATTCACACTGCCCCTACTGCTTCTGGGTGCGGAGGCGGTAACGAACATGAAAATGGCACCTGGCACGATGAATGCTCGTCAGCGTCAAATAATAATAATTAAATACCCAGGCAGAACGGACCAAATGAGGTATCCATTAGAGCGCCCAGGACCAGTACACATCCGATGAGGATCCAGACCACCGTGGTCAGTCCGGAGCGTTGAGCGATTATGCTCATGATCGGAAACAGTGCAAATACCGGAAGACATGTAATCATTCCGTTGATGAACACACGCTTCTCGCCAAAGCGTCGAACCAAGCGTGCGAAGAAAAAGACCTGAAACAGACCGGTAGCAAGACCGTACGCAGCCAGAATAAGGCCGATCTTGGGCGGCGGTAATCCAAGGCCTCCAATGTCGATTGGCATTGCAAGGAAGAGGGGCAGAAGTGCGGCGAGGGTTGTGTTGAGAAATCCCAAGGCAACATAATTAGAAATCGATATGATGACTGGGAAAATGAATAGTTCGCGGAGTGGAAGGGGCCCATCACGCTTGGGAAGCGGTGCAGTGGACGGACTGTCAGCGCGTAGAATGTTTTCAACTCCGCCTTCGGCGAAGACACGAGGCGCCCGATTCTTCCAGGGAACAGTCTGTTGGTCAACATGGTCAAAATGCAAACTTTTACGTGATATGCCGGGGAACTTTCCTCTTTGAAAAACGCAAAGACGACGAAACAAGATAGAAACACAAAGCTCCCCGTCGCTAGGCAAGGCAAAAAGTAGGCATACTCCCTCCAAAAGGCGCCAGAAAACAGCTCTGGAAAACGATCGTGCGGCCGAGCGAGAGAGCCACCGATTAATGGACCCACGGATGCCTGCGGCCGTGTCACAAGAGCGGATCAGAACATACGACGGAGATTACTCACCCCAATAGCCCAAACAACTTCACAGCGATAAGGTCAATTCTCGTGTAAGTCTAGAAAGAAGGAAGCTAGCGCTTACTTGGAAGATAAGCAAATCCTTCGGCCCGATTGCTGCGATCTGTCAAGTCGCCCATAGCGCTCTTCATTACACCTGGCCAAAGGATCAGAGAGAGCTTGGACGGAAGGTAAATTGTATCAACCGATGTTTCCGTTTAGCAGCCCACACAGACAGCGGCTACCAAGCGGGGGGGTTCTTAAAAAAAGGCGGAAACAACGAAATAACGACTTACCTGACCACCAACGACCAGAATGTGCGCGACAGTCCAAAGCAGAGAATCGAAGTCGCCACTCCAAACAATCCTATCATGAGGATAGGTTTACGACCAATCTGGTCGGACGCTCTGCTCCATTGCAAAACTGTTATCGATTCCGTTAGGAAAAATAAGGATTCCTATGCGTGATTACAGTCGGATTATGCCAGGGAGAAATTGTATTCACTCAACGATCTGCAGCGCGGAAGGCCCAAAAATCAGCTGTTAGACTTTTAATGATCCCGAAAGCGCTACTCACCAAACCACTGCACCGAATGTATCGCTGTTAACGCGGGAAATATCCTATATGTCGATTGCACGCACGCATAGTAGCCCACTTTCTTTGGATCGCCTCCGGTGATATCGAGCTCGCTGACAAGCTATCACAGAATATCCGATTCATTTTGAGCACGAACATGGCCAGAAACACAGCTTACCTGGTTGATGTAAGGATAGATAGATTGACTCGCGAGTGGCTCGCAGATCTGGATCAGCATTATAATCGAGAGCTGAAGCTTCGGCAGTGGCGTCCTAGGTTTCTTGGCCGGTCTCGAAAGCAAGGATGTTTCTTCGGTGATTTCGATCGACATCGCGAAAACAACTGGGGAGAAAGGGTGAGGAACCAGCACCACTTTTATGGGATAGACTGTTGCAGAATTCGAAGTACTGGTTTTTCGGGACAGCGGGTCCGTCAGAACGTTCTACCTGACGCTTGTTATCTGGACCAAAGATTCGACCGGACCGAATTGCCGGAGACCCTCATGTGATGCTGTACGCACAGACCAGGCAAGAAATGCCAATAGCGATACCGCCGCGCGAGGTGAATCCCGATGCTAATGGGTACCTGACTACGCAGCTCACATATAGAACATCGGTTTCGCTTCTAGGAGCGCTCAATTCAGTCAAGGTTCTGAGGTATTTGTGCTCCTAGTGCTTGTCCTGCCCTTCTAGGCTTTGAAAGCTGTAGAAAGTTAACAGCATCTTCATTGCGGGCGGCCACCGGAACGAGGGAAACAAATCTGCGGCAATAATTGGCGCTGTTTCTCCATTCTGAGATCATTCCTGAAAGAATATTAATAGCGGCAGACTCGGCGAAATTTCGATTTGTGGACAGCCTGAGTACTTGCGAGTAATGGAAGAAGCTACGGTATGGTCGGAAATATTGGGTTCAGGAGAGAAGTCTGGGCCCGAGGAGTCGAGAGCGTGCTTACTCCGCCTATTGCATTGGACAGGGAACTGCTTCTCGTTGGGCTCGTCGAAGCGGCCTGCAGTACGGAGACGCGGGTGAGGCAATTCCTTTCGAACGAGATGAGATCTAGATTGTACGAGTAGTGGGCCGCGTTTTAGGCATCCGCTACGATGAGCATTCGCTAGCATTTAGTTCCGGTCACCGAGGCGGTAAAAACGCCAGAAGAGCTGATGCTTCTCCGGGAGAATCGACTCTGAACTTTAAAGAAGACTCGGACATGGATTTCTTGTGCAGTCACAGTATGCCGAGTGCACGACCGTGAAGTTTGGCTCTTCTGGGTATGCAATGAGACAAAGAGAAAGCCCGACGGAGCCCACTCTGGTGCAGGGGATAATGAGGAAAAGGGACCGAATCCCAGCAATCAGGAAATGGGCTCAAAACATCGCGTACGCGGTGAAGAAAGGTGCAGAGCATCACGTGTCCATTTTCAGGCTGCCTCTGCAAAAACAGAAGGGATTTTACTTCCATCTCTTGAACCTCTTCCACGACCACGCGCAAGGCTCGCGTGCTCTCACTGAGTTCCTTCAGCGGAGCAACCTTCAGGAGCTCAGTTACCGCAACCCGATGGCCGCGGCGGAAATTCTGGGGCTTGAGCCTGAGCTCGAAATCATCGACTTGACCGGGGAGAAAACCGAGTCGGACGACGGAGAGGAGGGGGAATACGAGGAAGAGCTCTACGCGTCAGATGGTCCTGACGAGGCGTCCCGCGCCCAGCTGCACGCCGCGATTTACGCGGTCCCCGAAGCACAACTGCGCCACGTGTTAGCTAATCTAGCGGACACTGTGCCCGCGGTGTACCGTGCGCTAGCGAGAGAGCTCGTCGCGGTCAGCCCCTCCGCGCGGGTGATCACTCGCTGGGAAACGTGCGCGAACTGCGGGGCAACGTACGATATGCACGGCGACGAGGGAGAAGAGTGCATCTTCCATCCGGGTATGATGTTCCGCCCGCTGCCCGATATATACCGCTCATCTCGCTAAACTGGTCCTTCTGACAGGCGACCTGGAAGTAGACGAAGCGAAATTTTTAGATTGGGACGAAGACTGCCACGGGCCCATGGACTCGCAACACAACCGGGACGAATTCCCCCAAAACTTTTCATGGAGCTGTTGCAGCGGTGACGGTCTGTCAGAGGGCTGCATTACCGGGAAACACAGCGTGGCCACGCATAAGAAACGGCGCCTCTGACATCTGCTTTCCCAGCCGTCATTTCACTTCTAGACCCGCGCGCTCACCATAATCCCCATCTTGTATACTTTTTTGGGCGTGCAATTAATCTGACGCTTAGAGTGGTTCACCGGGCTGGAGTGAAACCGTGAGATCGAGTGGCGTGCGGACATGGGTGACGGGTTGACCTTAGCGTGTTTCTTTGTTTTGGTTTGGACCTATTAATACCCCGTTCACTCTTTGGCTCTCAACCATCCCATACAAAGCCCTCGTGTGCTCTCCCCGTTTCCATTTTCCTGCTATACCTTACCCTCTACTCGACAGCCTCCCACACTTCACACCAGACATGACGTGCCACTCGAGTTCAAGCTCAATCCCAACGCCTACTTTCGAGTTAGCGGGGTCCTCGTCCAGCAGCGCGTCCTCCCCTGCATCCGAGTCATCCTTCACCAGCTCAGCGGCAGGCTCCGAGGGCCACGCGTGCACCTTGGCGATCGCGGCGCTTCCCGAGGCTGAGCTCCGAGCTCTCATGGCAAAGCTTCTCACGGACGCAAGCCTCCAGCGCGCCATTGCACGCGAGCTACACCTCCGCATCCACGGCAAAGGGAAAGGGATTACGCGCCAGGGCCCAGTCGCGCCTCCGGACGCGGTGTGCGCGAATTGTCAACAAGTCCGCCGTGCCACCGCCGCGGACGGGCCCTGTGCCTTCCACCCAGGTGAGTCTCGTCCTGTCCTTGCGGTGTGGCCTGGTGCTGACTGTGTTTAGGCCACCTCGTAGAAGACGTGTTCGAGTTCCTCTCGCGTACGCCCGAGGGCCGCGCCCTCCAGATCCGCAAAACACTCGCCATGTGGACCTGTTGCGCGGAGGCACCGCAGACGCCCGGATGCGCAGACTCTGTGGCACACGTGTGGCTGATGTAGGATATCTAGTGAAAGGGAAAGAAAATTATGGTGTATGATATGGGTGTATTTATTTTGGCGGTGTGTCGGTGCGGTTGGATACACAGTCATATTTAAGCCTATGTATTTAGAATAACATTCAGGTTAAACACCTGTGTTTTACTTGTGAATTGGATGAGGTTCTTCCTCCAGACGAAGAGTACGACGCGTCCTTGTTACACTGTGCCGCTGCTGCTTAGACATCTCGCCAAATTGTGAGCGGATCATTGCCTGCATCAAACTACCGAGGGCATATACGAAGGCGTATAATTCCACCCCCTGTATGATCCCTGTTCCGACGGAAACGGTGTGCTTCCCGGTTATGCTTTGATGCTTTGAAAAAATGACACTGCCTTTCGAGGAGAGGGTGCATTACTCTTACTCGGATGAAAGCGCCAGTATCTGATGGACAGCTTCAGTCGGACATCCTCTGACGAGCGTCAGCACATCAAATGCTGGGCTACAGGACCTTGGGTACCACTACCGTTCAAAGCTCTGCCCTCGACGGTAAGGATAGTGAGCATGGTGATCTCTCAAAATGGAAAGACAGTTTATTGAAGCACGTTGTCAATCAGTAATGTTGTTCAAAAGAGTCGGCGTCGTGTGTATTAAGATCAATAGCATGGCATGTAGAATGAAGATCCTCCCATTCTGACATGCTCACGCAGTGGCCCTAAAGCTCAATGGTGCAACATCATGCACGCAGACTAGGCGGTACCTATCGACTCTCAAACGAGTATCTAGCTCCTTCCCCAAATGGGAGCCGAACAACCTGCTAGTTTGATCGCCCCGCCGCTTCCTGTCGCTTTATTGTCCATCTGCTGCTTCTCCTTCCCGCCGAGTAAGAGTACTATCTACTCCAAGAACTTGGAGGCCCGTTTTGATCGCTTTCAGCCTCGCGCTTCGATCGGCATGCCTGTTCAAAATCTCGGTACCGCCCTCGATACGGACGCTCATGCTAGCCGTTCATGAGAGCTTTCAGGGTGAGCATGTATGGCCTGGCTCGATCGACACATGTGCTGGCAGCAAGGAACATTTGAACTTGACCTGAAGTTTTGCATCCACCAAGGCTGTTAAGCCGCAGACCCCGTATTACTTCCATTACCTTCACGTCGTTCTCACACCATTCACAGACGTTTCAGCGATTTAGACATGAACGCTGAAAATTTACCTGATTGGGAGTCCGACGTTGTGCCTGCCGGCTCCCGCGCTGTCGCCTGTCAATTTTGCACTGCTTTTATATGAGAACTCCCGGAAGCTCAATATTGGGCACCCATACCCTCCACGTTACAATGGTGCTCGGTATTTGGAGCAAGGCTGCGCAAGTTCATATTTGAACCTGGGATACTCGATGACCTCCTAATGGATAGCCTGACATGAGAAGATCATCGTGATGGAAGACGAATGAAAGCTAACATTCCACGATACTCCGCAAGCTGAAAGTGGAAGCGGCCAATTAATATTGACGTCCTCGCCAATTCCCTCAAGACAGTGGAAATCATCAACATCGGGGAACCAGATTCCGTAACCTCGTGGTCTCCGCTAACAAAAAATGAAGCAGAAAAAAAGCTCGCGGATCGTACGAGTTGTAACTCCTATCGCACTGGACAGAGCAGTCTACGAGCGTCTACGTCGTCTAGCAGTGCACTGGAATTGAACATGAGCACGTGACCGTTCTGAACTTTAAGTGGCTGTGCGTTCAAGGTTCGAAACTTGAACTTGAAGCCGTTTATTTCTCGAAATAGGAAGTAGATCCAATGAGGATCATTGTTATGAGTCTATCGTTGACCCGCGGTAGCTCGTTCCATGGTCGAACCATAAGAAAAATGATCGGCGATATCGAGAGCTCCATTCACCTCCAGTATACTTCTAGCCTCGGTGGATTTTGAGGCTTGAGTTTGAGCTCAAAACTCTTGTTCACTTGAAGGATGGTTCCGATAATGATTCACAAACAGAAACGTAAGTTTCGGTTTTGTTTCACAAACAGAAACATAAGTTTCGGTTTTGTGCTCTGTGTACCAAGAATGTCGCCAAAATGAACACGTGAACTGCTGTGGCATGTGACTTGCATTTCTCGTGACTACTGTCATTTCTGCTTACGAGACTGCTTCCTCGTCTGTTGAATTCAGGTTTTGGGCGGTCGACTACGTATCAGGCTGACACCGGAGCCTTTTACATTGAAAAATATCACACCCAGATTTTTTTCAGACCTGACCTGACATCAATCGTGATTTACCGCCGATAACAGTACCGAGGGCGCGACCGAAGATGTTCCCTTTTGGGATGTTTTCAAAGAATTGTCGATAGCTCAGTCAGTTCTAAAGGTATTCAGTTTTGAATTAACTAGAGCTTCCAGGCTACCTGGGCGCACAATTAATGATAGAAAGAAACCGGCGAGAATATATTATATAATTTAGGGCTGCACACCGTCACCGTCTTTACGGCGTCACGGGTGCCGTTTACGGGTCGCCGTCCCGTGCCGTCGCGAAGATCCAGATACCAGTTTGCGGGATGGGTGCGGCTGACCCGTCTTCTTCACCCGTCTATCTAAATCTTTTGATGGCCTTCCACGGGTTTCGAC
Organism: Mycena vulgaris; assembly: GCA_029204335.1. Taxonomy (NCBI): domain Eukaryota; kingdom Fungi; phylum Basidiomycota; class Agaricomycetes; order Agaricales; family Mycenaceae; genus Mycena; species Mycena vulgaris. The sequence continues at coordinate 485,871 of JARGYA010000077.1, read as the reverse complement.
ATTTTTTGGCGTCAAAGGTTGTTTTTTGGGCAGTATCTGGAATATTTCACTAATTATATATACAGGGATGTGCAATGAAGATACCCATACGCTCGGCTTAATTCCCGCAAGCCAGAATCGTATAAATCAAGTGAGTGGCAGTGTTGAGGCAGATGTTCAATTTCGGGGTGGTCATCGAAATTCAACACTTTTCTGTCCCAACATATGTTCAACACTTTTCTGTCCCAACATATGTTCAACCAGTTGAAACCCGATGCTTCGGAAGCCACACCTCTCAAATGAGCTCAGGATTTCTCACTTACATGAAACGCAGTCAAAATCCTGGATAACAAAATACCCAAGAGCCGTCCCGTAATTTTGCGGTCTGTCACCGTCTTTTTTTTTGCCGTCCCGTACCGTCCGCACACCGCCAGAGAGAAAGAAACGGCCGTCGCTGTGACGGGCCGTACCCGCCTCGTGCCGATGGATTTACGGCCGCCCCCGTCGACGGACGGTGTGCAGCCCCTCAGGTCATCCACATTTTGGAGATGATCTGGGTAAAGATCGGGTCTAGCAGGCTCATATCATTCTCAAATGAGCTGTAATGTTTGCGGGACTGTCATGAATCCATCGGGAAGGATTTAAAGGAGGCAGAAGTACATAAAATCCGCTGGTTGGTTCAATTCTCGCAATATTCCCGGAGTCGAGGTCATCGTCGACCACCTGCAAGCCAATCACAAGGGGCCTGACTAGACTTTGGAGACTTTTGGCTCTATGAAATGTTTCTAAACATGTGTAAGTCTTCCATTCACTAAAAGCAGCTTGTTTAGACATGATACGGGGACGATATCCCCGATTCTTGCCCGACCTAGATCATCCAATATATGTTTCCAGGTGAATAACTCCTCGTGTATTAGCCTGGAAGATCTGGATTGGTCCCGTCTGAATTCATTTATAACTGACCGAGCTATCAACAATTATTTGAAAACATCCCAAAAGGGAAAATCTTCGGTCGCGCCCTCGGTACCGTTATCGGCTGTAACTCTGAGCAGCTTCGCAGCTGGTTCAAAAATTGTAGTCGGCTGGAGTTGGACTCGATAAATCTTAATTCCCTCATTCAATAACTCCGTCACACGGCCTAGCTCATGCCAGCTCAGGCCTCGGCGCTTGCTGCGACGATGGCACAAGTTTACAATTTTTACTGACAACAACATGACAATGGGGGCCTTCGTGCAAATTAGGCTCTCTAGATCTGTTTGTGCCCCGCCGCTTGCCGGCCATTTACTTTCATTCTGAGGCCGCGTTATGGTCATGTGGATAATCTGATCGGAAGCCGGAAGTTGAAAACCGTACCTCCTCCGTCCCGCCTACTTCGCTAGTCATGTCTGAACCTCAGCATTCAGACCATTCAGACCTGTCTCCACCCGCAAAACGTCTCCGAATACATCCGCCTGCTGCTCGCGCGACGGTCCTCGTACGCTCTGAGATATGGATGCCTTACGGCGATATCATCCTCCAGGCCGAATCCACTCTCTTTAGAGTCAATCGCGATGTCCTAGCCAAACACTCCTCCATGTTTCAGGGCATGTTTCTGCTACCTCAACCCCCAAACCAGGAGACCGTAGACGGGTGCGCGATCGTGGAGCTTTCGGATTCCGCGAAGGACGTAGGAATCCTTTTGGGCGCCCTCTACAATCCGTACGTGATGCCGTCGCAATATGTGGAGCCTCTCATTTTTGACAAAACTGTTCCTAGATTTCATCACAAATTCTGTCAACCCTTTGAAGTTGTTGCCTGCATGTTACGGCTCGGCCGCAAGTACGAGATCACGGAGTTCAAGGACGACGCCCTCTCCCGTTTGCATTACGAATTTCCTGCCAAACTTGGTACATGGGACCGCCGCCTCGCAAAGAATAAGCTAGTAAAGATCACAGAGCGTCGCGGCATTGTCATTGATCTCTTGAACCTGGTGTACGAAAATGGTGTCTATACAAGCATACCAGCATTGGCATTCAAGTGTCTGGAGAATTACACTCTGGTGAGGAATCTGCTGCCGGTATACGTAGCCTCTGATGCCACGCCCACAGGAGGGACTTTCCAACGGCATCAAACGTAAGGATGGGACCCAGATAACTTTCCCAGACAGCACAAAATTAACGCTGGCACTCGCATCGGAAAGGATCTTGCGATTACAATGGGAAAGCATCCAATGGCTCCACAAACTGTTCCTACTGGAAGATCTCAGCAACTGCGGAGACTGCCAACTCCAACTACTCGGCATGCATGACATGTATCATCTCGAGCACTTCCAGGATATGAGCTGCATAATTCACCCTTGGGATACCATCGCAGACGCGGATTGGATGAAAGATGTTTGCGAGGAATGCAAGGATATTGTCAAAGCTCAATGGGAAATTCGTCGTCGCGAAGCATGGGGGAAACTACCTTCCTTCTTTGGGTTACCCGGGTGGAAGGACTTGAAAGACATGGATTAGCCGCATTTCGATACTCGATGTACTGTTCTTGGTACGGATTTGTTCTATCCCCCTAGTTCCCATAACTTACTGCGCAGCGTAGGGGTACAAGCTGACTCTCTCGTCATGCTTGATTTCAATACAACAGCATGTATCAGATGGTGAATGTGAGGCGATAAATTGTGACCCTTGAAGCAGCTCGCACTGGACTATCACGAGGCCGTTCCTTTACGCGAACGAGCTCAACCGATGCACGAGATGTTGAACTGAGGACGAAATGGATCAGGCTCGCCTGAATAGCACGGACAGGCTGAGGAAGCTTACAGTGGCGGTCCTATCGCTTGCGAGGAGCTTGGATCCGGACACGGCGATCGGCTGCGCGCCCTGGAGTTGCAGCATGAACAGGTTCGGCTGCGAGGCGTGCCGCCGTGAAAATCTTGCTCCCGTTGGGCTGGTCGTCGACAAAATGCACGAGAAACTGACTCAGGCAAGGTCGCCCTGCTGGACGAGCTCGGAATTAATGATGAACAGATCTTCACAGGTGAGCGCGACGCCGCCGCCGCGAGTTGACCCATCGCATTCGTCACCTTCTAGTATTGAGCCCCCGAGGCAAGGAGAACGAAAGTTCTTAGTGACCGAGAAATAAACTGACAGAGGAACAGGATCGAAGAGGAACCAGACAAAGAGTTAGAGCCAGTACCAAGTGCTCCTGCCGCGCAAACGCAATAGGCGCAGCGTCGTGTGATTGATAGATTCGTTCGCAGAACGTCGACAAGAGCTCAGCAAACCGCATTGCTCTCGCGCCACTCAGGATTCTCGGAGAGCGACGAGCCGGCGGAGATCGATCCACCACGGAGCTTAGAGCTTAGAGGTCCCTGGGGGCAGGTAATACCGTAATCCGCTGGACGAGGTATTTATGACCTGGACGAGAGTTCACGTCAGCGTTGCCCAGCGAGTATTTGACGTGTAATGATGGTTCATTTCAGGCTCCGGAGGAGTTTCCGTGGATGCAAATGGGCTTGAACGTTGAGGCTTGAGTGAGGTTGAGCCTGGTTGAGACTTGAGCGTCGCGGCGCACTTCTCCTCCCCCGGTTTCTTCGGCTGGTGCTATGGTGAATCCGATTCACGCAGCCGTTAAATTATCGTTGGAAGTCGTGGTGAGAGCCTTGATGGAGAGCGCTGCGCTGCGGGAAAGTGAGACCCGGAGTCGATGATCATGCCGTCACAGCGGCTCTATTTATAAGCAAGCCATTTTCGGACGTTACCTTTACCTTCTCGCGTATTCGTCGTTAATCTTTCGCCAGGCCATTAATGTGCAGGAGAAACCAGACTATCTCAACTTGAAGTTTTGTGCAAAATTTTGAATGCCACCATCCGGCCAGCGAAGACTAGCCACGAGTACCAGAAACCCGGTTTCTCAGATTTCTATGCAGAAACCGAGTTTCGAGGAACCCCCGATGAGGTCGGGGGAGATGCCGGCCGTTGCCGAGGTGAATGCCGACTTCCGGCTGAGCGCTGAGCGGGCAAGGAACAAATTTATTTGTTTATTATGAGAAGCACAGTAAGCAATGGGACTTCAACTCGAGACAGAGAGCCCGCAAGTAGGGTAAACTTAATAGGGTGACATTCCCGGGGGGCCGTCGCTCCATGGAGAACAAGACGACGCAGCGGCGGCAGCGTGCAAGCAGGGGACAGCGAGAACGCGCGCGGTGCGGAGGGGACCCGGTGAGCGGGTGTTTGTGACAAGCAGCTCCAACCCTGAGGCGCCCGCGGTGGGATCAGCTCTGGTGTCGCAACCATTTGATGGCACTGCTGGCCATGGAAGAGCAGAGGTGTTAGAGGGGCCTCCGATTGGAACTATCCAATTTCTCAAGCCTGACACAATGAAATAAAACCGATATGTATTCAGCAACAAATTTCTTCGGGACAAGCTAACCGTGACCAGGTGCTATATTTATATATATTTACGACCTACGAACCCTTTCCCCGTCAAACGGTCTTATAGATGGCGACATACTTCACCCTCATCGAAGCGGCGAACCCACTGACGGTCTGCGAAGTCGGATAGCCTGGATGGTTACCGCCGATAGCGAGGTTGAGGATAGGGAAGTACGGATCGTACGCCAATTGAACCCACTGATCGTGAGTGCCAATCATGGTGCCCGTAACCTGGTAGTATTGCGCGCCATCCAGGTACCACGTCAGCTTCTGCTGCGTCCAGTCGGTGTTCCGCCTATCAACCTTGAACGCCCAGGTATGATACTGCCCGCCCGCATATTCCACCTGCCCGTTGAAATTTGAATTGTCGTCTCCTGTGTTCGGATCCAGGAAGTGCAATGTTCCCTGGTTCCGGCCGCCGATCAAGTCGGTCACCTCGAAGATGTCCCACTCGCCGCACTTAGGCCATTTCACGCCGGAGGTGCGGATATTGTCGCCCAACGCCCAGAAGGCGGGCCACAGGCCTGCGAATTTCGCCGGCTTGTCTGTGAGGTCAGGTACCAAAATCTCGGCCTGGAAGACCATGGCACCACCATCGGCACAGGACTGCGCCGTGGTGCTCTCGAGACGCCCCGAGCTCCATGTTCCGTCAGACAGGGTAGGGACGATGTACACCTGGCCGTCGCCGGACAGGTGCACGTTGTTGGTGCCGGAGGTGTACACCTCGAGCTCGCCGTTGTTTCCTGTGGGTCCAACTTTCTGCGTCCATTTCGAGTGGTCTACGGCGGCACCGTGATCGCCGTTGAAGTCATCGAACCAGACGACTTTGTAGCCGTCGAGTTGTGGGATCGACGCCGAGACGGTTGCCAACAAGAGGCTGAGGCTGAGAAGGGAAACACCAATGACTGGCATAGCTGGTGCTGGAAGAATGGTAGCACTGTGGTAATGGTGTCGGTAATATGGATTCTGGTGAGGCCCTTGAGGGATTCCGTGATTAGACTGATTTTCTTGAACGGTCCTTGGCTCCTTTTATACTAAGACACGCGGGAAAATATCTGTATCGTGCTGGAAATGGGATGGGAGTGAATCTAGTGCAATTTGAGCGCGTCCATCTTCAGAACAGTTTGTTCTCGTTCCACACCTGAATCCATATGCGAATATCTGTGTGTTGTGATTATGCTTGACAGGAATCTGATGGCTTGGCAGTGGGTGCTCGAGCTGTTTATTCCCGTCTCTCATTCAATTTCCTCTCCCTCACGTCCCGTTCGGTATGAAAAACTCGCCGGCTGGTGGCCCCGCGTAAACATTGATGATCCAACCGTCGTCTTCTGCTTTTCCCGCCATCAAAAGCAGATTTTCGACATGGAAGACTCGTTCCTCTAATATGAAGTCCATAACTCCGGCTCTGCCCACAAGACTCGCAAGCTCTGTACCTGGCTTCCTTGATTCGAATGATCGGTCCATTTGGAGGACTCTCCACTCAGTCGCTAACATTTTTCCATCGATTCACTATCCTACCACCATTATCCCGCGCGGCCTACCTCGGTGTGATGTACCTGAGCCCGAGCCAAGTCAGCGATAATGGCGGTGGCTCATAAACGCCGTTGCATGCCATTTCAGGTTGAACTCGGTACAGCAAATGGAGTGATGAAATTTCGTTCCAGAGTTCACGAACCTCAGACAGGCAGTGCTGATCATGCTCAAACTGAATTCTAAACTTGCATTCCAATACCGCAACACCAGAATATCACCCCCTGCTTCAGATGTCCATGGCAGTCTATTTGTATCATTCAAAGCGATGGTACGGTGGCGAGTTGGTTCAACAATGCAGGACGGATTTGGTGACCTTTGAGATGCAAAAGTCCCGCGGCAGAGTCTGACATCAGAGATTCCCTGGTTCGAATGCAAGTTAAGTCGGCCATCTAAGTCACCAGGAAACCACCCACGGCATTCGTGATTGTCTGGTGAGCCGTTATGGTGACCTGATGCGCGGGAATAGTCGATGCATAAACAACTTGGTAGGTCAAATCTACGGTAGAAAGCATGGTTGCGGTCAGCAAACAACTCCCCGAGACCAGCCAATAGAGCGGCCTAGAACGGAGTTGCGCCTTATTGAGCCACTATAGCCGAAATTTGGTCCGATCAAAGAGGTGATTTGTCGTTTACGGAGGAGGAGGAGGATGTATACCGCAGTGGTCCCAATAAGGAACGTACGGGCACTGTACCTACATACATCAACCTAATGTATTTAGGCCTACAGACAGTTGCGAGCGATCTCTTCTGGATGATGGTTGTACGGCCTGGAGCTGGGCTGTTTGGGCCGTTGTTCCTCTCCTTCTGGTTGATAAATCACTTCGGGTACTTCTATACGACTCGTACGAGCCCAGATTTTAAGAATACCCGGTCGAAGCAATCATCGTATTTGCACAATATTGATCCCATGTATTCAGGCTTCGTGCTGAATACACAATCGGGAAATTTTATAACTGACCACATGAAACTGATTATTGTTATTTCCAATGTTAGAATGTATTGATTCCAGCGACAAAGATCATCGTTGTCCAAGTTGACAAGTAAAACAGTGATCTGAACCTTTCACCCGTCTACTACTCCCGCTGGCCGAGACCACTCGCTTGGTTTTTCAATGGTTCGAGGCATACTCGGGTGGAACCTCTTCTTCGTCCCATCTCCGACCTCGCAATCGATCATTCAACTGATCCACCAGCCTCATGAGCTCTGACCTCTGTAAGTCGGTGGGGCTCAGGGTCCCGGCTCCAAGCGAGGTCGGCGACAATATGTCCAATGGAGACTGAGGGTGGTGTTTACTGCCACCATGGCGCATCGCAGGAGACGCGGGCGCCATAGAGTCAAAGACAGCGACAGGAGCCAGTGAGGCCACAGCATACGCCCGACGGCGGGAAAAGACCCAAAGGCCAACACCGATTGCAATCAGGATAATACACCCCACAACACCGCCTGCTATCGCGCTGGCCTGGGGTTTGTATATGTGAGGAGTGGGCACCCCGGAGGTAGAAGGACGTGGTTGGGGTGATCCAGTCGAAGATGGCGAAGGAGTTGTTGAAAGCGATCCATTTAATGTAGGGCCGATACCGTCAAGGAGTATCGCACTGAGCAGCGCACTGATTGCGAGGGTTTGGTTAGGCTGCGAAAATGTGTCGTAGGGTGGGCCAATCCAAGCTCCGCCGTATACTGAGTTTCCATTCTCCGCTGCGAGATCGACGACAGCGTTGAACTAATGAAGGTCGTCAGCAAAACAATGGAACAGTGGGAAGGAAGCATAATTACTTGAACGCCAATGAAATCGTGTACATAGCCACGGAGGTCGGGCGATACGACGTTTCTCACGTACGCAGTCGTGAGACCACCCATAATGTACTTGTCCCCGAGTTTCTGACCTGAATCAAGCCGTGAGCCATGTGGCATGAGCGGCGAACCAGCCAAAGACTGACCTCCTTGAATGATTATACCGTCTGCCGTTTGCCAATCTGTATTGGAAATCGTTGCAGTAATAATCCTATTCAGTCTGAAGCAGAGTTAGAGCAAGGGGGATAGCAAGTATTATTCTTTCACATTGCCTGCATAGTTGCGTTGTTTATGATTGAAGACAGCACAGCCAGTCCCTCAATCATCAACCCAGTGTTGAATGAATTGGTCGTGCTATTGAGGGCACAGGAATCATCCTGACTGGCAGATATCTGAGTCTGAACAAGAAACTCAGGGCACAGGTGCGCTAAGATAAAGTTCGCAGAACTCAATGCTGCATCGAGGTAGACAGGGTTGGATGTCGCCTCGGCCAGCAAGGCAGAAACACTGGGGGGTGATTAGGAGGACATTTTTGGTTGCGCTTGTCGTCCTACTCACGTCAAAAAGTATCTATCAGGACTGGGCTCAGTACAATTTTTGACAGGAGTTTTGCAGACGTACGTGGAAGCGAACCCCGTAATAACAGCATCCGTTGGATCACTGCTCTGCAGGGAGTTTAATGCCTCATGACAATGGAGCAGCATGACGTATTCGCACATTGAAAGTTCCCCCAAGCATTGTGGCTGGTCGCGCGTCAATGATCGAACTGTGGCCTGCATGCAGAAGAAAACTCACAGCCTTGGCAGGTGGATTGCAACGAGAAGTTTTTACCGGTCAAAGACCCGGAGGTGAGGTTTGCCTCGGAAATAGTGTACAATCGGGCCTGCGCCCAGGACTCGTTCGCAAGTCCGAGAAAATAGGCGCTCTTGTTGTACGCCGCGTGTGCGCGGATAGCGGCATGACCTAAAGTTCTAGGGGAAGGATTCAGTGTGAAGCCTTAAAGGTGTGGTGGAAACATACAACCAATTACTCAACTGTGATGGATAGGCTTGAGCTTCAGCAGAAGATGTGTTGACAAAAAGTACGAACCCTATAAATCAAGGGAAATTAGGTCAGCAACTATTCAGGTTGATATGGGTGGTCTTACAGAGGTGTTGCCGCGGATTCATCGCCGTGAATATTGGCATAAATATACCCGTCTAGTTGACCTTCGTGCTTGGTTTGGTTGGTGAGAACATCAATCTCAGCCATTTGGTTGTATACCGTGGCTTGAACCCGCAATCAAAAATTATCACTCAGAAGGGAGAGAACGAATGTGATGCCCACCACGCCCCGCTTCTACCGTGTCGATGACTGAAATCGACCTATTGAGGGCCTGTGTCGCAAGGTTGACTCTGTCGGCAAAGGATAATGTCACTTCAGGTTTCTGCAACAACATCTAGTATAATGCGATTTCGGTGAAGCACACGTACCCGCCACGACGCCGAATCAATTCCAGCGACTGCTTGCATTAGACCAGCGAAAATTACGACCCCGCTGTAAACACGAAGGAAAGAAGCCATGAGGACCCAGAAATTTGCAATGAGCAACAGGCTGGTATAGTTATGGCACCACCCAGACGCTTCAATCAGTCAAACTCCGAGTAGCGAAGCTGTCCCCAACTCAACCTGGAACTATCAAACCTATAGAATAGATCAGACCCTTCGAGAAGATGAGGATGGGACAAAACAACACATCTCAAGGTACTGGTTTCGCGGATCAGCAATGAGCATGAAAAACATTCGACGAGAGCGAGAACGTCACGAAAGTGAATAGAGATTCTTATGTGGATCATCAGAGCCTCTTCGAATAGAGAGGTCAAAAGGGACGCGGAATCCCCGGCGGATTGAAGTTTGACTTCAGTATGGACATCAGTTCCCGCAAACCGTACTAGCCCAAGGCTTTGAGCCTGTAACCGACTCGTGTGTCTGGTAGAAATGTGGACCGCACTTTCTCAAGCAGCATCAAATATAGAAGATCGCTCGCTAGCTTGATGACCGGTAGCGTTGCTAGGTACATAAATAACTCACAGGAGACCATCCAAGAAACCGAAACTAAACCGAAATTATCGAGGACGGTGATTGGTCCCGAACTTTCGGCGTTGCATAGTGGCCCTGTCAAATGTACCCATATCTGCCTACCCTCCGAGCATCACTGTGTACTGCTTCTCGGTGATGATGTTCTGCGACGAGATCGGGACCTTGTTGAGATGATTAACTCCTAAAGACAGCTTGGCATTTCTTGACTCCCGCGTCACAATAGGGGGGCGAGATAGGCTAGATCGGAGCCGTTCAAGTCGGACCTGTCTTGGATAGATTTAGCCATACAAACTTTGGAAATGCAAACAGAGCGCCAGTCGGGACGATTCAGAAGCAAATGGGAAAATGAGTGAAAAGCTGCAGCTCGAGTTGAAGCTTCCGCACAAAAAAAGTTCGGTCTGCAAGTACCGACCGGATATGGGTATTTCGACGAACCCAGGTCTGCGAATCCGATATGGTTGGGTCGCTGGATATCATGTACCGTCCTTGCGACGCAGTTTACAAGTTGGAGTTGAGATCAAGACTGAAGCATGACGGCACGATTAGTCGAGGAGAATTCCTGTCCCGTTCCTGTCCCGTCTCCAGAAGGGATGACGAGACAGACCTTTGAAGCTTTGGAGTCAGAATTGAGCGACAGCTGACAGAGGAAATTGGAACTTGGTTTAAATAGATCTTCAGCGTTTCTGAAGTGGCCCTAGTCTTCCAGGGGCTTTGCTAATGCCATTGACAATGTTGTTGAAATTCAACTTGGCGGATAATTCGGAACATTCGATCCGATTGTGATCCGATTCTTACCGAAGCAAACAACAGTGCGCTGCGCAGACGGCTCCGAACTTAGTGGGTGCGGGACCCAGGCGAACCTCCTCTCTCCATCCTAAAGGAAGGCCGGCGAACTTCGTCCTGAGCGCGGGTCTCAAGCGGGTCGCCACCGCGCTTCGGTGCGCGGCAGTGCGCTGCTCGGCGGTCGGAAATCGAATGCGTCGGATACATTCGGTGAAGGCGGGGGTGATGCGCACGCGAAAAATGCGAATGTCGCGAACTTGAAAGTCGATCCGGGTCTGAGTGCGGCGCAATGATCATACGGCCGTCGTTTTACCTCCAATGCCTCATCGCTCGAGGCCCGGCGGGATTTCGCACCGTTTACACTCAGGGAGTCTCTCTTGACAAAATCCCTCTCAATAGCGGCCCTGTACTCCCATATGCGACTTCACAGCGGCAGTGAATCAGCGGCCGCTCTCACCTTTATGCTTTCCCGCTTCGCTATCGCAGATTTCGATTACGTTTACAGCCTAATCTTCCGACTTGAGCCCACTGACCAAAAAGTAAAAGGCCTTCGCGTCCTGCCTACGAACCACCCCTGTGGATTTACTGGGCGGGGAATTCAACGCTCTGCTTCACTCCCAAAAGTCATCTCATCGACGGTGCCATGGATTCTGGCCCTCTACCTTTGATCTGCGCCTCTCTATGTGTTTCAGCTGTCTACTTTAAATTTCGGTTTCATGCCCCCCCTCTCCCACCAGGTCCACGGAAACTCCCCTTGGTCGGCAATCTGTTTAGCATGCCATTTCATTCTGAGTGAGAAACCTGTTGGAAGTGGAGCAAAAAATATGGTAGGCACGCTGCCGAAAGGAAACCAAAACCTAATGTAAAACCCAACAGACTCGGACGTGATACACCTCAGTGCCATGGGAACCTCCATCGTCGTACTATCTTCGCTCGAGGCAGCAGAAGATCTGCTTGACAAACGCTCGGCCATATATTCAGATAGGTATGCTCTACATGCCCACATCGTTGAATTGAGATTGAACTCCCTAGACCGAGAGGGCACATGCTGGAACTAATGGGAGGCACTTTTATGTTTGGTATGCAGCTGATTCGCCTCATTTTTGTCTCTAACCTTCTGCTTCCCTTAACATTACAGAGATATAGTAAGTCTCGGACTATATCCCGCGTCTCCTTGCAAACATTGTTTATTCTAGGCGATACCTGGTATGAATCAACCGTTCTGTCTAAACTCCTGGTTTATGCTCTTGATAGGCGTGCCCAGCGCCGTCACTTCTATCCCGAGCTCAACGCCGTATCAGCTCGACGGTTTCGCTCCTTAGAGATTCAGCAGGCCCACGATTTGCTGAGACGTATGCTCGAGAACCCGGATGCGTATGACGAGCACTTTGAATAGTCCGTAGCTCCAATTTACTTGGGCCATGGATCACATTAATTCTTCTACGTCCAGTGTGTTTGGCGGGATCATGATGACTATGGCGTACGGTCTGGACACTCTCCCTCACGATGACCCCTACGTCAACCTGGCACACATAACCCTCCATGTGTTGAGCCATGCCGCAGTTCCTGGACGGTTCCTAATAGTGAGTGCCTTGTCCATAGCCCGACGATTTTCTCAGGAAAAGTAGGATGTCATCCCGGCCTTGAAACATGTTCCTTCTTGGTTCCCTGGAGCTGCATTCAAACGGAAGGCGGCCGAGTGGAAGGAACTTGTCCAAGAAATGGTCGACCAGCCGTTTGCGGCCTCGAAAGACGCCATGGTGAGTGTTTGAGGTCCCAAATTACTCTGGAGTGAAATTTAACGTCCAATTTCGCTTGATAGGCGAACGGGATCGAGCGGCCATCGTTCATAACAAGCAGACTCCTCTCCCGTGACGGCAGAACGAAAACGTCCCTGGAGTCCCAGGAAAGGGACATAAAGGAAGTTGCCGCAACAATCTACGCGACTGGAACGAATACTGTAGGTCACAGTTTCATCTTCAATCAATGTATTTTCATGACGGTGCAATCACGCAGACTCGGGCTACCCTTCTAATGTTCCTGCGAGCCATGTTAGTAAATCCGACAGCTCAGAAAAAGGCACAGCAAGAAATCGATGTCGCAATAAGACCCGGTCATCCACCTGGTTTCGAGGACGAGGATCGGCTGCCTTACGTTACTGCCGTGGTAAAAGAAATTATGAGAATGTGGCCTGTCGCTCCCATTGGTAGGCATTTTATTCTTACATCGACTGGAAAAGCGGGAAAATGTTTCAGCTGTGCCACATGCTGTTACTAAAGACGACATTTACCGAGGTTATCGCATACCGGCCGGTTCCGTAGTTATCGCGAATTCCTGGTAAGTGCGCACGAGGTATTTCTCGTTACTGAATCTGACGCAATCGGGTCATGCAGGGCGATGCTCCATGATGAGGTACAAAATCAAACGTCGCTCATATCAACTTGCCGCTAACCCATTCAGTCCGTGTATCCTGAACCCCACACGTTCAAGCCGGAGCGCTTCTTGCTCGACGGCAAGTTGAACCCATCCGTCAGAGACCCAGTGGATATCATTTTTGGCTTCGGTCGTCGGTCAGTTCGCGGCCATTCTGTACGATATGTATGCTGAAAACACTAAGGTCCTGCCCCGGGAGATACATGGGCTTGGATTCAGTCCGGGTCATGATCGCGTCAATGTTGGCTGTCTTCAACATCAATAAGCCTATTGGAGAGGATGGAAAGGTGGTTGAACCACCACCAGGGCACATATCTGAGCTTGTGGTGTGCGTGCGACATTTTTAAAACTGGGGTTTACTGAATTTCGTCCAGTGTTGCTGTACCCTTCAAGTGTTCCATCAAGCCGAGGTCGGGGTATACAGCGGAGCTTATTCGATCTACAGTCATTATGTGAAGGGATTAGGGATCCCCACCGTACCGTATACGGTTACGCCCGTAAACTTACGCCGGTTTACGGCCTAAACCGGTCGTAACCGTAACCGTAAAGCTGTTCCCAGGCCCTCTTCCGGTACGGTACGGGATATTTACGGTAAATTACGGTCATTACGGCTGTATACCTTACAATAAATTTCAAAAGCGGTTTCTGACAGATATCGAGGCCTACTGTATGCCCTCCAGTACCTCCTCAATGCCCTGGCGTTGTAGACACAGATGCTGCTTAGGCAGCATCAAGATCTGGATCATTTTCTATATTCCGGCTTCAACTGTACACCCTTATCGTCTGGTTTTTGGTGGTGCAGGTTGCAAAATTAATCTTTCCCAGTGAGAGTTTGAGGGATTTTCTGCCACAGAGGTTCTGGTCGAAGGAGAGGAAGATACAGGTGCATAATTCTCAAAATATGCACGAAGCGCCAACTTAATTAATATTATAATTACGGTCCGTATACGGCCGTATTCTTACGCTTCATACGGTGACGGCTGCAACCGTAAGAACCGCACTGGAAGGCCATACGGTACGGTTACGCGACCGTATAACCGGATAATTCTATTCAGAAACCCGGCTTCTCAGATTTCTATGCAGAAACCGGGTTTCGAGCAACCCCCGATAATGTCGGAGAGATGCCGGCCGTTGCGAGCTGAATGCCGACTTCCGGCTGAGCGCTGAGTGGGGGAACAAATTTATTTGTTTATTATGAGAAGCACAATAAGCAATGGGACTTCAACTTGAGACAGAGAGCCCGCAAGAAGGGTAAGCTTAATAGGGTGAAATTCCCGGGGGGCCGTCGCTCCCTGGAGAACGAGACGACGCGCGGTGGCACAAGAGGTGGGCATCGGAAGATCCCGGGAAATCGACCTCTTTTCAAACTCCGCTGAACGTCGGCCCGATCACGTTTTGGACTTGGGCAGCGCCGAACTCGACTTTTGTTTTCTCGTCGCAGTATTTACCGGATCCTCAAATATAAAAGAGAACCCCCCCCATTTTTGGGCCTTCCGAATTGATCTGGCTCTACCAACAAATATTTTCGGGAAGCATGAATAAAATATGAGTTTAATCCTTCGGTCCGAAGAAGCGGTATTTGGTCGTGCACAAACAACGCGCTGCTTTCGACGCGCATCATTCTCATTTCTTTGCCATGTCCAGGTGGCGCTCATGTTCACTACAGGGCTCCACTTCGTACGACTCGGATCGCCACCGTCCCAGTTGCAGGACCGAGTTCCCGCACTGCCGCCGCGCCAGTTGCAGGGCCGAGTTCACGTCCAAAGAAGAAGCGGAAGGGGAATAGAGGCGAGTCGTTAACGCCACGACAGGTCTCATATGTTTTGCAGCTGTATTGTTTGTAATCTGCATATTGTCCTGCTGTAATGTATCGAGGAGAGCTGAGAAGCAAAGTGAAAAGCCTTTGCGGCCTATATCGGGCGATTTCTAAGCAAGGATCACGGTCCGTCTACCGGCGGACCGACCTCCGAGGGGGGGGGGGGGTCTTTTCAAATTCCGGCGACTTGGGAGGTTGATCTACCGGCATCTTCCGTCGCCCACCTCTTGCGGTGGCAGCACGCAAACAGGGGACAGCGAGAACGCGCGCGGCGCGGAGGAGGCCCGGTGGAAAGCAACAAATACCATAGTAGCGAGTCAGGACACCCCCGACTCCTCCGGGTTAAGAGTGACCTGCAACATGAGCGGGCGTGCATGACAAGCAGCTCCAACCCTGAGGCGCCCGCGGCGGGATCAACTCTGGTGTCGAGAGGGAAATGCAACCATTTGATGGCACAGCTGGCCACGGAAGAGAGGTGTAGAGGGGCCTCCGATTGGAAGGCCCAGTTGCACGGTGTGTTCATGCAGTCATGGGACCCATAGAATTATTTGAACTGCCCTGAGATGAGGTTAAATATCGGAAACCTGCCTTTGAAACTCCGCTTACGGCTTGATCGCCGTGCCAGATTGTTGGGTTTCTCATTACAGCGTCGCCGGAAAAGGTTGGCTGCGCCACTTTTCTCTTTCTCGAAATTAATTCATCACGTGTCTGATGAAATCTATTTATATATGATTTCTTTCCTTTTCTTTCGCTGCGTTGGCGTTGCCCATCAGTTTTCTTTCGCTGCATTGGCTTTTGATTGGCTTTGCCCATCAGTCACGTGGGATAATTCTATTGAGAAACCCCGGTTGCAGACAGAAACCCCCCATCTAAAAATAGCTTCTACCCAGAAACCCTGGTTTCTGCGGCCGGAGGCCCCGGCCGGGACCTGCCTAATTCGGACCAGTGGCCAAGTTCGTAGCTGCAAGAAAATACAGTTCGGATGATAGTTGTGGATCTCAAAATAAATCAGCAGCATCTTGAAGCTTGAGCGCAGGTCGGGATCGGACGAAAATGACGCGGGTATCGTCGCTCCGTAAGAGTCCTTTTCGTCCGCAGATGGCGCGGACATCGTTCGGCCCAGGTGAGAGCTATGTCTTGAATAACATAGTTATGTATTGGAATTCCACAGTATATGTATCTGCCATCCATGTCATGTGAGTACGAACCCAGTGGGGGGCACTGCATGTCAATATTGCCCACCTCCTCCTCCTGCGAGGTGGGCCCCCAATGCGCGCGCAATACTGATGTGCGAATCTGTGGTGAGACACATAGATATCCAGTAGCAGATGGGGCCGGAAGTCACTGATTTGGGTCCGAATCGAAGACATGTACTTTGCGCTACCGAGAAACTCAAAATGCAGTGTTGGTTGTAGCAGAGAGGCTGGACAGTGAAACACGAACCTTTTTGCCATCATCGGGACAACATTGGCCTGACAGTTGAACCAGGTTCATGAGGAGACTCTGACATTTTGTCAGGTTCAATTTCTTCTATGGCTGCTATTAGATGACTAGGACCCAGTCTACATGCAAGACCATACATGGAACGGTGCTCCAAGTCAACTCTCCAAGTCCAACCATGGAAAATAAATTAACAAACTCAGTGTATGCCCTGAGAAGCAATCACTGCACCAGGAACACTGCGCAGGACAAATCTAAGTGCTGGAGCACAATATGACAATCAAAATAAGCCTTGAAGAGAAGACTTTTGGGGTGAGAAAAATGTGTGAAAACCTTTTATTGACCCGACTTTGACGCGACTTGGAGGTAAACTCGCATTTGTTTGTTTGGCATATGATGGCCGGAAATCCGGATCACGGAGAAACCCTCAAAAGTTCAATAATCGGAGGGTTTCCGAATAAGAGGGGGGTTTCTGCCTGCAACCGGGGTTTCTGAATAGAATTATCCAGTCACGTGACAGATTAATTTCGAGAACGAGAAAAGTGGCGCAGCCAACCTTTTCCGGCGACGCTGTAACATTGGGCGGGGATT
Organism: Mycena vulgaris; assembly: GCA_029204335.1. Taxonomy (NCBI): domain Eukaryota; kingdom Fungi; phylum Basidiomycota; class Agaricomycetes; order Agaricales; family Mycenaceae; genus Mycena; species Mycena vulgaris. The sequence continues at coordinate 469,015 of JARGYA010000077.1, read as the reverse complement.
TCTGCGGGGTTTCCGCCTGTAACCGGGTTTCTCAATAGAATTTTCCCACGAGTACCCACCACTCAAATTCTATCGGCTTCGATGTATCAATCGGGCATCTTGGAGGTCTCAGCTTTCAGTGGCGCTCTAGGCTCTGCGGCGCCCTCGGCGATTCCTGGTACGTTGGCATTTGCGCGTATTTTCGTGCCCGGGCTTATCCTCTGTGCGACGCAGAGCAATCGGCATTCCCGCAAAAGTCCCGCGGGATGACCTTGGGGCTTGTCGCGATCGATATCGACTGCACGCCCAGTACGCCCTCTGATTTTGGTGGGAGTCTGTTTGCTCACACATGTGCGGTATCCACATCATCCTCGCACCCCGTATCCTGCGGCGTCAGTCTCGCACACCGCCTCAAGCTCAACGTCCCGCACCATAACATATCGCCGGCATCCCTCTCGCTCGTCCTCGTCCCACTCGAGCAGGAGGCTGTAACTCCCCGGCTCCAACCTCTTCACCATGTCGCATTCGAGCAGCACCTGCATTCGGGCCCATCATCGGTTTCCGTCTCTCATTCGGCCTCGTCTACGCACTGGAGGAGTAGCTCAGTGTGCCCTCGTCGTCATCCGCGCGTCACGTTCAAGTAGTTCCGCATCGTCTGCCCGGCCTCTCCCTCGTCCTCGTCGGCCCAGTGAACTAGCAGCTCGGCGACTTAATCCCCACCGTCGGTCTCGCGTCCAGGCAACTACTCATCCTCGGCTGGTCGAGCTCAGCCGTTTCCCGCAGCTCGTCGGCTGTCTCCTACATTAGCAGCTCAGCAAGCTAGAGTTAATTTTCTCGTCCTGGTTCTTTGGCAGATTTTGCGTCATTCCTTTAGGATCGTCGTCCGCCGCATCGCACAGCTCGGTTTCGACTCGCATGCAAGTAGCTCTGCGTTTGTGTTCCGCTCCCCTTCGTCGGCATCCTCGTCCGCCAGCCAGCATCTCGGCTTCGTCCTACATGTCGCGGGTTAGCAATTCGTCGCAGTCCCAGTCCAGGTCGGCATCTGTTTCAAGCAATGCCCGTACAGTTTAGTCTCTGCTTCGTCTCCCGACGCCGATGTTAGCTCTTTCCCCCTCGTATCGTCGGCCGCCCCGTCGCACATTAGCACTGTTCCCTGCGGCAGTTCTACATGATCGGCGTCGGTCCGCCATCCTCAGCCAACTCGAGCAGCCGCTCGTGCTTCCAGATCCCGCGCTAGTTTGACGGTGCCTTCCAGCGCTCATCCCAGCAGTTCTGCTATTCGCGCGGCATCCAGCAGCTCAGTCGGCGGCTCGAACTTGGCGTCTCACTCGGCGTTATTCTTGAAGTCCCACACCAGCAGCTCTGCAATTCATCGAGCTCGGCGCTGCTCGTCGTCGGCAAGCCACTCTGGCGCGGGGTCTTCCAGCACCCCCCAGCAGCATTGTCTTTCGCGGTATCATCCTCAAGCTCCTACACCAGCAGCTCGACGGTCCGTTCGATCTCTGCATTCTCTTCGCACGTTAGCTCCTCCGTGCCATGTTCCACCTCGGCTTCGCGCACTTCCAGCTCGACCCTAGCGCCTCCGGCTCAGTGTCTTGCAGCGGTCAAACGGCTGCATCCACTTATCACTCGTCGGCCCTTGCGAGCCAGCCAAGCCCCCGCAGCGTAACGCCATCCTCTGCGTCATCGTCCACTCCCTCTTCTCGGGCGAGCACTAACACCAGTTCCGCTTTTCCGTGTGTCCCGTCCCAGCGCAACCGACCTCAAGCATCGATGCCGCAAGCCATCGTCGATGGCGCACATCATCACATCTAGCCCGGTAGTCGCCTCCTCGCCGTCTTTTCCGGTGCCGCGTCTCTCTCTTCTGCACCGCAGCGTTGCAACCCCTTCATCCATGGCTCGGACCACCTCGAGTAGCGCCGCGGTTACCTCGTTGCCACCTTCTCCTTCCAGCATCAGTGCCATCTCCTCTCCTGCACCGTCGAGCACCCGGGTTATAACCGCTCCACAAGCCGTCGACTCGTAGCTCGAGAGTTACATCCTCGTCCCCTCGTCGAGCACCCGCGCCAATAGGCCATAGTAATGGCTCGGGCCAGTTCTTAGGCTGCTTTCTCATCCGCATGGCGCACCTCGCCCACATCGTCCGCCGCATCTCCCCGCACCACGGCATCGTCCACCACAAACGACGGCTGCTTTGACGATTGCCCGGTCCCTGGCAGCCGGGCTGCTCCCCGACCTCGGCTGAACGTTGAACGCTGTGGCCATTGGGGTGGCAGTCGCCGCACTCTCGCGCGTTTCCTTCATGCTACCGTGTTTGTATACCAGTAATCCTGTGTCATAACTTGCGCAAATCGATAATCTACCATTCCGTGCGTAGGCTTTCCCTTTATTCTTCCGTCTTTTTCACGTTGACCGCTGGAGCTTGGCTGGAGGGTGAGGAGAGGTTCGGCGAAAGTTGATCCGGTGCACTGCCTCTGATCGATATCACACTCTGAGCGCGTCTTATCTCAGGCAAATCTCACGTTTACCCTCGAGAGCGGAGGAATGGACGTCAACGAGGCGCTCTTTCGTTCTTGGGCATGGGGACGCATACGGTATCACGCACGTTGGCATTCCTTGTGATCCAACGCAATGTGTCGGTCCACAGATTTGAGATAAGTCAGATGAGTCTCATCTTCGTTTTATTTTCTTGGCGACTGTTGGCAACTCTCTTAAATATCGGTGCCGAGGTCAAGAAGGGTTAAAACTCACCTTCGTGATTCGGTCCCGCCGTCTCCGAGAACGATCCACGCTGTGTCGAGCGTGTGATTGAACTTCTATCTCGTCATTCTGACAGAAACATCTGGAGATATCTCGCCGAGATTTCACGGCGTTTCGCCGACGCCTGCATCACTCCGCCGTACACCACAATAATGAAGATCTCTCCGTCGTCCTCTGAATTCTCGATTTGCTCAGCTGCCCCTCAAAATATATCCTCCGTCGACTGATTGAGATCGCTCTGGGTTGTATCTGGGCAGTATGCAAGTTTCTTTGTCAACTGTGATTTGACTGTGATGGGGTTTATCTTGAGGTTAAAAATATGCGCTGGACTTGGCGCGACTTGGCAGCGTTCCTCCTCTTCATGATTTGATGGGAAGCACACTTGTTTTGTATGGATCCTATACGACCGTTACTTGGTGCACGTGGAGTCGTTATCTCTTGCACTGGAGCGCGCGCTGGATGGAGAGCACTGTGGTATAAAAGCTCTGCAAGCTGGATGAATTCCTCAGGTTAACTACTTGTCAACTCCCCTCGTCAACCATGTTGTTCGCTGTACCCGCCATCCTCGCGCTTGTTTCTTCAGCTGCAGCGTTTGCCCTGCCCCACAAGAACACCACCATTGTTCCTCGGTGTGTCTGTTGTGTATACGCCTTTTTGTGTTTTTTTCTAACATCTTTATAGTGCTTGTGGAACATTCATTAGCGACAGCGACCTCATTGCTGCAGAAGCTCATTTCGCTGCCAACAAAGTTACCTCCTCTTCCCTCGTACCTTTGGTTGCGACTCTGAAGGTTCTTGTTCTCCGTTCTTCGTGCAAACTACTTCTAACACCGACGGCAGATCTTCTTCCACGTCATAAGCAAGGACTCCACCGTCGCGGGGGGGAATGTCCCGTGCGTCCCCTGCTTACCTCCTTGTCAAAGTTGTCTCATAACTTTACTCAACACAGCGACTCCCAGATTGCTGCACAGGTCACCGTCATGAACGAGGCGTACGCTGGCTCGGGAATCACTTGGGTTCTGGGTGGAACTACCCGCACCGTGAACGCTGCTTGGTTCAATGGTGTTGGTCCCGACTCTTCCTTGCAAACCACGATGAAGAACTCTCTCCGCACGGGCGGTGTCGCCGATCTGAACGTCTACAGTATGTGCATCACTCATCGACATGTGAACCGGTGTTGATTACTTGGTAGCTGTCGGATTCGTGTCTGGATCTGGCGCAGGCTTACTCGGATACTCGACCTTCCCTTCGAGCTACTCCGGTGCTCCCAAAGACGATGGCGTTGTCATGCTCTTTTCGTCAACGCCCGGCGGTTCAACAACTCACTACAACCTGTACGTCTTCTGCCACGTCTCATTTTTAAAATATACTGATTTTCGATTCAGCGGCCAGACACTTACTCACGAGGCCGGGTCAGTTCCCTCGCCCTCATTTCTAATTTCCTGTCCCTGACAAGCAAGTTGAATAGGCACTGGGTTGGATTGTACCACACATTCCAGTTTGTGTCCCCCGCCGCACCTCCTTCATTCATTGCTAATAACTCAAATCAGGGGTGGCTGCAGCAGCTCTGGTGACTCCGTCTCTGACACACCCCCCGAGGCGTCTCCGGCGTCGGGCTGCCCCACTTCGCGCGATACCTGCTCCGGCGGCGGCGTGGACCCCATCCACAACTTCATGGACTACAGCTACGACGATTGCATGACCCAGTTCACTGCGGGCCAATTCGTACGGCGTCTTTTCTTACATTCCATATCCCTGCTGACGATATTGTGAACCTAGACCCGTATGAAGTCGCAGATGGCCACCTACCGCGGTGTCTCTCTCTAAATCAACGGAACCATGTCAATGTATATTACAGTAGATACGTGGAGCACCCCGGATCGTGCCTATCCGCTGGGTACGCTTTATAAAAAACAGTGTACGAACCCTCTTTTTGACTCGCGTCGCGCGTGCACGATACGTTTTCATTTGAACACCTCGGACACAGTTTCCATTTCGAGTGAAATGTCGGCATTCGTCGAAGTGATCTCACGACTTGTTTTGGTGGTCCAAACACATCCTACACTGCCTTCCTTTGTTGTTCCTCTCGCACAGGAATTCGACAAGTCGAGCCTTGCTGCTGAAGCTCTATTTTAAGCTCTTGGTGGGAAGACTTTGCCTCATAAGAGGGTGCCAGCATATGGTTCTCTTCCTGCTGTGCAGAGATCACCACATCTTGTCGCGCTTTGGAGGAAACCTTCCCCTGACAGCCTTTTCATCCAGTGCTAGTACTCGTTCCCCTGGTCTCTTATCTGCTGTTAAGCCTCGTTGTCTGTGGGTTAAATGGGCACCTTTATCAGCTCTCTTTGGCTGCTTCCTACCCCTGGCCTAGCAACAACATGCGGGCAGCCCACCAAGTCTACTCTTCCCATCTCCGCGAACTGCGTCACGGATACGCGCTATGGTACCCCGCTCTACACCGAGGTCAAGGTCAGCGATGTCGGATATCTCAGGGAGGGAGCATTTCACCGCTTGTTCAATGTGACCCTTCCAGCAGATCATCCAGACCAGACGCTTGGGGCTCCCGTGCTATTTCAACCGCTGACTCTGCCTATCGGATGGTTCTGCTGGAACGACAAATTCTTCGATCCCGGGTATTTGCGGTCATCGAGTGTAGCTGAGTAGTCCGTCCAGCACAGGTATGACCTAGTCTCGCAACAAATGCTTCATATCTTACTTGTTCGATGAAGGTCGGGCCCCATCCGTGAAAATATGGATATGCTCGATGACCAAATCGTCATAAACGACAAAACCGTGTTCATTCGTGGCTCCAAAATATTGGAAAGAAAAATCCGCTCGCCCAAGGTTATCCGAGCCGCTGCTGAGCCCCGGCCTCCATCATCGGATGAGGATCAGTATGATTCATTCTCCATGTCTACCCGGGGAGAAAGCAGATCGGCGGAATGGGCTATTGAGTCGATTTCTGGAGAGTCCCGGGCAAGTCTCAGACATGATTTACTTGCACAGCGCTCATTCTGGTTCACTTACTAGGTCTACCACCCAAGTAATGCGCTTCTGGAATACATACTTGACGTTTGTCTCCATGATTCGTGCGAAATATTCGGAGGTTTAATCTGCGCCTGATCCTTAGCATTCAGACGAACCTGTCGCCATCGTTCACGACCATCACTGGCGTGGCAAATCTGCGCATCCCGCATTGCGAGGCTGTCCAACGGTGGACGAAATTCTTGAGACATACGATGGGCAATTTTTTGAGGACAACATTTCATCTCTGCGGCCTGCATCTCCAAATTCCCACATCCGAACCTATAACTCGTCGGATGAATCTCGCGATGCTGGCTCTCCTGGTGCTGACGCTTCTAATCACTCGCCTGGGCGGGATTCAAATCGAGACGCAACCCTTTCATTCGTCGACGAAGCTGCCCTGGGAGAGCGTCAAGTAACGGTAGATCACCAGCTGCACACTCCCTCTGACCCTCTCAGTATCACCTACTCTTCCTATCCAAATGATCGCATTCGAGCCTACCATTCATCGGATGAGTCCGATGCCGGTTCTCACGGTGGTGGTGGTTTTCGTCCCTCCGGACAGATGTCCGGACGCGAATTTATAGATCACAGGCTTCCAACCCCTCGTACTCCTCCGCTCACGGGCGGCTTCTCGTCGACGAAGCGCCATAATCCCCTCCGCGCGAGCAGCCCCAGCATCAGACCCCGCAGAAATTTGTCTCCCCCCGGAGTCTCCACTTGCCAGACGCAAAGGTACCAAGTCTCTCTTGACAAACTCCATCTCCCGTTCCTCGTTCTGAAACGCAAAGGTGAGTAGCCGGCACGTGGAGGCGTTCTTTTCAATTTGCAATACGCAGTATGGCGCGCAATAACATTACCGGCAGCATGTCCCTCACATGCCGACCGCGATGGCTCCGAGCGCCTTCCAGCACACGTCGAGGTTTCCCGACGCCGGGGATTACTTACGTCAACAATTGAATCTTCCACCCAATGCTCCGGTCAATTTGTGGTCCGTTCCCGAGCCCGCCGGCGGAGAGAAACCTAGCATACCGCTCCCCATGTTGATCAAGCTCGCGATCTACGGTAGCGAGAAAAGAGGTTGACGCTCCAAGAGATCTACACGGAATTAGCGTCACGATTCAAATGGTTCAACGAGCATAACCAAGACCAGGCGTGGAAGGTGAGACCCGGTCCTTGTTTTTTTTCTTACTCACCCATCAACCAGAATTCTATCCGCCACAACTTGTCCTTGCACAAAGTCTTTAGAAGCATCCAGCGACCGGTGACGGAGCCTGGAAAGGGCAGTTACTGGGAGCTCGATATTTCCGGAGGTGAAAGCTACAAACGGCCGCGAAAAAGGTTGGCGAACAGCAAGAGTGGAGCTGCGAAGGAAGACGACGCCTCCGATGATTCGTATTCGGAAATCGACCCCGGCGACGCCGGGTATCCTGCCACCACCAAAGTCGAGGCCGCCTCAGTGTGTTGTTTTACAGTGTCCCTCCAGTGCACAATCACTGATCACGACATGCAAATAGAAATGATTCAGCGAGACTGAACTTGACGTTTTCTTCGTCCGACCTTCTGATTTTCTATAGTAATTGTCGGTCCCGCTTATATGTGCATTCGCTCCTAACTTTCTTACCATACTCGCTGTCGAATTGCTTACCCATTGTTATTCTTATAATCGTGCCGTAGGCTTGTTGGTGAGACCTTTGTTCAGTTGACATCCAAGAGTGGATGCTGCAAGGATGCTGATTAAATATCTGCATGTCGCTCCAAAGTCTCTTTCAATTGCGTGAAAGCCGCTAATAACCAAAGGCTGAGTCATGAATTTCCAAGTTGAAAACTAGTCGTGCCAGAAAGAACTTCCATTGAGAACCAACCAAAACCAATCAAAGGCACTGCCACAACGTCTTTGTCTTCGTCACTCTCGAGCTCAGCTCGACCTATGCATCCAGCCGTCCAGCTCGGAAGTTTGAATGACCTACCTATTTCCATACGAGTGAGCGTCTCTCTCGATCCTCCGGATCCCAAGTCTTCTGACTCCCAGCATCGTAGCGTATTGCAGACAACGCTTGCAGACACACGCGGACTGTCGAGGATGTAGAGCGAGTAATTGAGCTAATGAGCACCCGAGCCGTATCCGCTGCGCAGAGGACTTCACTACTCCCCGTATTTTTCGCCAATCTCGACCCGGCCGGCATTCCCACTTCGACCGAACTCGATCTGTTTCGTGCAGACACCATAGACGTTGTCTCGCGCGCTATTCTTTCTGTGAATGTCGTGTTCCACACCAGACTTCCCATGGATGTTGGACCCTCTCTGTGGTCTCGGGTGTGGCATTGGTCCAGATTCATTCATGCCCACTGGGAGCACCTCACAAGGATCTTAATATTCGATGAATCAGTCTTTTACACCGACTTCCTTGTATTCGCCGGCGGCTTTCACGACCATCCGGCAACATATGCTATGATATCGACAACTCCGGGATTCAGGACGAACCGAACAAGCTCGAAATGGTACTCAATGACCTGTGCGGATTCATCGTTGACTCAAACGTCAGAGAGCCCGCAAATCTTACCGAGTTTGTCGAAGGCGCCGGCGGGACCCTGGATGACCTGGCTGACGTGGTAATCAAGTACATCCACACCGTAATTGCACGGCCTGCGCCGAAAGCGATCCCCAACTCGACTGTCCGCTACATTCGCGGCCTATTTGCTTTCATCGCAGATGCCGATCTCTACCCAAAGGAGGGAAAACTCTGGAAGGTGGTGCCTCTCGGGCCGCTGTGCACAGTATTGATCTACGAGGAGTTTGTGGAGGCGCTTATGGCAGTTATAATGTCATTAACCACAGCCTCCGCGCCCGACACCGGACTCGCGCTGGATGAAGCCTTCATGCTTTTGCGACGCATACTCACCACGCCGCCCGGAACCATATGGCTCGAGGAGGCTATAGATGGCGGCCTTCTCCGTGCTGTCGTGACATGTGCTACCCTCGGATGCGCCCGGAAAATTAACCATCATCTGCGCTTCATTCTCCGCCGAGTTATCTCTTGTGGCCTAGTTTGGTACCATATCGCAAGCCTGCTTGAATACTCCCTGGCCGCTGTCAAGGGGCTCGTCACAGCCGAAGTCTTTCAGCAATGCGATATATATGCGTTATGGGAGGATTTCATCTCCCTGGCCGATGAACGCTAGTCTCTTGTAGCCGGGTTTGACTCAGCAGAGTTCATTTTCTCTAAAGCTTGCGATAATCTGGAGGTTAGTAAATCCTAGATAGAGAGATATCTCATTCACGACGAGCCAGTGTGGAGAAATTGCGGAAAAAGTATTTCTCAGACGCTGCTCTCGGTGCACTTCGGCGTATTATTGCAACGAAGAATGTCAGACAGTTGATTGGCACCCAGGGCAACATCGCAATGTCTGCCGTCAGGCCGAATCTTTTCATCTCAGTGAGTCATATCTGTACTGCGACGCGCAGCATATATTCAGAGATATGACAGCCGAGCTCGTCAACCCTACGCTGGGTGTTCATGAACGCGCGTTTCTTCGCGCACTGATCCACCACGATTACGAGAAACACCGCCATTCCATCTGTGTGAAACAGGTCGAGTTCATGGTCCAGAACCCCCGCTGTCTCTTCATCACGCTCTTCGACTACTCCAACCCACCCTTCCAAATTGAGGTCCACTCCGCAACCGACTCACTCTTGGCCGCCGCGCTCGCGGAGTTCGGCTACGAATGGAGCAATATTGTCGCACGCGCCGAGAGCAGTGGAGGATGCCTGCAATTGCATATGATCCAGGTGCAGCAGGGCAAGTACATGCGGCGGTGGATGATACCTCTCCGCACCAACAACTCGGTGATCTATGACCGCTTGCGCGAGGTGGCACAGAGACTTTCCGCACAACACACGCGTGAACAGATGCTGGCAGAGATCAACTCTGTCCTTCAACACGCCCCCGGCCTAGAAGAAATTCACTAGATCTGTTTAATCAATCAAAATTTGTGCGGCTTGTCACCCCTGAGTAAGAATCACTCCCATGGCTGCGGGGTCGATATGTTTTACGTGTCTGATCGATTTCAACCGTGCGAATTCTAGTTGAACCGGTACTGTGGCTGCGCATTTTCGAATAGAATTTGGTGCTCATCAGATCCGGGGGCTTGAAGGAAACGCAAGGACTCCGAAATGGCAGGAAGTTCCTCAATGAAGCCGCAACATTTACGTACAAGCAGAAATCTGGTAACTTTCTGTTGAATGGAGCTTTCGAAACAGATGGCGCTCGACCTTTCGAATGCTAATGATCAATCTCCGCTTTCCAAGCCTCAAATATAAGTACACTTGACAGAGTCTTTCTGTGTCTTTCTACTTTCCTCTACGGCTTCTGGCAAATCTCCCTATTACTTGAAACCATTTTCTACGGCCTTGGCTTCCTCCAAATGTGTGTTTATTGCCTGTCGTGCGAGTCCAAGGATAATTGGTTAAATAAGCTCCCTGTAAGTCCCGATGAGGACCATGTACCGTCTCTTGAACTTGTCTCATTATCACACCTAGGTATTTCTCGTGTTGTGCGTCCATGAGAGCATAGAGAAAGACGCCAACTAACATACATGTTCAACCACACAACAAGGTCTTCGAGGCCATCCAGATCTCGTCCTTTTCTCACTCGGCCTGTTTTCGTTTCATCACAAAGTTCGGGGTGGTTCAGGATGACCTGATCTGGTGCGCAACCTTTCTCTCCTGTGTTTCTGTGCTCAAGCAGACGCGGTTTAGGTCCGATTCAGTGCGTACACTGTCTAGTTCGACCCATACTTCAACTCATCTTCCTCCAGACGCAAATTCTAGCGAACGTGAGTTGCAATGCAACTCGGCGGATGGTTTGTTCAACTGATCCCCCGCAGTATCTTTCCCAATTCACTGTCCAAATGTATTCCCCGTCGTTCCGTGGCGCAGCACTGGACTCATGTTTGACAGTTATTTCGCGACCCGTATTTTTTGCGTTCCGTACATATTTAAACCCACCGGATGCCTGATACCCATGTCCCATTTATTCAGTGACGAGGGATCGCGTCAAACTGCACATGACCTCCGCGCTAGGAATATATTTTGTCGTGCAGTGCGTATTACTGTTCAACTTTCCCACAATCGGCACCTCAACTTCCCCCTTCGCAGGCTCTTTCAGCCCTCGTACAGATATGTATGACCTCTCATTAGAGCCTGACCCGTGGCTCACGCCGTATAGCTGCCGTTATAGGCCTATAGCCCAAACGATCTGGATGTATGTCGCCTCTTCTCACTCGCAGCGCTCGTCAAACCAATCCTGCGATCAGACATCAGCTCGTTCCTGCTCGGAGATTGACAAAACCATTGACAAAACCATTGGCACCGTATCAGCTCATCGCCCTCGTCTATTCTCTACCTTGACTCACTCCCCGTTTAAGGCACTTATTCTTACTCCCCTCCTCTGAAAGGTCGACGCCCAGTTTCTCGGCTATCCAGATACATTCTGGGGTTTTCTCCCGTTCACTCCGAATAGTAAAGGTGCGCATCCCCCGTTGCCCGCCACCCCTTGTTCACGCTAAAAATAATGCGCCCCACAGTCTACGTGGCCAGCATACTTGCTACGTGCGCCGTTTCTCTGCGTCACGCGCGTTTAGTGTTTGTTCATCGTTGAATGAATGCAGTTCCGAAATCCGCCAAAAGGTCTTGGACATCTCGGCGGTCGGGTTCGTGGAGCCGTCGGCGGTGGGTCCCACATACAGTTCAAACATGTTCTTTATCTTAGCTCCCGTCGAAGATGGAAGCGGAGACGGAGGCGAGTGGCGGTCGCGGTGGGCTTGCTGAACGCGACGACAAAGTTCAGTCCATGGCCGATGTCGAAAAACTCGGCGTTCTCTGAATGGAATCACTTGAAGCACTACCCTTGACGTACTCTGAATCTATCGTCTCGAACTCCGAATCGTACTCCAACTCGGACTGTCCATGCCTTCCTCCTTCTTTCGCTAAAAACAGAAATTTAAATAAATGAATGCATGATGTTCGAGTTGGACTGGCTCTGTTTGAACGTTGAACAACTGTCTGTCCGCTCCAGGCGAGTCCTTGACGCGTCCAGATGACCTGGTATCGACCCTTTTCGTCCGCTCCTCGCGAGGCTGTCCATCGCGCCAGTCGAGTCCTCGCCGCACAGAATTGCGCGAAACGCGACAGCGCCATCGAAATACATCCAGTTTCTGTGTGTTGTCTTATCAACCACATCCTGGGTATATCTGAGTGTCTGTGGCTGTGTGTTTATTATCTCTCGAATACTTGCGGAATAAAGAACGCTTACATGTGGCAAAGATCCCGACTGGGAGGTAACTTCGCCGCAGTCCCGGCATGAATGCTCGAAACGAGCCCGGATTCACTGCCTCCAAGCCGCTTGCGTTCAATTTCTCGACGCAGCGCATGAGTTTGTGCACGGCCGGGAGCGAATCGTTCCACGCAGTATTATACGGACATCCGAAGGAGCCGTTGAAGATGCCGGCCGTGCTCCCGACTTCCTCGCAGCACTGCGTGATGGTCTGGTTCGTGCCCATTGTCGCGTTCGCATCGGCATCGGCGGTGCAGCCTGGACGAAGTCCGTTAATTTGAATGGTACAACACAGGAAGAAGACACGAACCGAAAGAATTTCCCGATAGCACCAGGTCGCGCGGGATAATTGCAGTGCTGAGATGGGGCATTTTGTGAGTCCGGAATCAGGTCTGAGCAACGAACTTTATAAGATTGAGAACGGCGTTCATGGGTTGGGCCTAGTGACCGCCTGTGTAGGTATGATACCACCTAACCGATCCTCTTTTGATCGTAGATCCTCCTTCATCGTGTTTCCAAAGTTTAGCGTCCTTGGTGAGCCAGGGCGAGCCTCGGCAAAAACTTGGTCGATACTGCGTTAAAATGAAGAGAAATCCGCGTCTCACGCCACACATACAGTAGGCTGGCTAGTGACGCAGAGCGTCGTCCCATTGAAGTTGGTGGAAGAGTGACCGTGCTGTGATGCTTCCAGGGGTTAAGTGCTGAGCGCTTTAATCTTTAGGTTTTTTAGTGTGAATACTAGGAAGGAGGGATAGCATGGCATAGCATGGCAAGCATAAGATTGCAGTAATAGTACGAGGCCTAGGCGAGGTGGACAACAGATCTCGCATAAGTCCACGGGACAGCCTGAGACCGAGTTGTTGAGTCTTGAAGCTTGGAAAGACCAGGAACCTAGAGGTCCAGAAATCCTATGGTAGCGATATCGAAGCAATTTTCAAGTTTCAAGACGAAGTCAAGGAGAAGAAGCACCAGCTGACTAAGCGGCCAAGCTGACTTGTCTCTCGCCAAAACATAAATGAAGTCCTCCGTCACGATGTCCCAGCAAATCTCAGCGGCGGACGCCAGCGATTACTTGCGCTCCCAATTGAATATTCCGCCGCACGCCGCGGTGAATTTGTGGTCCGTCCCAGACCCCGCGCCCGGCGAAAAACCCACAGTGCCTCTCCCTCTTCTCATCAAGCTGGCGATATACGGAAGCGGCAGGGTGAAGCTGACGCCACAAGAGGTCTACAGCGAGCTTTGTTCCCGATTCAAGTGGTTTCGGCAGCACCAGCAAGGGCCTGAGGCAGCGTGGAAGGTGCGTTTGCTCCGAGCGTTTCAAGTCGTGTTTTGTGCTTATACGGACGGTAGAGTTCTGTACGGCATCAGCTCAAGCTATCTCGCGAGGCGCTGGGCTTGAAAGACGCATCAGCTGGGCGGCTGCCTGGAAGGGCGGCGTGCTGGGATCTCAATGCTTATACTGCGGAGGAAAAGACCGAACGGCGCCGTGGGTCTCTGCGCGAGAAACCGCAAAAGACCTTAGCGAGGGGAGGGGACACTTCTTCTTATCCAGAAAGTGATCACAGCGGCTCTGAATACAGTACCGACTCGTCAAGCTCCGCTGATGATCTTCCCGAATCCGGATTCCTAGGCTGGACGCAGGGCCCGTCCAGCCTGAACTACCTGGAGCCTCAGCCTTGATGAGACGCCCCGTCGCACGATTATTGTGCTGCAGGGTCTGCTCGCCTGGTCAAGACGGGCGATAAATTGTTGCCACCGCTATCGCAACACCCTCCCTGCCGCCAATGGCTCTGACCATCTGCACTCGACGCAGCGTGTGGCGGGTCTGCGTCGGGACAACCGCTTAGCGTTCGGTCCACTCATGGTGGGTTTCTATCCTAGAACCATCGGAATCCTCAATCTTTATTCGTGTGTATACCCTTCGCACGTATTCGTTTGCGCGCACCGCCTCCGACGAATTTATATCTATTCACCCGTCATCTCCGTCTTCATCTCGCACCTGAAGTGACCGTCCTACATCCGCTGGCCATTTACACCCACCCATCCGCATGATCATATCTTCATTGGCGCTCCCAGCGTTTCCTCTTCATCTCCAGCTTCGTTTTCTCTCGCTTGTTACAGCATGCATCAGTCGGCCATGTAGTCTGGCCGCGCGCTTCGACCTCATCTTATTCATGGCTAGGTGTGAAGACAGCGCCAGCCGGAATCAAGGCCGCATTCAAGAGACGATCCTCGAACAGGTGCCAGCCGTCATCCCCGATCGTTGCCAATCCGCGTTCACTTGCGCGGCTTCGGGTTAGCACTTTAAAGTTCACATAGCTCACGACAGCACCTGCCACCCAGACCCCGACCCACCCCATCCAAATCAGACGTGGGACCTGCGCGTTCGTCAGGGCGCAGGATGGTGGCAATTGGCCTCTTTATACCTGAGCTCGACATCCCGTCGCCAAGGCGCCGTCCGATCTGCTTCAGCCTCTCGACCTAAAGAAACACCATCCATCATACAGCGATGTCCAAACTCTAAATCATCCTGTAGTACCGGGATACTTCCTGAAACCGGCGTTCCTACGCGGGACCGTGCCGTGTAATGCTACCTACCTACACCGCGCGAACTCAAACTCCATTAAGTGCCCGCGGACGCAGACCGCCCTGATCATCCATCTATTATCGCCGTACTCGGAGGGGAGAGTTGGGTGTGGCGCATTTGTGTCAGGATGATCAAGGTGGAGGATGCTTGATGAGGATGAGAATGACTGATCACCCAGCAAGTACATATCGCTATCAAGACAGGATGTGGGTGATTCGTCCTGCTGCATGGATATGGACGGACACGGACGCGTGACAGCCTCGGTGGCGCACCTAGCCCATCCTCTCTTTCATGGGGCCAGACTCCCATGGTCCGAACACATCGGGGGTTACGCTCAGTGTTCGCCCGAAGGCCTTCAAATTCAGGTCTCCAGATTGTGAAGGCCTTCTGAAGGGTGAAGGCTTCAGCGTGAAGGGTACGCGAAGGGGTTCATTTGATTTTCCCACGCTGTTTGACACAGCCGTTTCGACAAGTCCAATTCAATAAATTAGGCATGATACTCGTCCTCGGAATCTATCTCTATGGCCCCATCGTCCTCCAACTCTTCTGCCAGTGCCTGCATCAACAGCTCTTCCTCCTCAACCACCCGCGCTGATGGTGATGTCAGCCAGCGGCGCACTGACACTTTGCATCTGGTTTTTGACGTAGGCCTTGCAGGAGTTCTTGTAGTAGCTTGTATTCTGTTTCTCACCCCGCCAGAAGTGATCTTGCAACGAGTTTGGCATGACTTGGCGCGACCGGTGGGAGGAGGACGCAAATTTTCGAAAATTACATAATACATACACGTGATATCTGAAGGCCTTCGGAACGGCGCGAAATTCTGCCGAAAATTCTGAAGGCCTTCATGAAGGCCCCCCGAAGGCCTTCAGGGTCTGAAGGCTTCACCGTTCGGGCGAACACTGGTTACGGTCAAAGCGCATTCTATCACATGATTCAATTCCGGTTTACTGGAGTGTGTTTATTTTTTCATCTCATTCCTGCTGTCCATCCCATCTCTGCCGTTCTATTCCTTCATTCGTTCGTTCATCTATCTATCCGTCCCTCCATTCATTCATTCCGGCGCACTCCACATATACTTCTCCCACTTCCATCTTGTTCGTTGCTTGCCGCCCTTCAACACCTCTATCGATATTACCTCCGAGCCGTAAATGTACAATCCTACGCCCGAGACGGCCGCGTTTCGACTACAATTTCCCTCCCTCCATCTAGACTCCGCCGCCAGCTCGGCGTATTCAATCAAGCCAACCCCAATTCGTCCTCCTTTCCGCTTTCAATCGCCCGGCATTCGAGCGTCAGGCATCTCTGGGAACTGAAAAGTGATTGATTCGGAATCCGTGCATATGCACTGGCTTCTACTCCATTCTCTCCTGTCGCTCGCATCTCCCTCCAACATGCACGCTGTACGACGCGCCCTCCCAAATTAATCAACACCTCCGGTCTCCGAAATCTTAAGCTCGGCGTTAACTTAACGCCCGGTTGGTCTGATATCCCCGTCGCCCCCGTTTCCGTCTTCGCCGCCCGCGTTCCAGCTTCGAGCCCATCCGCCACATATGTCCACGCACATACACGTATCCGGCGTCGATGTTTTTCGTCCACGACATACGTGTTCGATCCTCTCTGGCGCTCCTGGATTCAGATGTACGGCAATGGTCAAGGCAGCCAGCTCGCCGTAACCGCGACGCGTTTGATCATCTCGACGCGTTTGATCGTCCCTCGACGGGTTTGATCCGCGATGCAGTACATATATACTACTAGCAGTTACCCGTGCTTCGCTACGGAGGTAAAAGACATCAAACTCTGAACAGGATTCGCAGCCACTGGCAGAATCGTGATCTCAAAGATGCCGCTCGTCGCCAACCTCCGGTTAGCTCCTCGCGGCCTCATGTACGATAACACTTTCCCCTTTAGAGCAGTTCTACTTCGCTCTGTATCATTGTTCAACCAGGATTTATTGAGAAGTCCACAATGCATGCCTAACTTGTGCCGTGACGCTCAGCAACATATCTAGCCATCCGACTTCTATAACTCTCCCGATATCTATCCTGACGCCGGGGCTCATTCACATCATACTCATGATCAAGTGCTCGGTCCAAAGCTTGTGTAGGATCTGCCGACATAACGGTGAATCAAATAATGAAAGATGACATGCGTACATACCACAATCAGGGTTTGACTCCAAACGCCTCTCTCCTTCTTCAACTTTCCTTCGTAATATTTGGGCTCGAGATCGAATATTTTCGGCCCCATGGGTCTGTAATAAATCTTCGTTGTTGGCGGCAAGCTCGCGTTGACGCCGGGCCCGCTGGGCAGCAGAACGGTGAGGATTCATCTGCTCAGAACCTTTGGGCTGAAATCGTGTCAACAGATTGGGCTGAGATGGACAAAACAAACTCACGTTGCTCTGATTCTCCTTTGACTCTCTCTGTCTTCGCTTCTTTTGACCCAGTGAGCGTCGCTCGAATTCGCTCTGAAGCTGTTAAATAATAGGTAAAAGTGAACTCAATAATCCTTAATAATGCACGAACCCGGCCGTATGCCTTAGCGTTCAATGCATGAGCAGAGCTGTTACCCATGGTCTACTGATGGCTTGATGCATACTGGTTTGAGGGTGTGCTGATTAAGAATGGCTCTGGCCTCGCCTGGGAAAGAGGCTTTGGTAGTAGTGGCCGAAATTTGGGCCTCCGGGTGTCCATGGTGGGGGGAAAGACCAGAAAGCGCTGGACGTACCAAATGAACAGCTATAAATAGAACTTCAACAGTCGGGTGGAGCGACTGCGCAAAAGTCAACATCTCAGCAGATTTCAGTGAAACCGTGGAGCCACTGACATCATGCAGTGCCCCAGCGGCCAATCAAGTTATCTGATTTTTGTCTTGTCTTGTCTCGCACCCACAGGAAGACGTCCTTTCTTATATAGATACATCCGTCGGCATCCCCCTCCATCATCCCATTCGCATCCCATCTTGCTAAAATAGAGAGCGGCCTTTCGCCTCGTTTCGCAAGGCGCTCAAAATACCAATATTGCAGGCAGATTTCCGTACCCGATCCGTATCCGAGGGTGCGACTTCAGGATCCTTGTGGATTCTATTCGCCGAGCGTGCGTACCCGCTCCGGGATGTTCAGCTCGCGTTCGCGCTCGGTCCCGTCCCGTGTTCAATTGACCAGTCAATTCCACCTCGGATCCGTTTCCGCATGTATGTAGATCTGGACCCGTCCGAATTGCAGCATGCCCATTTGAGATGCATGTTCAATGAATCCGAGGCCATCGCTCAGTATTCAATCCCGGTCCATGTTCATCTCTGCCGAAGCGCATCTTGATTCCGAGTCCGTCGTCCGTCGTCGTGATTCCATATGCCATCCGACGCGTGTCCAATTCGGTCTGAATCTGAGGCTGCCCCAATTGTTGAATTATATATACTCCGACGTCCCGTCGCGCGCGGGCCCTGCGCAATACGCATGCACACCAGACACGTAATCTCATCCACGTTCAAGTTGAATTTACGTACATCCGCCCACCCCAGTGTAACCGTGCGAACCTCGGTTCAACTTCTGGTACCATGGCTGTGCATTTTGGTTCGATTTCCGTTGGTAAGTGGAGCGCCAGCGCATCTACTACTTGCGGCGCAAACCTCAAGCTTGCATAAATGGGTATGGATATGGAAGGGGTAGAACTTTTTTTTTTGGCTTCATTTCGTGCTCATCGGAAATCCAAGGGAATTCATCTGTCGCCCGTGGGTGTAAAAAATTCTTGCTTCGATGGGTGGGCAACTTGAGGGTGGACGCACACAGTGCGATGCACTATACTATAGCGACACACGTATCTGTGAGCTATTCTGCGACCGAGCGGGGGGAAAGGGATCCTCGTATTCACATTCACATTCGCACTGAGTATTTACATACTGTAAGTACTTGTACCGAGGCAACCGGCCAACCCACCGTGATGCCATCAAAAAAATTGGGCAACGCAACCAGCCTAAATTCACCCGGGACAGCTGAAAATTCGGCAACCCAATATATTCAACTTGCTAGTCTAGGCTGTTTCGAGGCCCATTTGAAGCTCGCTTCCTTCGTAGACTCAATAATTAGGATGGTTTGGGAGATTTTTGACATTTTTTAAGTTGTTTTTGCGAGAAAATAATAATATTTTGCCCATGTCACTGTCTGAGTAAGGCAACCGAGGGCATCGTGACCGTGACCCGGCGCGTTTTGGGCAACACAACCGACCTCATCGTGACCGTGATGGTTGCCTCGGTACAAAGACATGGCGTGGAACACGCTCTGGATAATGGTCGCATCCATGCTTGCCACGTTTGATATCACCAAAGCCGTTGGCTAGAATGGAGAGGTCCTCGAGCCGCCTCCAGGACATACTTCTGAGCTTGTTGAGTGCGCTTCGAAATCTTATCTGTCTGAACTCAAGGCTGACTCAACATAACCTCGCAGCTCGCCCCTTCCGTTCAAGTGTTCCATAAAACCTAGGTCGAAAGAAGTTGAAGACATCATTCGATCCACGGCTTATTCTGCATGATTTTTTATTGTTCACCGAATCTACTCTGTAATCCGGATGAATCTTTTCAGCGACCCATAGTTGGATTGTTCGGCTTCAGCATCATGATCTAACGAACTACCCACCTGTTTAGAGCTTGGCGCGGAGAAGTTCCTTGGACCGGGTTATAATATCATGGCAACATTCTCGCCATACAGTCTCGTATCTTTACCAGTCCCATTTTACTCTTCATCTTTCCCAAACACTCCGCGCGTCTAACACCGGTATTCTCTCTCACCGTGTCTTTCGGTGGCTCTGTATCATTCCAGTCAGGACTGCGATGAGCCTGGAAGGTTTGAAGGTGTAGGCTTCAGACTATGTATTGAAGACCCTAGATATCCGCGCGTCGATGTCCCCAATCACGCAGAACTCGAGGGTTCTCAGCAGGTAGGTGCCAAAATTGAACCGTGGGAAGGTATTACGTCAGATCAATGTTCAACACAAGATGGATAGAGGCAACATATTCAAGTACGTAAACTGGGGCCCACTTTTGGGGGCGCATCAAAGATTGCCTGTTCCCAAAATAAGCTCCGCAGCCTCTTTTGACCTCGGCGTAATATAACACTTGAACGGCAGTGGAGTTCTAAGAATTGGGTCAGTAAAATCCACGTCAAATATGCTATGCTCACACCACAAGTTCAGAAATATGCCCGGGAGGTGGCTCAATCGACTGTCCATCTTGACCGACAGTCTTGGATATGTCGAAGACGGCGAGCATAGACGCGATCATTACCCAGAGCGTGTCCCACGCCATGTGCCGTCCAGGACAAGCTCTTTGGTACTTTCAGTGCCGTTTATGCGAGCCCATATGCAAACCACTCACCGCCTACCGAAGCCGAACACTGCTTCGGGGTCTCTTATCGCTGGGTTCAACTGGCTGTCAATAAGGAAGCGTTCCGGCTTGAATAAATGTGGGTCGGGGTAAACGGTCTGATGAGTGGGTTATTTTCAAGGACGGCCGCCAAAAAAGTAAACATGTTCTACTTCGTCGTGGAGCATAGCCCTTCAAGATAAATAAGTATATGAGTGAATGAAGATTGCTGAATAGGTTGGCACCGACCAGGAATTGGCAATAACGACTGATCCTGCCGGAATCCAATAGCCACGGTAGATGTCCTCCACGGCGATGAAATGAGGCACACCTGGAAGCTTGTTTGGATTCTGCCACACGTCATATTCAAGTCTGTGCTTACCGATTGGTGCAACAGTCCACCATCTCAGTAATTCTTTAAGGACGGCAGTAACATATGGGAGCGCCGCTTCGTCCGTAAAATCAGGTAACAGCCCTGGGCTACCTACCTACCTACCTACGCTTTTCTCTGGGCGTCGGGATTCTCAAGCATGGCTCGCACAAAGCCCAGCAGGGTGGCACTCGTCTATGAAAATGAACTGGGAGGGTAAACCACGGGCGCAAGGGCATTACCGAGTCAGTTCCCCCGGCGTATAGAGTTCCTGCAACCTCCTTTATATCTTGCTCCTGAACGGCTTCGCCTTCAGTCTCATAAAGCGCGCGCAACCGGTTGGTCGTGAACGAGGGGCGAGCCACTCCCTCTA
Organism: Mycena vulgaris; assembly: GCA_029204335.1. NCBI lineage: Eukaryota > Fungi > Basidiomycota > Agaricomycetes > Agaricales > Mycenaceae > Mycena > Mycena vulgaris. The sequence continues at coordinate 448,234 of JARGYA010000077.1, read as the reverse complement.
CCTGTGTATCCATACTTGAAGTAAGTTCACCGAAATATGTAGCCTTGATCTCACAAGCTTACCAACGCTCGTTTAGCATCCGTGAATGGGATATTCACCATTTTCTTCACCATTCCGTTCCACTCTGCCGCTTTTCGTTTGAATTCAGCACCCGGGAATCAGTTAGGGATGTATTTCAAAGCAGGTAGGTTGTCCTGAATTGATCACATCAGATATCTGAATGAGGGGAATTTCAATTCAAAACACACCACCAAGAACCGTCCATGGACCCCGGCCGCGCTGATGACACGAATTACTGCGTTGACCGTATTGAGATAAGGATCGTCCGATGGCTTCACATCCAACCCGTAAGCGATCGACATTATGATCGCGCCCATAACGCTAGGAAGAGATTTACATGTAAATGTGTTGCAAAAATGGAGGCCATAAACAAGACATACTGCAAAAAGTGTTGAGCAAAGTCATCTGGGGTATCCAATATCCGCCGAATTAATTGATGGGCTGCCTGAAGCTCTTGTGGACGAAATAACTTAGCGGCGATGGGCTGGAAACCTGGTGGAACAACCGCCGATGTGTCCGCCTGATTTGAATGCTAATAAATACCCAAGGCAGGATAAATTTATTTAATCACCAAGTGTCCCCTGTGAGTCTTTTCAGAAAAAATGAGACGGAATTCCAAGCTTGCACTCACCGTATTTTTGAAAAGCTGCTCCAAGCAGTGAGTAAGTATTTCGATTGCCTGTTTAGATCTCACCAAACATAAAATCGGCCCCAACTAATTCGTTAAGCATCGTGGATCGTGGCCTTGAGAGTCTCGGAAGTTGGCTTTGAGATGATAAGTAGAGTGAATGGCGCACCTGTCGGAATATATCACTGAGCGTTTATCAAGAAGATCCTTCGCCGCTTCGACCGAAGAGATGACGACGATCGAAGTACCAGCAGCATTCAGATGAATGATGTCCGAGTCTAGGACGGAGAGTAAATGTAAGTTGAGTTCAGAAAGGCCTGCCCACTAGATTCTTGGCTCCATTTCCAATATGTTTCCCACTCGGAATGCGAGGGCATACTGAACAAATTGCCAACGAGGGGCAATTTCCTTGGCCCCGGTGGGAGAGGCAGGGTAGAAGCTGAACGGCGCTTGAAGTAGGCTGAGATGGTGATTAATAGCAGCAAGCCACAGAATGTGGCGGGCAAAGACTCCATAGTGAATGTCTACGCCGCAGCTGACTGTGGCCTTAAAAATACCGGTCATCCGCCACGCTCGGCTCATTACCCTTGTTGCGGTTGGCCTGGGACTCCGGTTTGATTTTTTGTTGCCCGTGATGCCACACGAGAAGCCTTTTACAGGTATGCATGTGAATATCTTGACAGATATGGGAGGATTCGACTGTCAAGAGACTCAGTTTGCGAGGCGTCGGTCGTAATGAAGTGGATAAATGGTGAAATCGGTGAAGCTCTACACTCTTCTGTAAGATGTACATTGTAGCGATTGTACTTCCCTGCTTGAAACCGAGAGTAACGAATCCCTTCATATGATAGCTGTAGATCGAATAAGCTCCGCTGTATACCCCGACCTCGGCTTGATGGAACACTTGAAGGGTACAGGAACACTGGACGAAATTCAGTAAACCCCAGTTTTAAAAATGTCACACGCACACTACAAGCTCAGATATGTGCCCTGGTGGTGGTTCAACCACCTTTCCGTCCTCTCCAATAGGCTTATTGATGTTGAAGACAGCCAACATTGACGCGATCATGACCCAGACGGAATCCAAGCCCATGTATCTCCCGGGACAGGACCTTGGTGTTTTCAGCACACATATCGTACACAATGGCCGCGAACTGACCGACGACCGAAGCCAAAAATTATATCCAATGGGTCTCTGACGGATGGGTTCAACTTGCCGTGGAGCAAGAAGCGCTCCGGCTTGAACGTGTGAGGCTCAGGATACACGGACTGAATGGGTTAGCGGCAAGTTGATATGAGCGACGTTTGATTTTGTACCTCATCGTGGAGCATCGCCCTGCATGACCCGATTGCGTCAGATTCAGTAACGAGAAATACCTCGTGCGCACTTACCAGGAATTCGCGATAATTACGGAACCGGCCGGTATGCGATAACCTCGGTAAATGTCGTCTTCAGTAACAGCATGCGGCACACCTGAAACATTTTCCAGCTTTTCCAGTCGATGCAAGAATAAGCTACCTACCAATGGGAGCGACAGGCCACATTCTCATGATTTCTTTTACCACGGCAGTAACGTAAGGCAGCTGATCCTCGTCCTCGAAACCAGGCAGATGACCGGGTCTTATCACGGCGTCGATTTCTTGCTGTGCCTTTTTCTGAGCTGTCGGATTTACTAACATGGCTCGCAGGAACATTAGAAGGGTAGCCCGAGTCTGCGTGCTTGCACTGTCATGAAAACACATAGATTGAAGATGAAACTGTGGCCCACAGTATCCGTTCCAGTCGCGTAGATTGTTGCGGCAACTTCTTTTATGTCCCTTTCCTGGGACTCCAGGGACGTTTTAGTTCCGCCGTCAAGGGAGAGGAGTCTGCTTGTTGTGAACGATGGCCGCTCGATCCCGTTCGCCTATTGATCAAAATTGAACGTTAAATTTCCCTCCAGAGTAATTTGGGACCTCAAACACTCACCATGGCGTCTTTCGAGGCCGCGAACGGCTGGTCGACCATTTCTTGGACAAGCTCCTTCCACTCGGCCGCCTTCCGTTTGAATGCAGCTCCAGGGAACCAAGAAGGAACATGTTTCAAGGCCGGGATGACATCCTACTTTTCCTGAGAAAATCCCCGGGCTATGAACAAGGCACTCACTACTAGGAACCGCCCAGGAACTGCGGCATGGGTCAACACACGGAGGGTTATGTGTGCCAGGTTGACGTAGGGGTCGTCGTGAGGGAGAGTGTCCAGACCGTACGCCATAGTCATCATAATCCCGCCAAACACACTGGCCATAAAAGAATTAATGTGATCCATGGCTCAAGTAAATTGGAGCTACGGACTAGTCAAAGTGTTCGTCATACGCATCCGGGTTATCGAGCATACGTCTCAACAAATCGTGGGCCTGCTGAATCTCTAGGGAGCGAAACCGTCGAGCTGATACGGCGTTGAGCTCGTGATGGAAGTGACGGCGCTGGGCACGCCTATCAAGAGCATAAACCAGGGGTTTAGACAGAACGGTTGATTCATACCAGGTATCACCTGAAATAAACAATGTTCAAGGAGACGCGGGATACAGTCCGAGACTCACCATATCTTTGCAATGCTAAGGGAAGCAGAAGGTTAGAGACAAAAATGAGGCGAATCAGCTGCATACCAAACATAAAAGTGCCTCCCATTAGTTCCAGCATGTGCCCTCTCGGTCTAGGGAGTTCAATCTCAATTCGGCGATGTGGGCGCATGTAGAGCATACCTATCTGAATATATGGCCGAGCGTTTGTCAAGCAGATCTTCTGCAGCCTCGACCGAAGATAGCACGACGATGGAAGTTCCCATGGCACTGAGGTGTATCACGTCCGAGTCTGTTGGGTTTTACATTAGGTTTTGGTTTCCTTTCGGCATTGTGCGTACCATATTTTTTGCTCCACTTCCAATAGGTTTCCCACTCAGAATGAAGTGGCATGCTAAACAGATTGCCGACCAAGGGGAGTTTCCGTGGACCTGGTGGGAGAGGAGGGGCATGAAACCGAAATTTAAAGTAGAGTATAGACACAGCTGAAACACATAGAGAGGCACAGATCAAAGGTAGACGGCCAGAATCCATGGCACCGTCGATGAGATGACTTTTGGGAGTGAAGCAGAGCGTTGAATTCCCCGCCCAGTAAATCCACAGGGGTGGTTCGTAGGCAGGACGTGAAGGCCTTTTGCCTTTTGGTTGGAAGTCGGAAGATTAGGCTGTAAACGTAATCGAAATCTGCGATAACAAAGCGGGAAAGCATAAAGGTGAGAGCGGCCGCTGATTCACTGCCGCTGCGAAGTCGCATATGGGAGTACAGGGCCGCTATTGAGAGGGATTTTGTCAGGAGATACTCCCTGAGTGTAAACGGTGCGAGATCCCGCCGGGCCTTGAGCGATGAGGCATTGGAGGCAAAACGACGGCCGCACGACCATTAGGGATCCCCACCGTAACCGTAATTACGCGTTACGGTGATACGGTCACGTAATCGTACCGTATGGCCTTCTAGTGCGGTTCTTACGGTTACGGCCGTCACCGTAAGTGGACCGTATGAAGCCGTAAGAATACGGCAGTATACGGTTCTATACGGACCGTAATTATAACATTGATTGAGCTGACGCTTCGTGCATATTTTTGAGTCCATAGTGCAATATTCCAACTGCCATGGCCAGGTTGACAGGTGACAGGGAAGTTTGCGCTTCTCATACGTAAAATTCAAGTAAAAATTCAGTAAAACTAAAGGCTCATGAGCCGAGCCCGTTGCTGGCTTATGCCCGATTAGGCATAAGCCACATAGACACTTGATTGATGTTACTGATGCTAGTAACCGCGTTACTGTCACTCCCCCTTCCACGCTCACACGAATACATCACCGTCGCACGGTTCAACTGATGGCGGAAGACGTGCCTGCGAAAGCTAAGCACGGTGGCGAGCGAGAGGGAGCTGGCCGACCACCAGGCTCCCGAAATCGCCCTAAAAACAAGGCTACAATGTGGGGATTCCGCTCCAACCAAGCCAGCTACGCCCCGCTCAACTTGTCGCATTGGTGATTGGAAACAAAACACAGGCATGGGGAGAGCTTGTGGAGCACAAGAGGGCACAGCTCGGGTAATACATGTTGACTCGCATTCCAGCGCAGAATATGCGCTGTGCAAGTCTCATGCACGGTGCAGTACATGCATGCATACATGTAAACACTGAATTGAATACCACCGAGCCTGAGACACGTTAGGTGATACCGCATCGAGAGAACGCCTCGTCCGAGTAGGATTGTTGTCAGACCATTCGCGACATTGCGTGTATAGAGCGGGCGTCGCGTGGGGCTTGAAGCTTGAAGGAACGCCCACCCGCGAGTGTGCGACCCACACCCACACCCACACTGCAAGAGCGGCTCGTATATTCAGTATCCACCGCAGTGTTGCTATCCGCCACGATATTTAGACGACACCCGGCGCATCTGACGGACACCCGGCGTACTCGCTCGGCAGCGTCCCCCCCGCGAGCCACCAGCCCGTGATCCTGATCCCACAGCACCGCCCCAGACCAGATCCAGCCAGCGCCCACGCCTCGCCTTCGAATCAGAGACGGTTGAAATCAAGCCCAGTGCAATCCCGAACCGCCAAAGCCCGAGTCAACATCGAAGTCGGGAAAGGCTACCTCCCGTCGTACACAGTAAAGTCCAAGTCGAAAGTCCACGCAGACGGCCACGTTCAAGCGCGTGCCCGCCGCAAAATACATACACAGGCAGGTCTGTCCATTGGCGGGGATGGCCACTGTCAGCCAAAGTCCAAACAGCGTCAGCGGTGGACATCGCTAGTAGGTAGTTAGCGCGTGTCGGTATTGGTGTTGGTGTCGATGTCCGGGGTCGACCGCTGGGATCGCGTTTTTTGTGGTAATAGTTTCCTAGAGAGGGGTGGCTCAGCGCCTGCATTGAGTCGAACCGCATTCATGATCACCCCAGTGCGATATCCAGTGAGCGAGTTGTGGGCCAGGAGATCAAAACTCAACTCGCAACTTGTCTGAGCATATGCGTGCATGCTCCTCCCCTTGTGCGTTCGACGGGACGGGCATTCTCATTTATTCATCCTCCGATTTGATTCGCTTCCCCGCCCTTTCTCCTTGGTCTTCGACACGCCGCCACTGCCAACTGCAACGAAACGCGGCGCGGCTCGGGATCCGGATTCGGATGCGGGCGTGGATTTGCTGACGGTGAGGTCTACGTAGGGGAAAAGACGCGGTGTCGCTGTTGCCGCTTCTTCCTCCCCCCTTCCCCCCTCTGTGTCCGACCCGCCGCTTCACCTCACGCACCCGGCCCGTCCACGTCCCGCCCTCCTCCCTCCGCGCGAGATTTGACGTTCGTCTTTTCGAGGATGGGGCTGCGTTCGAGATTCGCGATTTGGGGCTCGAGGTTTTGGGGATTTGAGCCGCGGGAAGGTGTTGCGTTGCGTGCACGACTCACGGCTTGGGGTGTGGGTGGCACGAGGGGGAAGTGTTTTTGGAGCTTGGACTTGGAGGCGGGTGGTGAGCTCGGCGGCACGGGTGGTGGTACAGGGTCGCCACTTCCTTCTGGCCAGGGGGTCGTGTGAGGGGTCTGGCGCGCGGTCGAATGCGGAGGCGTCGACCACGGCCGACCGGAGCGGTGGGCATACATGCACGCCGCGGAATTCTGGTCTCAAATTGTACAGATGCGCGCCGGAGAGGAGAGGAGAGGGTGTGGGCGGTGCGTGGATTGCATATTGGATGTCGACGTGTTTAGGGCGAGCTTGGGGCGGGAGCCTTTTTGAGGAGAGGAAGATGCCGGGGAGGTGGGTGTGTTGTGGAGAAGGATGGTAACAAGAGAGCACTAGCGCGCAGAGGAGGGCTGTCGTGCATGGGCACAAGTATTCACTTGCTTCCGCCTTACTTGAGAGCCACAGGGTCACGTGTTCAATCCGAGTGGTGTGGCACAGAATGTTTGGAAAGCCGCGTAGCCAGATGTGTAGGGGTGTAGTCAGCTGAACGCACGAGTGGCATGAAGGCTGAGTACGCGTCAAATAAGGTGGCGTGTCTGCCGAACTGGACGAATGCAATGTGTGCAGCGACCTGGATGAATTCGAAAGCAGAACTAAAAGCCAAGTCGAATCAAGGCAGATGACGACTCGGACTCGAGGCAGATGCAGGCAGATGAACAGAAATGAAGTTGACACAGAGCTGACGTGGACGCACGCAGCCCGCAGCGGCAGCACCTGCCAGCACAGGCACGTTAATGCCTAATGCCCGGTGGGTGCCAAGAGGAATCCAGATCCGGAGGGGCTTATTGTTGTCGTTGTCGAGGTGGTGTGAAGGCGGCGTGTCGGGCCCCGAACTATTGTGTTGAAGTCGAAGCCCGTCGGCGCACATCGTGGTATGAAACAAGCAGCAGAACTCCTGTAAATTACGACAAAACAATGCCTAAACACCACCGCCCTTCGGGCAAGCCTGGTTCCTCCTGCAGTCAATGATTTGATTAGCAATCCTATAGATTCAAGCAGATACATGTTTAGGTAATCAGCCAGCTAATAGTCAGTTACTGGACTCTTGGTTGTGAGAGCGAGGTATTCAAGCACAGCTAAGTGAGGGATAGACACTTTTGGAGAAGAGTTCTCGAGTTTGAGTTCCACTGGGCTAATGCCATCCCTCATAAAAGCTCTAGATCAAGCAAAAACTAGGTGTGACCCGAGATTTATGCAAGAATGGTTGTAATTCCATTGAGAAATTTGAACAGATCAAAGAGGGCGCCCGGGCCCAAGCCCGGGTCGCGGGTCTGCTCGGAAGTCAGGCTCGACCCTGAGCCCGACTTGACCCTCCGGTCGGGCCTGGGTTGGGGTGGGTGTGCCGCCTATAATCCATTGGGCGTGACGGGGCCTATGCGCACCACTCCGTTGGGTCGCACTGGGTCTTGTTCCTCCCAGACCCTCGGTGGCTTTGTGTACAGGTTCTATGTTAATCTGACATGAGATGTGAAAGATCTGGAAAAAGCTAGTCTCTTATAAACAGACGGTACAACTGCGGCCTGGGTTAGGTATGGGCAGGGGCCGCGTGTCCAACCAGGGCTGGCGTAGCCAGAGAGAGATAAACTAAAACGGCTACCACTGTAGGTCAGGATATTCGCTCGTACCTTGCGATGTTGTAGTCTGTCGATTACCCGAGGTGGGCCTTATTATGTAATCTCAAATTTCTCGAACCTTTCAACAACGGTTACGACACGTCTTTCGACATTTAATGGTGGATTCTCATGAAATACACCCGCATAAGCAGCTTTCTCAGTCATTTCTCTCACCTGGACCTCACAATCGCGATGCCAAATTTTGATGGGCCGGCCACGTGAGTGCAGCAGTGTTGCGTTTCTCTTTGACCATAGGGAATACAATAACCCTGAAGAGACAGACCTTCTCGAAATTCAGATCCAGGTCATCTGGCCTCTTAAATTTTATCCCCTGTGCTCAGGCTGAAGCGGGGAAACCTTTGATGGAATTCAAACTCCGACGATTATATAATAACCCCCCACCACCTAACACAGGGTGCATGGTAAACTTCAGACTAGGAAAAAGCAGCGACTGCCGATGTTCGAACACAGGTTACATTCCGGATTACAAAGCTGACAATGACTAAGCAGACCGCTGTTGTTTTGTTTGCATTGTCAAACCAGGGGATCAGATTGGGGTGACCGAGCTGCCCGATCACCTCGCTTTAGCTAGGTCCCCCACCTCTTCAATTCTGCACTCGAAACCTGCCGAAAACAAATAAGAGCAAACAAGATAGTGACGTGGGTAGGGCAATATGTGTCGTGCGCTCGGAACAAATAAGCGCAAACAAGATAGCAATGCGGGTTGGGCAATATGTGTTGTGCGCCAGGAACAAACAACCACAAAGAACTGTCTAATTCCGACGTACTCGTGAATGAGCGGGGAGGTTTAGCGAGACGGCAACTCCCGGCTTTGAGCCGGGAGCCCCAAGAAGATATGTATAAGGGAAACGACGGCTATAAGGCTATTAAGTGATGGGGGAGTTGTATGGGTATGCGCAACGAGAGCTTCGGCGCAACACGACGGAGGGATGGAGTGGAGATGAGATGGTAGAAAAAAAGAAAAAAGGAATGAGCATAGCGATGAAAAGTGACCGTGATGCAGATCTAGAGTCCGATAGCCGGGGGCTGGTGGACAGGACGACCAAATAGCATCGCTTGGAGGAGAACGGGGTTCTTCCGGATATAAATCTGGAAAGCGCTAGACGCCCACCGACCAATGCCTTGGATGATGTTTGGTGGGACTCTGGCTTCTGCGAGGGACGTAGCACCGCCCGCGCGCAGGGATTGACCGGCGACGTCCTGGGAAAACTATGTTTTGAGCCGTGCAATGAACCAACTGCGAGTCGGCACCGATCTGTTGAAGCGCAGCCAGAGCTCATGGTTCAACGGGAAGAGGTGGTTGCGAGAGGCAATGTAGGAGTGGAAAAAATGATGGGGGTTGGACCGGCGGGTTGTTTGTTGAATGATGATGGTGTTGCCTTCGTAGAAGCAGTCGGCTTTGTGGTAGGGGAGGAAGAATGTGAAGTTGTCGGCGGAAATCCAGTGTGTCTGAGGGTAAACTTTCAGGAGTTGCGAAGGTGGACGGAATCGGGGAACGTCATCTCACCAAGTCGCAGCAGCCCGTCGCGGCCAGTGGTGAGCATACTGAGAAACAGGATGTCGTCATGAAGTAGGGAGGCGCCCAAGCTGTCAACGACCAGGATGATGTCGTCCTCGCTGATTGATCGCTTGCAGCAAACAGGCGTGCCGAATTGGCGCATGCAGCCGGCGAGCATGCGCGAAACAAGAGTGCTGTTGCGCCGCGCGCGGACGTCGGGGAAGGAGGTTTCGAGCTGGTTGCAGATGCCCGAGAGGTAGGAGTTGACAGAGCGGGGAATGATGTGTGTGCACATGTAAACGACATAGAAGCTGAGCGTCTCCTCAGTCGGGTCGATGGGAAGCGCGTGGAGTTTGCAGAAGGTGAGGTAAGAGTTCAAGGCAGATGTAGACGTTGAGGACAAACTGGGATCAATAGAGAGGCCGAGAGCAATGGCGCGCTCGCGAACGAGGCGATCCATCGTCCACGGCAGCCGGTGGGGCTGCCGGGACATTGGGGTGATATCCATCAGCTGGGCATGCCCCCGGCGCTTATCACGGGGGTATAAAAAGGGGGTGGGGAAGTTACGTCGCAGCCAGGAGCCTGCCCAGCCGAAACAATAACCACAGAGCGCCGAAAGACGACGACGGAGAGGGAGTGAGGGAAAAGACTGCACCGGGCATGAAGAAAGCTGGACCAAGCGGCACGAGGCCCGAGAGGAACGAGCGAATCAAACTTGCTGGCAGTCGGGACAGTCCGGGCCCTTGTGCCCCGTGGCCCTGCAGACGTTGCAAGTGTGCAAACACCTGCACCCACCAGCGTCAGCGGTACAACGACCGCTGTTCCAATTGTTGCAGATCTGTGATTTGGGTTTGCGATGCGCGCCGCCGCTCGGCTCGCGCTGCATGTCAACGACTCCGACGCCGATGGAATCAATGACAGCGGTTTTGATGTCGGTGAATTTGTGGAAGTCGGTGAGTTCGACGTCGCGGCGCTGGGTGACGCGTTTACGAGCAGCTTTGTCGAAGGAGATGATGCGGTCGTGGAAAATGGAGCTGATGGCGGCAAATAAACCCACGATGTACTCGCGGTAGCATGCAAGCTCCTTGGCGCGATGCGCGAAGATGAAGAGGGTTGTGACGCACATGCGGTCGAACACGATAGTCCAGGTCCCCGCGTCACCGACGAGTTTCGCGGGTGTGACGGCGCCAAAACAAAGTTCCAAGCCCCCGCCAAGGAACTCCGAGCGCTCGTCATTGGTGCTCGTCGAAAAGAGGCCGCTGAGAACGACGTCCAAATTGACAGGCCGCCTGTTGACCAGGTTGGTCCACTCGGAGTCAGGGAATTCCAGGCAACGCGCAGATGTGATGATCGAGCGCTTTGCCGCCTTGGGATCCTGCAGCAACAGTTTGAGGATGCGCAGAGTATCAGTGAGTGCAGGTGATAGGGGCTGAATGGATGACTCAATAAAATCAGACACAGTCCAGGGGTACTGCGCCTCGAGCGCGCTGGAACGTCCAACCGGTTGCTCAACAGCAGGTGGGGAAGGGCTTCGGCGCTCGTCGCCTTGACCCGCACCTGCGTCGTGAGGTGGCACACGACCTGCGCCACGATCAGCGGCACTCCGCTCCTGCTGATCGTGGTCCTCGAGTGCTTTGAGGAAAGAGCTGAAAGCCGCTTCGATGTTGAGAACGTCCCCAACTCCGGTGCCCAAGAGCTTCTGGTAAATTTCGTGGAGGGCTCGAGATTTGACGACGTGCTGATGACGGTACTGGTCAACGATGACCTCACAGTCAGCGAGGGCAGTTTGAACGGCAGGGGACTGCTGGCTGGGAGCAACAGCATTGCCGCCGCCGCCACCAGCATCGCCCGGGTTCCCGCCAGGACCGGCTTGAGCCTGATGCTATGGGTTGCCGAACTGGGCGCTGGAACCGCCGACACCGCCTGGGTTCCTGCCAGGACCGGCTTGAGCCGGGTCCTGTGGGTTACCAGCCTGAGCGCCGCCCGCAGAGACGATCTCGCGCCCGAGAGAATTTGAGGAGGGAGTAGAGCCATTGCCAGACATTGAGAGAGTTCGAGGGTAGGTTGAAATCCGGTAGGATGATGAAAATGCGTAGTATTTCAAATAGCCAGAATAAAAATGCCGGTCGAGGATGTCGCAGCAGGGCTGAAGAGCTGAAGCCCCTGCGAGCGTAGTCGGGGGTTTTTATGCTGCTCAACATAGGAGAGCGCTCCACAATCGATCGACCTAGATAAAGGTTAAGGTGTCCGAGCAGCCCGGCTGCGAGGAGGCGGTCCCTGGCCAGGAGTGACTCAGGGCACGGCAACATGTCCCGTGCTTTGCGAAGGGCGCCCGGCGCCGCAACATCGGGAAGGTGCAAGGAAGAGAGAGAAGGAAATGACATTCAAACCGTGCGGTATTAGACTAAAGTAAAACCAGTTCTAAACTCGATTAATTCACCAAATCTTGGATCGGTTTCAGTGCATTTCAGTCAATCTCAGATGAAACTCCCTCTGGCTTTAAAATATGTGTAGTGTCTTTAAATCCTCTTGATTTCACCTCCGCGTCTGCGTCCCATGTCCGTCACCTCTTCCTGGGCTCTTGCTTCAGGGCTATGTCTCAGACCCGAAGTTGTTAACTGCGCCTAGGCCCTCTGGGCCCACTTATTTATCTCCCTTCAATGATGCAGGCCGGAACTGGCTAGCAAAGCTCCGACACAAGATAGATACCTTCTACTTTCTGCAGGCGCAAGAGCAGAATGGTGGAGCGGGATCCAAATAGAACTTAAGATTGCAACTGTAATGACTTTAATGACGCACAATACATAATGCTTTGATTGTGATCTGAATTGTACCTGCCTGGGGGTTCGAACCCGAACGGGAAAGCGAGGTTGAAGGCGGCGAAGCCGACACCTAGTTTTGTACCTCCAATATCGAATGTCAGACCTGGTCCGGAAATCCGGAACCAGGAATGCTGCGGAACCTCCGGCCCGTGATCACCTCCTCAACATACTGCCCTCCGGCCGAGTCATACAAGTGGGAGTGACGTGACCAAGGCGTTCGCGCGGGTTGGGCGGCGTGGGAATACGCAGTACGGGATGCACGAGCGGCAACTCCCGGGCCTGCCAGATGGCGTTGCCAAGTCACAGCTGCCAGCATCCTCATATATATCTTTGCCTACACGCTCAATTTCAGCAGAACTCGCCACAACTCTTCGCTCCCCTCCTACTATAGGACCCTCAGCAAATGCTATTCTACCCCATCCTCCTCCCGTGGCCAATCCTCCTTCACGCCCTGGGGCTAGCGACCCTCGGATGCAGCATGCTGCTCGCAAAGCCGACTGAGAACGCACCAGAAGACACCTCTACGCTCGGAATCGTGACGATTGCGCTCGGCATGTCGTGTAAGCTATTTCTACTCTATCTCCACCCCTGCTCCGAGTCGCCCCTTTCGAACGAGCCACACGTGCTAAACCGCACCGCCCACTCTAGATCTCGCAACGTCATACATGCCCGTGGCGGAGAACCAGTTCCTCCACGCGAGCGCGCCCGTGCGCGTTCTGCTCGCCGCGCTGGCGGGCCTCAAGTGGGTGCGCGGCAGGGGGGATGCGCGGCTGTATACGAAGCGCAACGCGCTGCTGGGGGTTTTGCTATATGACGGGCTGGGCGGGTTGGGGTTGGGGTGGTATCTGGGGACCTTCGGCGGGAAGGTCGCGGCGTATAGGTGACTGCACCACGTACATGGGACAAATACGTCAGGCATTGCTGCCATTTTTGCTTCAGAATCCAATCCTGGGCCGGGAATTTTATGATCCAGGGAAGTATATGGCGAGACGAGGGAAGGGGAGAAAGGGATCGCGGGCGCGGGATATATGTAATCTATATTACAATTGAGGACCCCCTGTCCCCGCCAGACAAGACAAGACAAACATCAGACTACTTGATTGGCCGCTGGGGCTCCGGGTGATGTCATTTGCTCCACAGTTCCACCGAGATGTTGAAATCTGTTCAACTGCTCCACTCGACTGTTGAGTTTCTATTTATAATCATTCAGTTGGTCACTGCAAGTGCGGTTCCAAGCTTTCTCCCCATGAGCACCAAACAAGTTCCTAATTTGCAGCCACTGCTTCCCAAGTCTCCTGCTCAGACCATTGGGCCAGAGCCATTCCTGATCAAGGTCACCCACGGCATCGTTGATGCAGGTGGTAGCTAACTGCTCCCAGGCTACATTGACAACCGATGAAGTCAGTGGTACTCCGATTAAGCCGTACATTAGCCATTAGATTGAACACTGTAACATTTATCACATAATGCCAGTCTCAGAGCGAATTTGAAAGGTGCTCACTGGGTCAAAAAAAGCGGAGAAACAAAGAGTCGAAGGAGTAGAATAAGATGATGATGGTTTTTAATTTTAAGCCCCAATCCCATTCACTATTTGCCATTTCTTTCAGCCCCATGGCTCTAAATCGATAAATACGCGCCGTTCTTCTGCTCAGCGGGCACGACGGCAACGTGAACTCGCCAGCATGATCGAAGGATTATTACAAACACAAGGGCCTGATAAAGTTAGATTGCGAGCCCAAACTTTAAGAAGACGGGTTGAACAGGCAGGATACTCTTTGAAATCCAACCCTGATTGTGGTACATATTTTTTTGCGAGTCACCCCGAACTGTTGAGCTCACCCTTGCTGGACCCAAGCTCTGAATCGGGCACTAGACCTCGAATACGAGGTAAATTAACCTCGGCCGCAAGACAGGTATCAGGGAGAGTTATAGGAGCCAGATGCTTAGATACACGGCTGGGCCTTGACATCTAACACAGCTCAATCCTCTGAGAATACCACTGATTCTTAGCATGTAAAATTGGACCTTGGTACAACAACGAGCTCAATCAAGACTGAGTGCCTGTTATTTATTGCAAATGTGTAAGGTTTCTGCAGATGCATTACATATCCCCCAGGATATCTTGGTATTGGATCTGTCAATGAGGCTGCAAAGAGTGAACCGAAGGTTCGCGACGAGCGGTGTCTTCAAAGATTGAGTAAAATAAATTACCTGTTGCCAATTTTCAGGAACGTCTGATACATACATTTGACTACCTCCGTTGCGTAGCACGGGTAACTGCTAGTGAAAGTTGAAACGGGATGGACGTCAACTGGCAATAATAATAGAAAGACTGGTGGATATTTTGCAGAGATGGGAGATACTCGAGTCCGAGCCGAGCAGGATTCATCAATAACTGTTGAGAGGCAAATCATGAGTACTTTGCAAGCTGCCTAGAATGGTATAAACATGCTCGGACTGAGACTCATATTCGCCCTGCGCTAAAGGGATCCTCGCATTCGCATTCACATTCGCACTGAGTATTTACACACATGCATGTAAACACTGAATTGAATACCACCGGGCGTTGGGCGATGCCGCACGGAGAGAACGTATCGTGCGAGTAGGATTGTCGTCAGAACTTTCAGCGGGCAACGCGCAAGATTGCGTGTATAGAGCGAGAGCCTTCGAATCAGTCGTCTAAATCAAAATCAACCCCAGCGCAATCTCGAAGCCGTCCAAACTCCAAAGTCCGAGCCGACATTGAAGCTTGAAGCCGGGGAGGTCTCCCGTCGTACACAGTAAAGTCCAAGTCGAAAGTCGAAAGTCCACCGCGTTCGAGCGCGTGCCCACCGCAAAATACACACACAGGCAGTTCTGTCGACGCAATGCTCAGGACTCGGCCAAGTCCGAAACGCGTCGGCGTGCCGCTCGGACGGGGTGGCTATCGCTTGCACAGTAGTCTGCAGTCAGCGCGTGTCGATATCTGTCGGCGTCGGTCGATGTCCAGGCCCCAGGGGTCGGGCGCTGGGATCGCGTTTTTTGTGGTGGGTTCCTAGAGGGTGGGTCAGCGCGAGTCGAGTCGCATTCATGATCACCCAGTGCGATATCCGGGTATCAGTCAGTGCCACGGAGCGAGCGAGCGAGCGAGGTGCGGTGGGCCGGAGATCAGAACTCAACCCGCAAATTGTGCGTACATATGCATTACGCATACCTCTCCCCTTGTGCGTTCGAGTCCGACGGGATGGGCATTCTCATTCTCTTTCATCCCCCGATTCGCGTCCCCGCGGCTCCGCGTCGTTTCGACGCGACGCGACGCCACAGTGGGAATCGGCGTGCGGCGGCTCGGATTCGGATTCGGATTCGGATGCGGGCGTGCATCCGTTGCGGTGAGAAGAGGGGTCGCGCTGTCACTATCGCCGCTTCTTCCTTCCTGCCCCCTTCCCCCCTCCCACTCTGCGTCCGATCGACCCGCCGCCTCGCCTCACGCACACCAGATGTAGCGCGGCGCGGCCCGTCCACGCCCCGCCCTCCTCCCCCTCCGCGCCACGCCACTCCACGCCAATCTCGGTCGAACACGGCAGCCAGCGCGATCCCCGTCTTTTTGTTGTTTTGGAGGATTAGCCACGTCGGGTTGATGTGGTCTTTGATGATTCTTTTTTGATTTGAGGCGGGAGTGGGGATTGGGATTGGGATTGGCGCGGCGTGCGAGGAGGGGTGGGGTGGGGTGGGGATAGGGCGGGGGTTGCGATTCGTGTGTGAGCGGGGCACCGGCGGTGGGATCTGAGGATGCGCCGGCACGCCGTGGCGGCTGAGATGCGGGGGATAGAGACGAATCGGAATTCGAATTCGGATTCAGCGGTAAATCAAGCAAGAAAAGAAGAGAAGAGAATCGGTGGGTGGATTGGATTGGATTTGGATAGCGACGCGGTTTGGGGGGGCGAGGGGTTGGGGTTGGGGAGGTTAGCGGGGTGTTTGGGGGAGAGCGCCGGCGCGGAGGGCTGGCGTCCAGCATCCATACATGGGCAGCGGCGGGCACAAGTCTTCACCTGCGTCCGCGTTACTTGAATTGAGAGCCACGGGGTCGCGCGTCCGATTCGAGTGGCGTCACGGTGGCGCAGCACGCGGGGAACCGTGTAGGCGCGTAGGGCCAGCTGAACGCGCGAGTGGCACGAAGGCTCAATATGCGTCGAACGAGAACGAGGCGGCGTGTCGGCCGAGGTGGACCTGGACGACTGCAATCCGAATCAAGGCGAGTGGCAAAGCCGTCACGGTGTAGGCGCGCAGGGCCAGCTCTGAAGGCCGATACGCGATGAATGAGGCGGCGTGTCCGCCGAGCTGGATGAATCAGGGCGAATGCGTGCGAGGACGAAAGCTGAAAGCCTTGGCAGAACTAAAGGCAAGGCCGAATCGAGGCAGATGACGAGTCGGACTCGAGGCGGATGCAGGTAGATGAACGGAGACGGAGCTTACGCAGAGCTGACGTGGCCCTGCGCAGCACGCAGTAGTACGCAGCACGGGCACGGGCGCGTGCGGCGTTAATACCCGGTGGGTGCTGTGAGGAATCCAGATCCGGACGGGGCTTATTGTCAGTATGCCTCGTGAAGGCGGCGTGAAGACGGCGTGTCGGGCCCCGAGCTATTGTCCTCCCGAGTCAAGTCGGTCGAGTCATAGTGGGAGAGGTGACCAAGGCGCGGTTCGCACGGGGCGGGCGGCGTGGGAATGCGCAGTCAGTGCGGGAATCGGCATGCACGAACGGCAACACCCGGCAGGGCCGCACGCTCGGACTCGGAGATCCTGCTGGCTCCCGCGGCGCATACGTTTTGGATCAGGATCTTGATTCCCCTGCGACGCAGACAGTGGATCAGTGGATGGATGGATGCAAAGATGGATGCATACCCGCGTCCCCTGTCTGCACCAGTCATGCCAATCCAAACCTGATCCCGTATCCCACCATATTCTCTGGGCATCCCGCGGTCCAGGCGGGGATACCGAGGAAGGCAGAGCACGCGCACCGCCACGACGGTTAACCCCGCGTAGATCCGCTCGGCGTCGAGTCAATTAGCAGGCTTGGTCAGCGATCGAACGACACGCCACCGGGATCAATACATTACACCCCGTCCGTCGTGTGCACACCGCCCCTCTCTCCTTTCCTCCTCCTCCCTCCTACAGCTTCGAGTCGAGTCCTCCATTCAGAGAAAGAGAATGTCGTGTCAAGTGCAAGTGCAAGTACAGCGGCAGCCTGTGCTCGCCCTGCGCTATCCCGCGGACCCCTACACCGCCGCACCCCGCAAGCGCACAACCAGCTTCTCGTCCCCGCCATCCAAGCGCAAGCGCCCCGCCCCCGCCGCCCCCGCCGCCCCGCCCGCCAGCAACCCCCTCCCGCTCCAGCGCACAGAATCGCTCCTCCAGCTCTCCTTCGCCCGCCCCACTTCCCCCACCGCCACCCAGCCCCATCCCCAGCCGCAAGTCCCCTACACCCGCACCCTCCGCTTCTACAAGAGCAAAAGGAGCGCCGCCGCGCCCTCCTCCGCGGCGACGCCTCCTCCTCTCCAGTGCCTCGCTCTAGTAACCCCTATAACTGTCACATCCGTCTCGTCCTAGGCACAGCCCCACTCGAGCGGCCAGGCGAAGGTACAGGTACAAGCGCCCGTGAAGGCGCGCGCGCCGCCCCCGCCCCCGCCGGCGCCCTCTGCTCCCCCGGACGGCGCGCTCGCCCCTCGCGGCCCCCGCGCCCGCGTGCCCGCGCGCCCTCACCCCGCCCGCGCCCCTCCGCGCCCCGCCCCCCGTGCGTGCCTCGCGCGCCTCCTCCTCATTCTCCTCCCTCTCCTCCCTCTCCTCCTCTCCTCCTCCCTCGCCTCCCTCTCCGCCTCGTCCCTCGGTGCGCCGCCCGCAAAACCGAAGAAAGCGCGCGGCGACGACCTCCACCGCCGCGCGCCTCACGGCCTGCATGCGCGCCACGCCGCACGGCGCGAAGATCCTGCACATGGGCGCGCGGCTCGCGGTGGGGGTGTTGAGTGCGACTAGGGAGCTGGAAAGGATGTGTGCGGCGGGGCGGGAGGGCGAGGAGGGGAGGAGGAGGATGGGGAGGACGAGGACGCGGAGTTGGGAGAGGATGACGACGCGATGGGGGAGGATGACGAGGTCGCTGAGGATGACGGTGGGATGCAGGCGGTGGCGGTGGCGGTGGCGGAGGACGGGGAGGCAGACGCAGACGTCCCATGCCCTCCCCCGCGCTCGACGAACCAGAACCGGAACGAGAACCGGAGCCAGAGCCGGTGCTCAGCACGAGCTGGATCGAGCTCGACGTTGTGGGAGCCGAGGACTGGGAGATGGTGGACTGCTAGGCGGTCTGCTGGAGAGGGGGTGGCGCGGGCGCTGGGGTTCGCCTCCCGTCCGTCGTCGCTCCTCGGCCTCGCACCGCATCCGCATCCGCATCCCAGTCCCGTCCCTCGCGTCACCCCGCATCCGCATCGTCGTCCCCGCGTCGTTCGTCCTCGGATCCGGATCCGGATCCCGTCCCTCGCGTCGCGTCTTCCGCGCCACTCACTCTCCACGCCAGTCCGCACAGCAATGTACCATGACATTCAGCCCAGAGGCCGATTGGCCCGACGTTATTTACTTTTACTATTTATCTCTCCTCATCTCTCCTCATCTCATCGGATCTCTCCTCATCTCACTCGGGTCTCTCCTCCTCATCTCACTCGGGTCCCTCCTCATCTCCACTCGGGTCTCTCCTCATCTCACTCGGGTCCCCTCCTCTCGCACCCTCTGTACCTCTACTCCCCTTAACGCCCCTCCCTTGACGCCTCACATCGCACGGACCGTACATACAATAACACCCGGAATACGCAATAGCCCCCCGAACCGAACGGAATTATATCGATAGCGCACGCGCGGATGTAGCTTAGCTTAGCCTACTTTCTACTTTACTCCACTTTGAACGAACGAATGGACTTGGCTTTGACTGGAAGAAAGAAAGAATGAATGAATGGATGGACTTGGCTTTGCACTCGAGAATGAATGGAAGTATGTGAGAGGGTGTACAGTAAGAATTGAATTGAATACGGGAAGTCTGGAAGGGGTCGGTTGGTTGCATTGTGTCGGGAATAGGACTCGGCCTCGGCCTCGGAGGTACGCGATGGAATGGGATGGGATGGAATTTAGATTTTGGCGAAAGGATGTTACTTGCGGAATCGGTCGGGATTCATTATTCAGCGCCAGCCTGAGTGAATGAACGAACGAACATGTGGACGCGGACCATGGCCAGCTGCAGGAGTTGAATATTGAGCCTCGGCAGGGGAACGGATTTAAATTGATATCACGGATTTAAAGAATTGAGTGACCTTTGAAGAGGCATCGAAATGGAATAAAACGGCCGAGCCTCGGGGTCCGGCGGTAATGAACATTGATCGGGACAGAGGGAATGGAGCATGCATCGGAAGTGCAATCAGGATGGCCGAGGATTACAGTCTACATAACATAAGAATTAAATACATGACAGGGAGTCTAGATTTGGACGGGGACGGGGATCAGTTGGTGGATTGGATTGTTTGCGGGGATTAGTAGGAGGACTTCCTGACTCGGAGGGCGGAGGCTACGTGATAGGGATGGGGATGGGAGGCGGGGATGAATGGAATTTTGGAATTTGGGAATTTGCGAGTGGAGGTTCCAGAATCGGTCGGGATTCATATTAGTGCCGTGTGAAGTGAATGATGAATGAATGCGAGCCAGGAATTGCGGGAACGGAATGTAAATTGATTCAACGGATTTAAAGAAATTGATTGACCTTTGAAGAGGCATTGGCCTGGAAATGGAAATGGAATCAAACGCGTAGCCTCGGGTTCCGGCGTGTAATTGAACATGGATCAGGACACGGGAATTGAATATTGAGCATGCATCGGAAATTGGAAATTGGATGCCCTCGGATTACAGTACTTAATCGAACACGAATCTGACGTTTTCGGCGAATGAATAACGAATCAAACAAACAAAGACTCGGAGGCGGACAGGGGGAAGGAGGGAGTTAATTGAACACACTGGAATTGAACATCGACATAAACGTGCATCGGAGCCAAGACGGACGGAGCCTGTCTTATATAATTTTAATTAACTGAATCAATGGGGCAGCCTCGGAGGGACGCGAAGTGCACTCACGGTGATGCACTCGGACCACAGTCGTTGTAATATAGGAAGTGAGCTCGGGGAGAGGGACGCGAGCTACGGTACGTACGCTTGCGACTTCGGAATCGAGTGAACATGAGCATGAATCAGGATTATTTATGGTGGTGGCCTCGGATTAATTGAACATGCATCAGAAGCAGGTGTTGGACTGAGTGAGTATGTCAGTATGAATGAAAGCCGGATTGAGTGGACACGCATCGGAATAGCCTCGGCGTCCATGTGGATGGGGATGGGGATGGTCTCGGATTAAGCTCAAGTAGGTATTCAGAATACCTATCGGCCCGGGATGGCCTTGGATTAATTGAGCACGCATCGGCTTACATACATACCTGTAATTAAGGGAGTACGAATCTACACCGTCGCGGATTAAATAGCTTAATACGGGAAATTGAACACGCATCGGAGCCAAGATGGAAGATTTCCTGGATGGATGGATGGGCCGGAGGGAGACGAATCCCGGCGGAATCAGGGGTTGTTGGGTTCTCCAGGACGGATCGGACACGGACACGGCACGGAATCAAGATGCGAGATGCGAGATGCATTGAACACCACCCCGAGAGACCCCGAGCCGGGAACACGGACGCGGTTGGGGTCGCGACGACGAATCGCACGGACCTTCGAAATCTGCTTCCATGCACAATACATACCGGTATTCTGAGCGCTCCCGCGAAACCCCGCTCCCGCTCCGTTTAATTAAAGACGATGGGGGCTGAGATATATATATGGATGGGGATGGACGGGATGGGTGGGATGGATGGGGATGCCGACGGATGCAAATCTATTATCGCGCACGGATCAAACGCGTCGCGTTCGGGGCCGAGGGAGGAGAGATGATCGATGATCAAACGCGTCGCGCTCGGACTCCGGATGATCAAACGCGTCCAATGACCTGTTACTTGGAAATCGGCGTGTATATGGGAAAGATGAGAAGAGCGAGGGTAGAACGGGTGACATTGGAACGCCGGATATGTATATACATGTATGTAGGTTGCGGACGTGCATAGTATACGGGACTCGGCCGAAGGGTCAAACGCGGGCGGCGAAGACGGAGAGGATTCGGAGAGAAAGGGCGATGAGGATATCGAGGAAGTGAGAGAACGCGTCGGGCGGGATGCGGAATCAAGAAGGTCTAGAGAGCTGATTCTGTCGTGCCAGTGGGTGATGGACGGAGTGTACTGTGAATAGACTGTGACGTGAAACGCCGGTGTCGTTCGAGTTGGAGATGCAAGAGATGAAGAAAGGAGGATATGCCTAAATATGTTGCGCTGGTATATGTTCCTGGAGATGCCCAACGCAATTGATTGTGGAGGGCAAAGAGGATGGGGATTGGCTTGACTGAATTTGCGGGATGCAAGATGGAATCAACAAGATATACTTGAGACGTTGATTCTGTCATGCCAGGGGATGAATACAGCACGGAGAAAACACTCGTTTATGGTGAAAAGATCGGGGCGTGAGACGCCGGTGTCGTTAGAGATGAAGATGCGAGCGATGAGGAAAGGAGGATACAAGTATATCGAGCTTGTATGTATAGCGAATCAAAGTTGAAACTCGTCGAGCGCAAGATGATCAACCGGGCGTTGGAGACGATCAAACGCATCCTGGAGACTCCGATGTAGATGCAGCGTGCACCTGCGAAAGGATCGCTCGAGCCGACCGGATTTAGCGGATTCGACGGTCATACATACATATTCCCATTCCTGGAGATACCCAAAGCAATTGAATGTGGAGGGCAAAGATGATGAGGATTAGCTTGATTGAATCCGCCGAACTGGAGGTGGAGATAAAGATGGAGATGGAAGGCCGAAAGTTGGGGTCGAAACGACCGTCTTGCGTGGAGGATTATGCCTTTACGACTCTTAGGTACTTTTCACGGAGCTACAGAAAGCGGATTCTGGACTCCGACGCCTGGATGCCTGGACGGTGTTCGAGCGCCGACCGTTTGCGGGACGAAATTGAATATTCCGCAGCGGTACTGCTAGTGAGGTTGGGGCGGCGTGCGCCAGGATGCGTGGATTCTGCCGATTCAGACGCATCGCACCACGCCAAAGATGAAAGGAGGAAGGGAGGGAATCATTCGTGTTGAAGGTAGAATGCAACGAACAAGATGGATGGAATGCACCTGAGACGTGTTCGAATGGATGTATGGATGGATGAATCGAATCCGAAGATGGGATGGATGGACGAAGAGACAGATGAACGGATGGATGAGGGAAGAGAACGGCGAGTATGACAACAGGAATATCAATAAAGACGAGGAGAAATAAAATAAAAACACTCCAGTAAACCGGAATTGAATCAGCTGATAGAACGCGCTTGGCCCCAACACCCGATGCACTCGGAATGGGAGTCGGTAGGGAGACGAGGTAGGATGACAGATTAGCCAGGTGCGCCCGCGCCTCAGTCCCGTTCCGCGTCTTTCCGTGTCCGTGTCCGTTTATATAGATAGACGGTTGGATAGATGGGTAAGCACATTGAGGGAATGAATGGACGAGAAAGATGGACGAGAACGGCGGAGATGCGATGGACGGAGCGCAGGAATAAAGTCAAAACAAAAAACAAAAAATAAAGCAAGGAAAGGTTGAGGAAAGGTAACTGATAGAACGGGCTTCAACCGGCAGCGCCGGAATGAGAACGACGCGTATGGGGCTGACGGGGTGTGCTAGGTGCGCCCGCGCCTCAGTCCCCCCACCGAAGTTGTTCCGCCTCAGTGCGCCCATCTCTCCTGTTTTGATAGCGATATGTACTTGGCTGGGTGATCAGTGCTCAATAGCCACCTCGAGAGTCGATCTCCATCAAGTATCCTTCACCGTGATCATCATGCCACAGATATGCGCCACACCCAACTCCCCGCATTAACTCCCGGATTCCGAGTACGGCGACATCAGAACGAAAGATCAAGGCGATCTGCGTCCGCAGGCATATAATTAGAGTTTGATTTCGGGCGGTGTGATTTAAAGTTTGGACGCCGGTGGTGTGCCTTCGGACATCGCTGCATGAATTGATGGATCGGGTTTCTTTAGAGCAGGGGCTGAAGCAGATCGAACGGCGCCTTAGCGACGCCCAGAGATGGATGGTATAAAGCGTGTCCGCGCGCGGGAACTCAAGTGTTATGTAGCTGAAGAAAATGCCACTCGCCACTCGCCACCATCCTGCGCCGAAGTAAACGCGTGCGGTCCCGAGTCTGGTTTGAATGGGGTCGGTCCGGATTGGGGTGGCGGCCGCTTTCGTGAGCTATGCAGATCGAGTGAAGCCCAAAGCCGCGCAGGTGAACGCGGATTGGGCGGGGTCCAAAGATCGGGAATCATGGCCACTACCCCAGCTGTTTGGGGGTCGTCTCTTGAAGACGGGAAGACGAAGACGCCATGCGGCCAGAAATGGGAAGTAGCCGTGATGTCAGTTGGTGGGGTCTTCGCAATCTAGACACGGATAAGATGAGGTCGAAGCGCGCGGCCAGACTATATGGCCGACGGATGCATGCTGTAACAAGCGGGAGAAGACGAAGCTGGAGAGGAAGAGGAAACGCTGGGAGCGCCAATGAAGATATGATCATACGTATGTATGGGTGGGTGTAAATGGCCAGCGGATGTACAACGGTCACTTCACGTGCGAGATGAAGACGGAGATGACCGGTGAATAGATATAAATTCGTCGGAGTCGGTGCGCGTAAACAAAGACGTGCGAAGGGTATACACACAAATGAAGATTGCGGATTCCAATGGTTCTAGGATAGAAACCAACCCATGGGTGGACCGAGCGCTGAGCGGTTGTCCCGACGCAGACCCGCCACACGCTGCATCGAGTGCAGATGGTCAGAGCTATTGGCGGCAGGGAGGGTGTTGCGATAGCCGTGGCAACAATTTATCGCCCGGCTTGACCAGGCGAGCAGACCCTGCAGCACAATAATCGGGCGACGGGGCGTCTCATCAAGGCTGAGGCTCCAGGTAGTTCAGGCTGGACGGGCCCTGCGTCCAGCCTGGGAATCCGGATTCGGGAAGATCATCAGCGGAGATGGACGAGTCGGTACTGTATTCAGAGCCGCTGTGATCACTTTCTGGATAAGAAGAAGTGTCCCCTCCCCTCGCTAAGGTCTTTTGCGGTTTCTCGCGCAGAGACCCACGGCGCCGTTCGGTCTTTTCCTCCGCAGTATAAGCATTGAGATCCCAGCACGCCGCCCTTCCAGGCAGCCGCCCAGCTGATGCGTCTTTCAAGCCCAGCGCCTCGCGAGATAGCTTGAGCTGATGCCGTACAGAACTCTACCGTCCGTATAAGCACAAAACACGACTTGAAAACGCTCGGAGCAAACGCACCTTCCACGCTGCCTCAGGCCCTTGCTGGTGCTGCCGAAACCACTTGAATCGGGAACAAAGCTCGCTGTAGACCTCTTGTGGCGTCAGCTTCACCCTGCCGCTTCCGTATATCGCCAGCTTGATGAGGAGAGGGAGAGGCACTGTGGGTTTTTCGCCG
The DNA here is from genome assembly GCA_029204335.1 of Mycena vulgaris. Taxonomy (NCBI): domain Eukaryota; kingdom Fungi; phylum Basidiomycota; class Agaricomycetes; order Agaricales; family Mycenaceae; genus Mycena; species Mycena vulgaris. The sequence continues at coordinate 423,444 of JARGYA010000077.1, read as the reverse complement.
GGCGCGGGGTCTGGGACGGACCACAAATTCACCGCGGCGTGCGGCGGAATATTCAATTGGGAGCGCAAGTAATCGCTGGCGTCCGCCGCTGAGATTTGCTGGGACATCGTGACGGAGGACTTCATTTATGTCAAATTTATGTTTGGCGAGAGACAAGTCAGCTTGGCCGCTTAGTCAGCTGGTGCTTCTTCTCCTTGACTTCGTCTTGAAACTTGAAAATTGCTTCGATATCGCTACCATAGGATTTCTGGACCTCTAGGTTCCTGGTCTTTCCAAGCTTCAAGACTCAACAACTCGGTCTCAGGCTGTCCCGTGGACTTATGCGAGATCTGTTGTCCACCTCGCCTAGGCCTCGTACTATTACTGCAATCTTATGCTTGCCATGCTATGCCATGCTATCCCTCCTTCCTAGTATTCACACTAAAAAACCTAAAGATTAAAGCGCTCAGCACTTAACCCCTGGAAGCATCACAGCATGGTCACTCTTCCACCAACTTCAATGGGACGACGCTCTGCGTCACTAGCCAGCCTACTGTATGTGTGGCGTGAGACGCGGATTTCTCTTCATTTTAACGCAGTATCGACCAAGTTTTTGCCAAGGCTCGCCCTGGCTCACCAAGGACGCTAAACTTTGGAAACACGATGAAGGAGGATCTACGATCAAGAGAGGATCGGTTAGGTGGTATCATACCTACACAGGCGGTCACCAGGCCCAACCCATGAACGCCGTTCTCAATCTCATAAAGGTCGCTCAGACCTGATTCCGGACACACAAAATGCCCCATCTCAGCACTGCAATCATCCCGCGCAACCTGGTGTTATCGGGAAATTTCTTCGGTTCGTGTCCTCTTCCTGTGTTGTACCATCCAAATTAACAGACTTCGTCCAGGCTGTACCGCCGATGCCGATGCCGATGCGAACGCGACAATGGGCACGAACCAGACCATCACGCAGTGCTGCAAGGAAGTCAGGAGCACGGCCGGCATCTTCAACGGCTCCTTCGAATGTCCCTATAACGCTGCGTGAAACAGTACGCTACCTTCGGCCCACAAGGTCATGGCCTGCATCGAGAATTTGAACGCAACCGGCTTCTGTGTCCATGTGGGTAAGTTCGGGCTCGCTTCGAGGATTCATGCCGGAGCTGCGACGAAGTTACCTCCTAGTCGGGATCCTGGTACTTACCAGCCTTGTATCACTATGAGGAGTGTCTTCGCGGGGGATATTAACGTACGTAAGAGCTCTTAATTTCGCAGTATTCGAGAAATATTCACACAACCACAGGCATTCAGATATCCTATTAGACTCTGATGTATATACCCTACTCTATTCTTATACCAAGAACATGGCGTGTTCAGTGCTCACAACGCCTTGCTGGATATATTTGATTTGTGGGATTTTCAGGGAGCATAGCCAGCATGATAGGTGCCCGTCTGCTTGATCAATCAGAGAAATATTCGGGGAACTTGAATCCGGTATCAGGTAGCATTGCAAATCAAGAGTTTCTGGCCTAGAATTGACGGTTACGTTCCCCCGAGCTGTGTACACCTCGGCGCCCCGTATGTATCGGAGGACCAGCTTAGGTCGCTGGATTTCGGTGAAGTTGACATCTCTCAAGAAGCTGTTCTCTGAGACGCGATCATCGAGGCGTCCCTCTCTAGTATGGCCATGGAGTTCAAGACAGCGATTCGGACACTCCAATTTGGCAGCCATGGAATCGCAGCGTCTGGCCACCCCCTCTGGTGTGACCGCTCATGCGTTCGTTCGTCGACAGCAAGTAGGCGTCAGTTGAGAATTTGACTAGCGATTCATCCGGGAACAGTAAATACTCGGTAGATAGAAATATAATAGTTGACCGAGAAACGACAGGACGCAAGAAAATGAAACCTGACTGATTCCAAAGGGTATGTACATTATCCACCATAGAAACGAGACGAATCAAGCTGAAAAACTTCCGTCAGCGGGAGAAAATGGAGGCGGGCCGAAACGACACACCTTCAGTAGAACGAGTTTGCTGAGTGTGTCCCTCTTTTTCCTCATTTCCCCTCGTATCCTCCACACACCACTGAAGATCCTCTTCCTCCATCCCGCTGACCAAATTCCGCGCCGCGACCTCCACGAGACGCGTGCAATACTCCACGTGGATCCGCGCAAGCTGCATCTCGACCTTTCGCTCCCCGAGCGTCGCGCGCGCCTCCAATTCGAGGGCTGTGACGTAGTCGTGGTCCACCTGGCTACGCCGGCCTGTGCTGCTCTCGTGCGCGTAAACGACTCGGACGGTATTGGCCTGTAGACGGGTGAGCGGGGAGTGCGCGGAGCGATGAGCCCCTGAACGGACCAGTGTCGGTGGAGACCTCCTATCGGAAAAGTCTCTCGGGCTATGTATTTGAGTTCGCAACCGTCTGGTCATTGAGCTTCCGCGCGGACCGTTGCGGGTCTCCGTCCCTTTTTTCGCAACACCACCCAGAGAACGGTACTGAAGGTGAGCGCGTGAGTTTGACATGAGGAAGGGAGTTGTTTTCCGGGTGTAACTGTGGAGGATCGGCAGATGCGGTGGGCCCAGAATCATAATTCTTGACGATTTTAGTAACATCTTGTTGCAAAATTGGAATCAACACGGTCACGTGCCTTTACGTTTCGAAACCTTGAACGAAACAGTTGCTCATGTCGTTCTCAAAATGTAACTCATACTAAAAGATGAGATATTTTCTGAATGGACGCCGTTTGAGTACATCATCCCGCACTTAGAGCACTCGCAAGGCGCAGGCCACTGAGTAGTATAATTTGAGTATGTTTGCAACCGGATCCGGTTTGGATGAAAGTTCTCAGTTGCAGAAAGATGTACAGAGACGAATTTCCAGATGGCTTCGTCTTTCCTTGATTCCGAGTGAGTCGGCAAAGTATACGCCTTGCCAGTTTCGAACATCGATCACGTGAATGTGGTTCAAACAGTCAACAACTTGTGTTCAGCGTTCTTCCTAATACTCCACCACCCTGCCCCAGATCAGAACCATCGCTACACCCGAAACTATGCCTGCTCTTAATCGCAGGCCCATCAAGAAACCGGCCTGGTCAGCATACAAGATTCAAGCTTGCCGCCGTGCAGAGTTGCTTGCCCAGATGGATTGGGAGCCCGCACAGTTCAACAAATTCTGCGTACTGATTCCGCTGATCAAACATTTGGATACGTTCAGACTAACCGTGATTCATCCTCTCAGACTCATGTCCGGCAAACTGCTGACGCGATGAGGCTGGATTTGCAAATGGGGCCTGATAAGCAGCACGCGGGAAAGTGGGCGAGCTTGCGTCAAAATGTGAGTGATATACAGATACTCGAACGGATGAGTGAGACTCACACATGCATGCATACAGTGCATAGCGAACTTTCCCGCCCTCGGGACCGACTTTGAGGACGCCTGGCCGGTCGAGGTCTACTTTTCGAAATACACGTACACTAGGAACCTCTCGGGGCGTTATGCAAAGCCTGGAGAGCAGACGGCCACGCAGGAGGATTTATCTGGATCACGCGGATCCCAAAAGCGCAAGGCGGATAAGGAGAATGACACGCCGGTCAGTCCAAAATTGAATATCCGCGCGGATTGCGCTGATCAGGCCGTCTCGAAGAACAATACGTTCAATCGCCACGCTCAGACACAGCCCTTGGAAGACAAAACGAGACACAATACCCAGCTAACCGATCTCACTAGTTCGTGTTCCTCCGGAAGAGCGCCCGATACTGTGCGTCTTTGCATTTTATGGTTCGTATCGCGTTCTGACACGTATTGAAAGACCCAGCGTGGACGGGACACGCCGAATCCAATCGTGATACCTTTCGCTTCTGCCGCCGAACGCGCCGCATGGGCATCCTGTGTCCTCTGCGGCTTCCAGCCCCCGATCCCCCGTCCGCAAAAGGCTGCATTCACTCAATTCTTCAAGGAACAGGAGGACCTCCGCAGCGCTCTCGAGGCCGCCGGAATCGTCGCTGACCACCACTTCCGTGCCCTTCTGCGCCTAAGCGCGCACCAACGCGACCGGTTTATGCAGAGTCTCGCGCCGTCCAAGATGACCCAATTCGAAATGGTCGTGCTTTGTGATATGTTGCAGGACCACGTCAACGGCCTCAAGGTGAAACAGAAGTTGGCGTTGGGTACCGACACCCGGGCCAGGAAGATTCCGCTGATGGAGATTGCGAAGCCGCCGCGTTCGATGTTGACCTACTTCGATACCCTCAGATGTGATTATACCCGCATCAGGGAGCGCATGGAAATATCAGATGAGGAAGAGTACTTCGATCTCGTGGTACGGGATCTTTCGAAGTGTTTAATTTTCTGGGCACTAAAAGGTTCTTCCTCAGCGCAAGGTTGAGGAAATGGCTCCACTTTTCCTCGAGAATAAAAAGTACGAGGAGCAGGATGTGGCGCAGGTCAAGGCCTTGATGAAATCAGTAAGGCACTGTTTCTACTCATTAATATTATGCCGACCAGTCCCGAAGATCTGCGAAGAACGACCGTCGTTCCGGAGATACGATGAGCTTTGGCCCTTGCCGGTCCACATTAAGCGATTCCTCGCTGCGAGGATGGCCGGATTGAGTGGGACACTGTATGGATCCGAGGTTCGTCACCTTGTTCATATTTTTCGAGCTTGACCTGATGATATAGGGCTTTCAGGTGAGGCACGAGTGCACTCACCGGCGCAGCTACCCGTCGCACAAAGTTCCGCCAGCGGTGGCTGCTGCGCTAGTCGGACTACGCTATGGAAGAGCTCGGCCCCGCCTTTCTGTTCCTCGGCGTCCGCTCGGATAAGCGGTTTGTCGATATCACCGTCTCGCACAGATTGAAGACCCAGCTGCTGGTGGATGAAAATCTGGCGCATTTGCAGCTCACAGACTTCCAGATCATGATTATGCGCCATATTATGGCGGAAGCCTAGTCTCCCTAGTCAGACATTAAACATGTGTATTTTTTTGAGAGGGCGGCGTGAAATTCCGGGAGTTTCGAGGAAGGAGTGTAATGCATAACCTGGGTCCGAGTCCTGAGGCTGAAACACGATTTAACACAGCCACTGGGCCATGATCCGACCCTTTATTTCCGACTTCAACAGTTATGACTGCGCACGGTTGGCGCAAGGCAAAAGCGTGCAAGGCATGATGGAAGATCATTGCGCAGTCTTCGATGCAAGCGACGACCCTCTCTGAATCAATGCGCCGACACGGCACCGGGCACGATCCTCTTTCAGAAGCTAGCTGTAGGCTGCGGTCAGCGGAGCCAAGAGATTGTTGTCACTCATGATCGAGATATATAACACACTCTTGTCGACGGCCTGGAGCATTGCAACCCCCCAACACAATGACCGAATTCACTGGTGAGGCAGGTGCAGCGCTGGTTTTTCTGATTGGAGTGAGTCAAAGTCTACCGAAGTGCTGCCGAATATACTCATACACTGCTGCCAGTACCTTGCCGTCTTCGCATGGATGCTTTTTGCGTTACCTGACGCAGCGTATCAAATGGCGCTCAAGATATTCTTCTGCTGTTCTTCCACTGTCACCATCCGTGTGGCCTCGCAAGCGTGCGGGATCGGCTTTGGTGTACTCGGGTTCAGAAATACGAATTTATTCCTCGCCTTCCTCATCCTTGGCGCGGAGGGTTATTTCTCACTGGTGGGTGCATTTCTCAAGTTTCGGCGAGATATTTTGCCTAATGCCACTCATCAGGTTCTCTGCACCTTCCGCTTTGTGATCTCCTGGCACCAGCACAATCTCGCCAGCGGGCAGTCCTGGCTCGAGCCTCGCGATGATCCGAACACCAACAAGCTGCGCAAGGCCCTTGTATTCGTGGTCCTGGGACCCCTGGCCTTCTTGGTATACCGCGACAACCCCATGGTCGCGTTCCACTCCGCCCTCATTATCGCGAACTGCTGCGATCATTGTAGGCGGCTCCTACCTCGCCGGCGTGGACTACAGCGACCCCAACTCTGCCGACACGCACACCCGGCTACAAGTCTCGAAGATTACGCGAACGGCCGGGCAGTCGGTATTCCTCGCCGGCAACGCGCTGCTGCTCATCATCATCCTCGTTACGATCCGGAATAATCGGCGGGACGGAGACGCGCGAAAGAAGAAGGGCACTGTGCACCCGACCCTAATCCTCCTTCTCATTGCGTGGTTCCCGCTCATTGTGCGCGGGATCTTCGGGATCTTGCAGGCTGCGGTATTTAGTGTGAGTGGCACCACCTATTCACTGACGGCGAGGCTCACGTTATTCCCCCCTCTCCCCCTCAGCTATCATACTACAATCGTTCGTACACCTTTCAATCTCTTCTCCTTCATTCCTCGATGCTAAATCTGCACTTCGCGCAGCCGACAACTATCGTGCTTCCGGCTTCACGCCCCGCTTCACGGCGATCGAATATGTCCTCGGGGTGCTGACTGAGTGGCTCGCGTACGCTCCCTTCTCCTCTTCCGTTCGTAATCGACTGATTGGTCCCCAGATGTGTTTTGCTGAACTTGACTTATCTCACGTCTCGAGACGACCCGAAAAAAGCCGACCTTCGCGACACCGCGGAGAAGGCTGAGGACTCAGCCCCCATAGATGTCGCATGAACTCGCAACTGACAGAGTATTTTACAAATCGTTTAATTTCGGTCGTGTTAATTATTTGTCCTGCACGGATTGGATGCCAATATAGTCATTCCAAATGTACTACCGTTGATGTCGGGGTGAACGACGGAGATACAGAAGGAGCACCGATGGGTGAGATTCGAGGATGCGCGGATGAAGAGGTCCAAAAATAGCATGCACGATACAGCGCTTAGACCGCCTGACGGAGAGCGGAGACCGGTCATTATGCAGCCTAAGGATGGCCGTGGACCGCAAGCTACGCCGTGTACAATGTGAAGGGTATCTTCATTAGAGTCTGGATAGCAGTGGCAATACAGGATGTGTTATGTACCAATACTATGCAGGGGTGTCCCAATTGGGCTCTGTTTAAAGGTGATAAACTCGACAGTGGCAAGCTAGGTAATACAGCAGTGGGTGGGTGGCAAAACAATTGGAGAGCGATTGGTTAAGAAAGAATAGAAGTACAGGCAGCTGATTGAGAGGGGCGATGGATGCTTGAGAAGATGCTTGAGTGCGGTGTGTGGTTTCACTGAAGGCAGACTAATCAATCGCCACTCGTAACGCAAGAGAATGTCGAACTTACGGTTAGGCCTCAGGCGCGGAAGCGACATCCATTCGTGGATGATGGAGCGCCAGCATCGGGGAGGGCAATAGGGAGCTCCGGGATCGACGACATGTCAGAGCGGGATCGCAGTCTGCTCGACACTCGAATGCCAGCGCCTGCATTGGGAGCGGCCTTAGATGCGGCAAGGGGTTTCTGTTCGCTAGGTGCAGGGGTTTCGGAGCGAGGGATAGAGGTGCTGCGGGCGCGAGGATTCGTTGGCGGCCCGGGAGAGAGCATGGCCGGTGGATCATCGCGAAGCGCTGGGTCGATGTATGAGCAAGAAGCAGGGGTTTCGGGGCGAGGGACCGAGTTATGGCCGGTGGCATGCGTAGTTGATGTTGTCGACGGAGGATCGCGAAGAGTGAGGGTGGGTCGAGGATCAAGAAAGATGTTATCTTTCGCGGAATGGTGCCTCAGCTGACGGTGCTCCATGGCCGAAGGAGGAACATCTAGCCGGGCACTATTTCCTGGCAGCATGAGCACCACCAGACCTGACGCCGATGTCGGGAGTCCACTTCCGCCCGCCTTTCTTTTCCGCGCCCGTTTAAATCTTTTAGTTCCCTCGCCCCGAGAGTGATCAAGCGTCCAGTAGTCCCCCTTGCCTGCATCGTGCAACGGCCGTTTGACCTTTACAAACACTTGATAAAGAGACAGTGCGTGACGGATAGAGTTCTGGGTGGAGGTCGTCAGCTTTGGAAATCGCGTCGCTTTTGGATTGCCTCACCCTCCACTGCTTTTCCGTCTCGTGTTCTTTAAAGAATCGAAATCGGGCCACGAGTGCTTGATATATCCCTTGCAGGGTGAGCCTCTTCGTTTCGCTGCCATAGATGGCAAGCTGGGTCAGGAGAGGCAGTGACACCTTTGGCCTGGTTCCATCGGCTGGGTCAGCCACGGCCCAAAGATTTACGGGAGCGTCGCGAGGGAGGCCGAGTTCATTGCGGATGTGGTCTCCTAGGTCCTTCGGCGAGTGATAGAAAGCGCTGGGTGGCAACGCAGTTGGAGCGGAAGAGGGGCTCGGGGGGCGCAATGCCAGAACCCCACGATATCCATTGAGGTCTCTGGCCGCGAGGGAACGGGGATTTACAGGTCCAGTATTCCTTTCAGTGCACTATAACTGCGAGTAAGTACAGCCCAATGATATACGTATTTGTCACCTACATTCTCGGCATCAAAATCAAGCTGATCGGGGTGTGGCGCAGGGGACTTTGGAGCGCTATGTGGTGGGCGAGGGTAAGGCTCACGCTCTTGAAGTCTACAGTGCCGACGAATATTCCTCGTGTTTTCGGTGCGGCCGCTGTCATGGGATTCGAAGGTGCTTTCGGGATGGCGAGACCCGCCACCGATACGATCTCCATCAACCGCGTCGACCGAGTAATCCGGCAACCACGGGTTGTCGGCGGGGGGGCGGAATTCCATTGAGAGGTCATCGTCCGGAGAGTCGACCAAAAGATCCCGTATGTTGAGTGAGGGAGAGGGAGTCGAGCCCAGGGACCCGTCCGCGGAATCAGATGAATAGCCGTGTATAAAATGCTGCTCGTGGTCGTAAGGACTCCAGTTCCCGAATCTCGGAGGATAATCTTCGAGCGGGGGCAACATAGGTATCTGGGCTCGTCGGGGGGAGAGGACAAGAGACAGAGCTTAAACAGACGCGAAGTTGACGCGCGAACCAAGAAGTCACTGGAACCACGTGTCGGATAGGTTTTGCCGGACCGCCGGAGTGAACAAAGGGACTCGGCTAGATATTCCATGTCGCGATCGGCCAGAATATGCCATGCGGAATCGAGCTTTATGAACTGGGGCCCAACCGGCGGTCTGAAAAAATGTCCAGATAAGTGCACCGAGGAGGGCTCGGCAGCACTCAGAAGCGATACAGAGAGCTCCAGCGAAGAATCAGAATTTCCTTCCCATCAATCGTTCGGAGGGAATACGCCCACAACATCTGACAGCATAAGCGCAGACGTCCGAGGGGGCGGCCCCAACGTGCGCGAAGCGGAAGGTGCCGGTACAGTGCCTGTATATCGGGCACGGATTGAGTCCGCCAGAGTAAGAGGAACCCAACAAACGCGTACCAAGTTGAAAAAACAAGCTAGTTAGGTGTCATCAAAAAAGACGTCACACATCCTTTTGAGTCAATTACCGCACGCGGTTGTACCCTCGACTGCATTTTTGCCGTTCGGGGAAGTTCCGGGAATAGTCCTGCTGTCCCACTGGGCAGCGCGCTAAATTAGGATGCATCAAAAAAGAAACAGTTCCTGCCTGTTCCTCTTACGCCAGGACGCCAATCTGGCGTCGCCGATTCCGCCGTCGGGTATGAACTAGCGTGTAAGCGGAGAGTGATTGTCGGATTATACTGTAGTATACTGTTCGATCCGATCTGCGACAGAACGGCGCAAACGCCGCGCAATCTCGAGCTGAGAAATAATTTGGCCAATCGACCCGTAAAGAAAAGACGACATGCGTTCCTACGCGCAGGGCTTTTAGAGACCCCTTACAAGGACGCCAGCTATTTAAAGGCCCCCGCCTCACTCTCGGCCTTGAACCACTAGAAGAACGTGAGTACCAAATCAAGAGTAAGACAAAAACTGACCGCCATGGTCCTCTCGATGCCCTCATCCACGCCGACTTGGGGCGCATACCCCAGCACGCGCGCTGCCTTTGCGGAACTGAAGTACATTGTAGCCGTGGCAAACGTGACGGTGTACGGAGTGAGGAGCTGGTTTCTGTCGCCTCTGAGCCAGGCGACAAACTGCATCACATACGCAAGTCCCAGCGCAAGGGTGCGCGGGATGACCACGGACTTTTGTTTCTTCAAGGCGCGGTCCGGGAAGATGGCGTCAAATCCGGCCCACAGGCTACGCATGAAGTCCCAGAAGAGCCGGGGGTCGTTGTTCGTTATGAAGAACGTCTGCCCGGCGACTTGGTCCACAGCGGCAGGATCGCTGAGCTTGTCGGACGCGAGGAGGATGGCGTGCGCAACATTCCCCACGTAGGTCTTGTCGCATAAGTTTCTGTTTTTGCCTAGTTGGACGTGTGTCATTCCACGTTTCCACGAATCGTAGGCACCGATAATAGTCTCTTGATCTCCTGGACTAGAAAAATAGTCTTCAAATAATGAATTAAATGTTGGGAGTCGAGTCTCACCCGAATATACCCGTAGGGCGGATACAGACCGTTCTCATCCCGTTGGTATCGTTGGCTGCGAGAATAAGCTCCTCCGCCAGCGCCCGCGATTCAGGGTATGCGTCCAAGTGCGTCTTTGGATACGGAAGATTCTCATCCCCGTTCACGATGTCGTGGCCGTCGAAAACGACACCCGAAGAGCTGTGGTATACGAGTTTCCGGACACCCGCAGCTTCTGCAGCTTGGATGACATTTCGGGTTCCGTCGACATTCACGCGGTGGAAAACTGAGAGGTTGTCACGATTTCTAATGGAGAGCGGTGAGACGGTGTGAATGATGCAGGTAGCTCCTGTCTTGGGTCAGGTGCATAGTTGTTCATAGAGGTTGCTGGGAGTTTGCATACCTTTTCGATTGCGCTTGATATCTGGTCTGGAACACAGATGTCCCCAGAGAAACATTCCACGTCGTCATGTTTCTGGGTAGAATCGAAGACGAAAACAGTATCCCCTCGCGCTTTGAGCTGTTCGACGACATGTCTGCCAGCAAAGACATCCCCTCCGAGGACTAGATACACGTCTTGTGAGGCCATGTCCGCGTGTGTACACCGCGCCTATTTTTTTTGCTCCATATGGGTGTGTGCACTGCAGGTGTGTGTCACTGTGTGACTCCAACGTGCCGGAGATTCCCGATATTTGCAACTGTTGAAAGGTCCTCCGGCAGTTTCCGGTCGCTCGACTGAGCGTACATCGTGATTAAGTTTATGGCCTAGCAAAACATCAATTTCTGGCCGCGTCAAACTTCCAACAAGTTGAACCGACTAACTACTGAAGCCAGTTCAAGAGCAGAAGGGCGGGCGGAAGGATTTAATTTCAGGCACGTAAGTCGACCTCTATATGAGTTGTACCCACCTTCGTGATTTCGTAACTTCGCTTAAGGTTGTGAAGTCGCTAGCTGGCGCTACGAGAGCTTGCTCCGGCTAGCACAAGCATAAGATAAGGTAAACGACTGAATGGAGGACGACTCCGTCTGTACCTGACTTGTGACTTCGGTCACAAGTCACATCTTTTCTGCTTGCGACGTCCATGCCTCTCCGCCAACTGCGTCCCTTGCGTGCGTGGTTTTCTGGCTGGTTCTTCTTGAACATATTCATCTTGTTTTATTTGATCCTTGCGCCCTCTTTCAGCTCTTTTAGCCCGGATGGGGCCTGCCTTTGGACATGTACTGTATCCTCTCGGTATCCACTAAGATTTACACTTGTTTTAACTCCGCTTCCCTTTGTGCATCTTCTGGCTGGCCGCTATTTCGAATCTCAGGTCGTTTCAACTCGTAAAGGTGAGTGCCATATTATTCCCATTTTTATGTAGCGGGTTTGCGGCACTCGGGTGGTTCCCAGGTTGCTGTAAATATCCTTTTCTTCTTGCATTGAACTCTGGGCATGCATTTCAATGCATGTTTAACCTCCTTCACCAAGAGGTTGATCAGACTGTCCCAACCCTTTCGACGCAGATTTGTGCCAGATACATTTGTATCAAACTTCTTGACTCTGTGAAATTGTTTGGCGCGGTTTCCTCGATGATTATTTCATCGAGTACAGAATCGGACTATTCTATGCCGACGCAGCTTTGCGGGCATTTGTGTTTCAGTGCCGACGCAGCTATGCGGGCATTTATCTTTCCGTGCCAGCGCAGTGTTGCGGGCACAGCTCATACCGATGCAATGTTGCAGACACAGCTCATACCGACGCAGCGTTGCGAGTATGCACCTCATTATTCCATGCCGACGCAGCTCTGCGGGCATTTCTCTTTCAGTGCCGACACAGCTCTGCGGGCACTTCTCATACCAATCTCGGGTATTATGCCGAGTACGGGTTGGTCTGCTGAGCGCATACCAATCCATACTAGAATTTCCAGAGTCTCGAATTTGTTTGGCCTGGCTGAGCTGCAATGCTGGCCACTGGAGCGGGGATCCATTCATTCTCTAACTCTCCTCCTTTTATTTCCTTTGCACCACTCCTTTGGTGGTATTTTCGGTCGCTTCTTTGACTTGCCCTTCAAGGCGAGCTTTGCTCTTGGGAGCGTTGCTCCGGTGTGGTATTTCTTGGGCTTCATCTTCATCTCCCGAAGTCCCTGGAGTGCCTTGTGTACGGAGTTGACCTCGCGATCCAGAGCTGAAATAGTCGAGCCTCTCTCGCCCAGCTTCCATGCTGTCGATCGAGTGCTCCTGTTCTGGATCGGAGTTGTCGGGCCTCGTGCTCGACGGCAGCGTCATTCCTTGACAAAACCGATAACTCTCCCAATTTTTGGCATACTCAACAGATTCGCTCTGTCACTACTTATTGTTTCCATATATGACTGTTGGCTTATCTATCTCATATCTAGAGTCCTCACAAATAGTCTACCTTATTTCGGGAAAGTTGTGAAACCTCGTCACATTGGCGAGTTTCCAGGAAAGTTCGTGAGATGTACAACCCACACAAATCAAACACATCAATCCGGCCATCATTCTCCACCACTCAAGTCTCTGCCAATTTTTTTCATATAGATACCTTGCTAACCCTAACTGCTAACTGTTAACCCTAACCACTAACCTCTAACCACTAACCCTAACCAGCTAACCGGAACCGCTAACCTCTAACCACTAACCACCTAACCTGAACCTAACCGGCCCATCTCGGCAAGCTGTTGATACACATCACTCCGTGATGTGCCGAGGAGTCGCCGCTTGACAAGTCTGGAATACTAACTCATGAACTTTCACAGAAAGCTATCAAAATCACGAGCTTTCACGGATTCCCATCAAAGTTACAAAGTTTCGCAAAACTAAGTGAAGTTACGAAGTCACGAAAATGGCGCGGACTCGACCTCTATGCCTTCTCCCAAGGGATCGGCACCAGGCCGAAGAGCTGATGATGAATGGGTGTACCCCGTGCGCAAAAAGTGCGTGATTTGGTGAGCGTAGTGGATATCTGCGTAAACAGGGCTCAGAACATTCGACAAGTAAAGTGAGTGACCGGACGGCTGCAATGCCTGGTTTTACTGGCTGGAAGAGCGGCCAGACGCTCATGAATAGCGAACTTGCGCAGTTTCATCTCCGCATTCAGTTGGGAAGCATGTCCACTGAGCATCTTGAGAGCGACGTGCTTTTGGGACCTGAAAAATTGTCAATCTCGGGCGGTTAGCTATGCTGGTAGCCGCATACTGGCGATCCTTCCCAAGCCACACACCAGAGTTTGACCCATGCCCAAGTTTCGCTTGGAGTTGAATGCGATCTTCAGAGCCAGTGTGTCAACAGGGTGCACTAGAAAAAACCAATGCCTTCCTCCGCTGGAAGGCCTAGCGGCTCTTCTGCAAACGTGAAGGTGGGCACGCAATTACTGTCCGTATCGGAAGTAGACTCGGCGGTAGATATGGGTCTAGAATATCTAGGAATAGCATAAGCAACGAAACTAGCGGAAGGTTCTAGACTCGTAACCTACTGTCTGCCTACCATCGGCAAAAAATGAGGTGAGCTCTTTGCCGTACTTACCTTCAAGCTCTCCCAGGCCTGTTTCCCCAGACTTCTCTGGATTTTATGTTAGCTTGGTAAAGATACGAGAACGGCCATGACGCTACAGAAATAAATTTTCGACAACTTACTTGATGATATAAAGTGGAGTGTGTGGTTAATAACCCAGGTTGAGGCAACTCGGTCGAGTCAGATAGGGATGCATAAACAGACTACAATACGTAGTTCTCATTATTTGATCGGACTTGGCCGCATAACTTGCCATGCCAAATCACTCAGAGATGATAATGGGTTTGGAAGGGCCTAGGGTCATCTGCATGTGATCCCTCAATATGTTTGAGTTTCACGAGGACGCTAAAACGCAACTGGACAGGGTGATTCGGTGGCTTTCACCTTACTCATCCTCACTGTTGCCAGCGTTCTAGCCTTGGTGCCCAAAGTGAGGGGTGACGTAGAGTGAGATGGGTTTTTTACATTGATGAATGGGATGTTTTAAATAAATTATAATCATTCAGTCTCCGGCGGGTCGGGTGGGATTATATTCGTCCGATCCAGAAGATTATCCTGAGATTTTTGCATTAGTAACCATCTCCTGATCCAGACCGGAGAGTACGCGCACCACAGAGTTGACGAAGCCGCGAGAAGGCGAGGACGCCGCGGCTCGTACTTCGCGGCATGTGTCTCCACACATGCTCGGGCCTGTGGGAGCTGTCCAGCACCAGCACGATGCGTTCGAATCCGGTGAAACGGTGGCTCGAAAACACCTCGTCGAGGCCCTGCCAGTCGAGATCGTCTTCCCAGGATCCGTTGCGGGGGCCGGTGATATGGCACAACACGCTGCGTTCGGCGAGCTGTTGGACCGCAATCCGGCAGCTTTGACCACGACCTCGAAGGGGGCGCCGGAGGACATAGAACGAGCGCCTGAAATCTTGCATCTCGACGGTGGCGTGGATGACCATGGAATGGTGCTCGACGATTCTCTTCGCTGGAAGCGACATGAGACTTCATTCAATGGAGACATATTAGTGCCGCGTACCTAGCTCTCCGAGGGCCGGAAGTTTCGTAGGGCCAATCTCCACGTGTGTGAGCGGGAGCTTGGTTGTAAATGCGAAGATCTGACTGCTTGTGCTTGCGTCTGGCAGTGCGAACCCCACACTGTGCAGCGCAGGCAAGTCGTGACGGCTAAACCATTCTAGAAGGGGGGAGATGGAAGACGCGGAGATGGAGAGACTGCGCAGGGAGGTGAAAACTGCAAGATCCGGAGTCCCACTAGATGCGTTCCACGTCACATCCAAGAGCAGAATATTTTCCAAGTGAGGAAACACCGAGATGAGCCGAGCAAGATGGTTGAAGGTTGGGAAATGGAGTCCTCTGATTTCGAGAGACGTGAGGGACGCGTAGGAGGAAAACGCGCCGTTCGTTGCCTTGTCGCATAGCAGATCTACCATGTCCTTTCGCGGCGGCTGCCCTGGGTCGCGCAGGGCTTGAAACGCCAGCGAATGCACCGCAGGTCCGAATGTCTCGCAGCGCTTCAGGAACCGGCGCAGCCGAGACGTAGATATCGAGATCCGTCGAAATAGATGGCAGCGGCTCCGGGGAAGCCAAGCACGCGCAACGAGGCAGCACTTGCGCAGGGTGCGGGAGTCCGAAGCGAGATTATCGATGATGCTGTCCACGACTTCGGGAGGAACTCGTGGAGGCGGGGAAGATGTAGAGACATAGGAGTCGTTCGTGAAAGACAGCGGATCGCAGGCTTTTTAAGCACGGAGTTTGACTTCGGCCGGCTGGGTGACGAAGCAGGTCGGGTAGACCCGGGCCGCATTAAATAGGCCTCTAGGACTGTACGTCATGTGGCGCTGCTAGTGTTGAACGCTTCGCGCAACCCGGCACCTCGCCCCGTCGGTGGTACCCGAGCGGGGTTTAAAGGCTTCAGACGTAATCTTATCAAGAGTTAGGTCAGACTAGATTAGATAGAAGTTAGATATCGTCTCAAAGGAAACCCGGAGGTTCTTGATTTGTAGGCGCCCACGAATGATACATGCTTCACTATGAGTTCAAGGCAACAATCAAGCTATCTATGACTAGCGACACACCACTTCCGTGCCAAGAGTCCCCGAGTATCCACTCAATCGTTGATATCATCCCATGGCTGGTCCGGCAGGCGCGCCGCGAGCACCAGGGCGAGCCCAGAGAGCACAAAAAATACGAGATAAACCATGTACCCTCCCAAGAGATTGTGTTGCACAGACAGCGAGAATAAGGAGGTGGAAATGGCCGGTCCAATGGCTCTGGCCAACGCAACCGAGGTCTGCGATAAACCATAGACACTACCCCTACTGCTTCTAGGTGCGGACGCCGTGACGAACATAAAAATGGCGCCTGAATTGATGAATGCCCAGAGTCAGTGGCAAAATAATGATAGTTGAACACTCAGGCGGAACGAACCAAATGAGGTATCCATTAAAGCTCCCAATGCCAGGATGAATCCGATGAGAATCCAGATGACCAAGGACAGTCCGGAGCGTTGAGCGATTATGCTGATGATTGGAAACAGGGCAAATACTGGGAGGCATGTAATCATTCCGTTGACAAACACACGCTTCTCGCCGAAGCGTCGAACCAACCGCGCGAAGAACAAAACCTGAAACAGGCCGGTAGCAAGGCCGTAAACGGCGAGAACAAGGCCGATCTTGGGTGGCGGTAAACCAAGGCCTCCGATGTTGATCGGCATTGCGAGGAAGAGGGGAAGAAGTGCGCCGAGGGTGGTGTTGAAGAATCCCAGGGCAACATAATTGGAAATCGAGATGATCACTGGGAAAATGAAGAGTTCGTGGAGTGGAAGGGGCCCATCACGCTTGAGAAGTGGTCCAGTGGATGTACCAGGGTGAAGAATGTCTCCATCTCCGCCTTCCACTGAGACACGAGGCGCCCGATTCTTCCAGGGAACAGTCTGTTGGTCCACACGGTCAGAATGTAATTTTTTGCGTAATATGTCGAACCTTCCTCTTTGAAAAATATAAAGACGACGAAACACGACAGAAACACAAAGCTACCAGTGGCTAGGCAAGGCAAAAAGTAGGGATACTCTTTCCAAAAGGTGGCAGAAAACAGCTCTGGGAAACGATCGTGCGGTCGGGCGAGAGAGCCTCCGATTAGCGGACCTAAGGATGCCTGCGGCCATGTCACAAAGGCGGATCAGAACACACGACAGAAAGTGCTTACCCCAACGGCCCAAACAACTTCACAGCGATAATGTCAATTCTCGAGCTAGTCTAAAAGAAAAGAAGCTTACATGGAATATAAGCGAATCCTTCCGCCCGATTCGTGCGATCTGTTAAGTCGCCTATAGCGCTCTTCATCACACCTAGCCGCAGAATCAGAGAGAGCTTGGATGGAATGTAAATTTTATTAACCGATGTTTCCGTTTAGCAGCCCACACAGACAGCGGCTACCACGCGGGGTTTTTTAAAAAGGCGGGAACAACGAAATAGCCACTTGCCTGACCACCAACGACCAAAATGTTCGCGACAGTCCAAAGCAGAGGATCGAAATCGCCACCCCAAACAGTCCAATCAGTAGGATAGGTTTCCGGCCAACTCGGTCGGACGCTCTGCTCCATTGCAAAACCGTCATTGATTCCGTTAGGAAAAATAAGGATTCCTATGTGTGATTACAGTTGGGATTGTACCAGGGAGTAATCATGTTACTCAACGATCTACAGCACGGAAGCCCCAAGAATTAGCCGTCAGACTTTCAATGATCACGAACGCTGCTCACTAAACCGCTGCAACGGACACATTGGTGTCAGAACGGGGGATATACGATATGTTGATTATACGCACGCATAATAACCCACTTTCTTTGGGTCGCCCCCGGTGATATCGAGTTCGCCGACAAGCTATCACAGACGATCCGTTCATTTTGAGCACGATGATTTATAGAATCAGAGCTCACCTGGTTGATGTAAGGATAGATAGATTGACTCGCGAGTGGCTCGCAGATCTGGACCAGCATTATGATAGAGAGCTGAAGCTTCGGCAGTGGCGTCCTAGCTTTCGCTGCCGGTCTCGAAAGCAAGGCGGTGTCTTCGTTGATCTCGCTGGGCATTGTGAAACTACAGAGGGAAGGGAAAGGGTGAAGAGGTATGAGGAATCGCTCGCACTTATCGGAAGGAGTCTTGGAGCGAAGTCCTGATTTATATCCATCAGAACGTTCTGGCGGAACGAAATGCCGGAGACCCATACTTATCGCCGCGAGGTGAATGCCGGCTCGGACACTGAGAAAAATGGTTTTTGGTTGGTTAGTAGCATCATTTCTCGCCGTTTTTTTTTGGCTTAGGTCCCAGCCCGCTTCAAGGTGCAAGTAAGTCTGAGTCTTACCGGGATAAGCATTAGCTCGCCGGGTACACAGTGGTTCGGTGTTATTTCCGCAACGACCCATGACAGGACATTACACGCGGTCGAACCTTCGGACCGGTGTCCGGCGATCTGATCCCACGCCTTTTGAACCGTGGCAACTTTGTGCAGAAACTTGAAGCCCAAAGAAAGAGAACGCAGAACGTAAGACAGATTCAAAATTTAACTGCATACTACTTTTCTCCGTCGGTCGTATCTTCGACCAGTTTCTCCATGCTCTCACCCCGAGAAACGATCCGATATCTAAAAGGCCGCGCAAGGCTGGCGGGCGTTTCTGCAATCAGAAACAGCATTTCAACCCGCACGGGAGGGAGACACACCTGATTAATCCCGTCGTGTACTCCAACCGCGGCTCCAACTCCTCCCCACGGCAGTCCAGCGCCTTGGAAATCCGGTAGCTATAGAGCGTCGAGGCGATCACGATCCATATCGTGTCCAATGCCAGGAAGCGGCCGGGACACATCCTAGGGTCGGCAGGCCTAGTCAGCGAACGCGCGACGGAAGTCTCGATTATACTGCTCACCTTCTTCCAAATCCAAACGCGATCTCGGGATTCGAGTTGATGTTTTTGCTGTGGTTCGAATCTGCGTCGATGTATCTGTCGGGATCAAACTTCGACGGGTTCGGGTAATGCTGCAGCGCTCGTTAGATCGAACCTCAAATATGAGTTGTATTTTCTTTACCAGAGGGTCGTGCAACATCGCCCTGTTAGAATATCAGCGACCAGCATGTAGGAATCCCGAAAGTACATACCAGATATTTGCGAGACAAGTGGTGCCTGTGCTCGTTGAGTTAGGAAAGGTGCAATTCGACCGCACACACCCTTGGGAATTCGGTAGCCCCTGTACTCGTCTGTTTCAGTGAGGTAGTGTCCGAGCGCGATGTTCACGGGTGGCTGCCAGCGGAGACATTCCCAGGCGATGCACATTATATACGGCAGCTGGTCGCGATCTTCGAAACGAGGAAGTCGGTCCTTAGGGATGACTCTATCTAACTCTGCCCACGCTTTCTCCTGTACGTCTGGATTCAGCACCATCGCGAGCACAAAGGTGAGCAGAGTCGATAATGTCTGCGTGGCTCAGTCATGACATCGTCTTAAACAGAATAGCACACGCATACCGTGTCGGAACCGGCGGCATATGTAGTAGCTACGACGTCTTTAATGATCGTCTCGCGTTCGTCGGCCCGGCTTTTCTTTAGCGCTTCCCGGAAGAGCGATTCTAGCTCGATTGTCATCAGCGAAGGTTCAGCACATCCCTCCTCCTGCAGTGCGGCGCGATCAACTAACAAACTAAACAGAATGGAAGCACTGACCAGCTTTTGCTTCACTGAGTCGAACGCATAGTTGAATAATCGGCTCGATAGCCTCCGCCACTTGATACCTTCGCGCTGGAAATGCGCGCCCGGGATCCATGCAGGAATATATTTTACTACGTTGAGAAATCAATTTCAGCCAAATTTCTTAGAGGAGGAGCGAACACAAGGGGAAGTAATCCACTGCGAAGGTTCCAAAATTTCCGCTGGAAGAAATCCCGGCGAGGGCTTGATCCGCGAGCGCGACATATTCATCCCCGGCGTCTGCGACATGGATTCCGTAGCATATCTCCAAAACAACCGCGGCCGTTGTTCTATAATTAATTAGATACTACGAGAAAGCGAAGAAGGTCGCCAATGATATACCTCCGGATTATGTGCTCCAACGCATCGGGTGTATGCGCGAGATTGCGAAGGAGGGTGTGGGCGTGCTTCTGCTGCAGAGCCTGGTATTTTTGAATCACGTTGCGCTGGAAATGATGGTGAAACATTGTGCGGTGCTGCTTGTACCACGAGTCGTATTTCATCCCGGTGAACAGGAAGTTGAACCCCATCCTGATGCAATTAGCCCGGATAAAACACCAAACGAAATCACGCCTACACATCCTTCTGCATTACCCGGATGGGGCGAGAAGAGTAGATGGCACTGCGCTTTTCAAGGAGGTCCTGCGCCCCTTGAAGGGAATTGATGACGAGGATTGGATTGCGTAGGACGTTGATAAATATGATGTCGCCTACGGTGGAAGGTTAGCATGGGGAGGGTGGACAATCCGGAGCCCAAATACCATAAGTCTTCTGCCATTCGGCGTAGGTTAGCCATTGGAAAGCATTGGGCATGGCGACGCCCTTCCCCAGTCCAAATATGGAGATCCTAGGGCCAGGTGGTGTCGGAAGATCCCCGCGATACCCCCAAAAACCCAGGAAGAACGCGAGAAAAAGCTAGACCCACCCACAAGTGAGGCATGGCATCGAAAACCAATGTCCAATGAGAGCTCAGAGCCATGACGAGAAGACAAGATTTCATCGCATTTGAATGCCGATTTTATGCGTCTCTTGACCATCGCCGATCTATGCGGAGTTGCTAGTGCAGGGCGGATGTCAGGCTATTAGTGATTTAATCTGCTAGTGAGGATTGTATAGAGCCTCAGAGATGAGAGGCCGACTGGGTCTACGAAGTGAAAAGAGAAGGACTCAGTAATGGAGTCTGGACTAGGAGAAAGAGTCAGAAGAACGATGTACTAAGTGTCGGGTCCGTGGAGTGGACGGATTCTTCATTTCAGGGCGTTTCCAGTGACCAGGAACCCTATGGGTTTGTGAACAGCGAACTCCTGCACCGACTCCTGGATGAGATTGGAATTTTCGCGCTTGAGACAAACCTCTGTCATACAGTCTAGGCGCCGTTTCTGTGGGGTGGTTGTAAGCCAAATAGGAGTAAACGTCAGAATATGTGTGAGTATGTCCTCCGCCTTGCGACAGCTACAGGTAGGAATGAGAAGAATTGGAGAAGGAAAGAATCTCGGAGTCGAACTCCGACATCACTGGTACCTTCGGAGAGCTTCGGCCGGCCACCCTTCCTTTCTTCCGCGTATCTCCACTTTTCTCTTCTTTTTCCCGAGTTCTGGGGAAACTTGCAGTCCAAAGTGTCGGCAAAACTCCCCATCCACTACTTGGTGTAGGTCTCCGAGGGACCGAGTCTCGACAGGCCTCTCGCTCCCAAGACACGCCGCTCTTGCGTGGTGCTCCTCATGTTCACTTGCAAACCACGAGTGTCTGCCGCACGTATCCCACACCTCGCGTTCTGATGGGCATGACTCAGATCCGAGCACGTTCTAATCTCAAAGCTTGCCAAAGCGCCATCCGCCCTTTGTTAATCTCCGTCAGGTAAATAGAGGCGCGGCACTAACGCTCGGTGGCGACCGCCCTTGTCCCCACCGCACACTAACGAACTCTAGACATATAACCATATCTACCCTTCTCACCATGCCAGAAATATCCTCAGCCTCCAATAGCTCTGCTCCGCGCATTCTTCTTCGCGAATGGAAAGCGATCAAGCCCGTGAGTCGTCCCAATGCACCTGAGCTCTCAGGGCAGCTAATACTTCAGTAGTATCTCCCAAAATCCATCTCGCTTCCGGCGTTTGAATTGGTCCCGAGGAACCGACCGAGATTCACCTGCCTCGAATGCGGTTTCGTCAACTTCTACAATATCCCCCTGTGCGTCTGGTGCGCCACCCAAGGCCCAGAATGTTCCGTCCGAGCGTTCGAACGGACGATGCCCCGCGCCCGAACAGCGAGCGCGCCACCCAGGGTATTCTGGACTCCAAATGAACTAAGCCTCAGGTCCTCGGGCACCAAGAGTCATAGACCTCGAGGCTTCCCACAACCATTTCTTGCTCCCGAGTGCGCACCCCAACCCACTGATATCCGTATCAGCAATACCCGATGTCCGAAGTCCACCCTAATTCCATCCCTCTGTACGCCGGGCAGGCCCGAGACACACACGCGCTCCAAATCGCAGCCCAACGCCCTTCGCATCGGGCATCCAAGCCGCCCATACTACTCCGCGCTCCGGAAAGATTCGGACGGGTCATCTTACGCCACCTCGCCTGCCCCCCGGCCCCGCCCCGCGTCCGTAGCGCTTCTCCCTTCAGCCGCCTTCCAGACGCACTCCTCCCTCGATCCGCCGACTCTTGACAGCGACGAAGATGCTGAAATCGAGGGGAACACGTTCGCGTTCGTTTCGCCCGTGGCTGCTGCTCCTTATGAGCCGAGGGTCCCCCAGCGAACTCTGTCCGCCCGCATAAGCCGCCGCCTCGTGTCCCCAGTATCTGCGCTGCATTCGATCAGCCGGGAGGCGGAGATGCGCGAGGCGCTCGCTGCGCTTGTACGCGAGTCCAACGGCTACGCCCACGCTGCCGAAAATCCCGAAGCCGGGGTAGTAGCCTCGCATCTCAAGAAGCTTCGACGGGCCTTGAAAGGTTTGGTGCGGCGAGCAAATGAAAATTGATGGTCTATGTACACTATGAATATGGAGTTGGCATCTTCCTTCACCTGTGGTGCCCCTTCGACGAGATTGTTCTACTACTAGTGGAGGGGAGCGCTGGGATCCGATATTAATCGAAAGTAACACCTAAGTAGATAGCTGTCGCGTTCAGGAAAGTACAGACGGAGGCTTTGTGGAGAATGGATCCGAAACAACTCTCGAAGGTATCTTCCGACACTGTCCCTTGAACTCAGTGCAGTTAGGAGAGCCTGGCGCGTATTTACGCCCGTGTTTTGTTAACGTAGAAGAAGAACGGATTTGCAATCAATTGTATTGGAATCGGGACAAGGGCTGCGGGTCCCAGTTCTGCAAGCCGATATGAGACAGCGCGCGGTGGCCGTCGTTGTCCGTGAATCCGTTCATAGGCGCAGGTAATAAATATCACAAATGGATTCAGAGAGTTCAGAGGTGCACAGCGGCATCGTTGACGACCCGCAACATAGAAAGGGGGGCGCCGAGTTTTGGTGTAGACCTCGGACGATGCCGTAGACCAGAACAAAATGAGAAAGCTGAGGCACGACCTGAATGCCCGTCGTTAGCAACCATCATTTGGCAATGTAGGATCAGGTGCGACCCTGAAACATGGGTTAGAAAATTCTGCATGTAGTGGGCGGCTTTGCCATTTTCTGTTGAACGCATGGGCCCCACTGGCAGGACGGAGGTGTCCAACTTGAAATGATAATTAAAGCTGCGGGTGTGGGTCCCGGACAGACGGGTGCGATGTTGTCGGGACTAGGATCAGATACCCAGTCATTCGAGTAAATTGAACCTCGAGAGAATATGTACAAAGCTGAATCTTTGAGAGCATCGCTCACAGAGGAGAATTGGAATTAGAAGCTTAGTGATCGGAACCGGCGTACCGATAGGCGGCACAGCCGTTGTCCCACGGTTCAATAGAGAGGTTGCGCAAAGCCGCATGCGGCTGCACAAAGCCGCCTGCGGAGATACCTTGTATTCCTCCCCCACATTGCCAGAATGGCTAATGAGCACATCCCAGACCACTTGAGCCAAAAACCAAAAAGCCGCATGGAAAAACGTTGCGCCGCCAAAAGCCGCATGCGGCTTTTGCGCAACCTCTCTAATGTTCGGCGAACTGGTCCCAAAATTGTGACAGACACGAAATGGGAACATTTCCTCTGCCCACGATTGAACTGGCAACAGCCCACTCGGTTCCTAGATGGGATTAAAGATGCACGCTAAATCCGCCGACTGCTTCCACTTGACGTCCAACAAAGTTCTGGACAACTTCCCTCCGCTGATGTTCTATATTCCAGAGGCAAACTAGACGACCCTCGCTGTAGAGTGGGATGCGACGCAATCGAAGACGACCACCATATCTTCGCAACCTGCACACGACACACCGAATGGAGAACCAAGGAGGCCGCCGAGTTGCACAAGCGCACAAACACCAAACTCGCTGAGAAAGAAATAGAGGAGTCCGACCGTGTCGGTCTCCTCACAACAGTTACGTCCCTCTTCTCTGATCATGATACTGATGGCCGCTTCAGTACAGCACCTATTATCTAGGGCACATCCCCAAATTCGACCACTTGATCCCGAGAAGCGCAGCCCTCCCCGACAAGCTAACACACACGCGGTTGGCTCATCATCTCGCAGCCGACTGGCACACGGCCTCAATTAGGCTCGCGGGAATAATCTGGGGGGATTGGCAATGAGAAATGGGGAAGAAGACGAACACAAGAGGCCGAAGAAAATGAAGCAGAGGCTGATGTCGGGTTGGCGTGAGTTCGGACGAACGGAGAGATACACAACGGGGAGAAATTGGAAAGATCTACATGGAAAAGGACACTTCAATTATTCCACACATCCCGCCGTAGTCGGCTTCGGCCGTAACTCAGTCTTATATTAGACAGAGGCGAGGTACTGAATCGTAAACATCGCAAACAAACTCCGGAGTCTCCCCCGGTGGGCGCAATTGAGTTGGGAGTCACATCGTCCTTTCAATTCCGTGCCCGTGTGCCGAATCGGCGCTTCACTGGGGGGTTCGGGGGACCCACTGGACTGCTTGTATTACCCCTCTTGCCCTGTTGAGCAATGTCCCGAAAGTGGCCCACGACACCCCTCGATTCACATGTCCTTCTGGCTAAACCCTATGAAGGGCCTGTCGAAACGAGTAATGTCTTATCTTTGATTAAAAACATGTCGTTTAGATAGATGATGGTCGCTTTTCGAAATCGAAGCTGTCTGACAAGTAGAGCAAACTCAACCTCGAACCAATTTTTTTTCGGCAACCCCATGGCTTGGAGCTATCACCCTAGACAATAAGTAGTATCGGTGGTTACAGTTTCCTTGTAAGTACCCTTCCAATAACCAGGTATTCAGCCGCAAACATAATTAGCGAGGTCTCAAAATCATCGTTCCTGAGAGATTTGTCAACGACATCGACATGGAATAAATACAAATCCAGTAAGCACCTGCATAAATACCAACTTCATGGAGGGCTCTGGATTTCCCCTCAATAGCTACAGAAATTGGTAGGCCACCCAACGCCTTTGAATATATATAAAGTCAATGTGTCTGAATTCGAAGCTTCAGCCTCATACCGCCATCAAAGTCATTTGTAGCCCGAGACGTCTACCAAAATCGTGAGGGTCCCCATCTGGGTTTTCAGAGTATCAAAGAGGCTGATGAAAGGACCCGAAGTAAACCTTTAGAAGAAGAGTCACATTTATGACATTTAACCGGGCGGCTACTTAGGCCATGCACGCATAAAACTATAACAGCGATATACCCCCGGTGGCTTTGGACGAAGGGCCAGATGTATGTGAACATGGCGGAAAATACCATGAATATGGCCATCACGTTCAAGGGTCCAAAGCGCAGTGCAAGTGCGCCGCTGACAATACGCCCAATTGCCGGAACTGGCATTGGCAATGGCCACTAGGTAGAAGGCGAAGTTTGGATCTTGACCTACAAAAATCCCTGCAAAACCGATGAATATTAAAGCTGGAGAAGACATGAGAACGAATCAATGCCAAGAGACAACCAACAACTTACGTGTGTACAGTCGAAGAAAGTTGACCACTGTTGAAAATACACAAATACAGTACGCCGGGGAATGCCTTCACATCCAGAAATTTGGGACGTGGAAGGCGTGTGTGCATAATCTGACATGTACATAGTAAGTGTCGGTTTGAGGGAGAAAGAACCCGATGCAACTGACAAAAACAACATTGATGAAAGTTGCAGGTTGATAAACGCAATTATCCTGACAGTCCATTTAAATCTGCAACGGAATTCAACCGCAGCAGCAAAGAGATAATCGTTCTGCCTCACCTTACTCGGGGAACCAAGATGCGGAAGATGATTGGATATATGATTCCGCCAACAGATGACCCAAACGAGACCATTGAAAATGCCAAAGGGCAACATTTTTTGACTGGCCGATTCGATTATGAGCATAGAAATAGCCTGGATGTAATGAACTCACACCAATGAGATACAGCAGCGATGCAGGGACTGTAAATGGATCCGACAGAGATCTAGAAAGTCTTTAAGATGATGCTAACATACCCCAAGAAGTACACCTTGGCGCAGAACAAACTGGCAATATTGAGTGCATTCTGCCACCAGGAAATTTCCAACAGTTGCAACGGCGAGGGATGCCAGTAACAGTGGGCGGAAGTAGCCAAGATCGAATAGTCGCCCCGTTTGGAGGCCCTGTGATTTCAAGACTCAGCTCAGCATGGTCAGTAGAACGACGGGCATATATATATATCTATATTATGGTGCGCTTACCTTAGATACCACCAATCTGTAACAACTGTCACTAGGAGGCCAGAAAAAATATGTTTTTTTATTCCTCTTGGGAAAACACTCAGTTCAGCAGGAGGGAAATTTTGGCAAGACAGATTTTTATTGACGGCAAAATTGAGGAAGTTATGAACTCTCAGACCAGTCAAATTGGGACTGTCTACCAAAACTGGCCGCCTACTGGTCAAAATCCTTCGTGACATGCTTTGGAACACATCTGTAGGATTTGAACTGCCTGTAACCAACTTTCCAGACATGCAATTGAGTATCTTGAGTCCTCACGCCGGCGTGGCAAGCATCCACCCGATGCATCTCGCAAGTATTTTGGTTTGGGAGGATTTTCACAGTGATGGAGCTCAGAAGCAAGAGTTTGGGCCTTATACAGAAGACGGAGTAGGTAGGATAAGTAGAAGGCAACAACGTCGCTCCAGGCGGCCACAGGTACACATCAAAAAAAAAAAATTGGGCCTTCGGCCGATTTGGGACTAGTCACTTTATGGCGGTGGATTAGTTAACCGCATCATAGATGCAACATACTGTCATGTCACATTAAAACAGAATAGAAAGATCAACAAGGAACGCACTTGAAGGGACCCGATCCGAGCACTTAGTCACAGAGGCGAACTAGGGTACATACTGACATATCAGAGGAGGAGCGATCCAACAACCGGGTTAACTGGTAATATTGTTGAAAGGTCTACGAGCAGAAATATATCAGATTCGTCTTTGTGGGAGGAGGGAAGGAGGGTGGGCACCCCATATGATACGGCATATCCAAACGGTGTAGAGAGAGCAAAGCACAGAGCCCTATCATGGATAGAAATCAGAGGGGGGAAAGATCAAGCGCTTCCGTACACCAAGGACGACGAGCCATGCATCTCGCCCTCCTTCGGGAAAGGTGGGCTCCTTGGAACTGGAGGCTCCTGGCTCATGGTCTTACCTGACCAAGGATTTATCGTGCTTCGCCAGCTCGTATCTCGGGCCAGACATCGATGAAAGGCGAATGTGGGATGAGGGTAGGTACGAGGGGTCACCGGGATTGTTTGTTCTCCAAGCCACGGTGCTGCTTGACGAAACGGGATACGCCGTTGACAAGCCATGAAAGATCTCAAGTTCTTGAGTCTGACAAGCGGCCACCTCGGTATTTCGGTGATTGGGCCTGGTTTATACAAATCAGACTTGTGTCGAGAGGACACTGAATAAAATTAACTGTACAGTATGTAAGTACGCAAGAATTAGCCTATGTATTAATATGATACTCTGCTTCTCCAGTGGCGCCGCTTGGCGGCGCTTCGTCCTCTCCTGCAAGAGCCAGTGCCAGTCAGTGCCAAACTGAATAAACCGATGGCAAAAAACGTACGTAGACAGGGTGATGGATGTTGCATTCAAGACGGGCAGAGGCGCTGTGGGGGACGGATCCGGAAGAAACGAGTAAGAATCCTCGAAGATGTCGTCCTGGGCGCCGTCCCTGAACTCGTAGAGGTCGGTGTAGAAGGGCGGCGCATACGTCCCCTCGAACATCTGCACCCACATTATATTAAACAACGTTCCCCCGAAGAAGAAAGGATGCTCACATTATTGCGCTCTTGCTGGAACCAGTACAGCGGCTGCTTGGCGCCGTAGGTGCAGTTTCCCGGCGCCGCGTGCATCTTGCCATTGGCTGAGTCTGCGCCGCAGCGCCTCGCAACTTTGGGGGCTGCGACGGGGACATTGGAGGTCGTGCCTGTGACGTTACACTTGAAGCCGTTCATATAGTCTATTTGCAGCCATGTAAGAGATAAATCCGGAGACTGAAGTGGAAACGGACTCTGCTCGCCACCGCTGTCGGGCTAACGGCAGATAAGAAAAACGGATAAGAGTGGAAAACTGATTACACACCGAATGTATCCAGAAGAACGCGCAGGTGCACCCGCCGGCGGGGCACGGTGGCATCTTAGAAGGAACCTGGAAATCCGTGAAGCGCGTCCATACGCAGGTCTGATTCACGCTGAACACGGTAAAGTCCTCCGGCTGCACTTGCGTCGCGTCGCTATTATATGCGATGGCGAGTGCGCACCCCGTGAGGTCATCGAACCCCTTGGTGTGGACCGCGTCCGGGCCCGAGTTTGGGCAGACATCGTTAGGGTTCGCGGTGCGGATATCGCCGCCCTCCGACGACGCGAAGAAAGAAGTCGCGCCCTTGTGGCATGTGATTTCAGTCGTCGCCGGCTGTCCAGCAGGGAGATCAAAGATGTCCCCGTCGTTCGGAGGAAAGTCCAGATGGCCGTGGAACCACCATTGAGAGAAGGTGAAGTTCATCAAAGGGCTGACCTGCGATGTGTTAGGTTTCCTCCCGGCGGGAAAACAGACAATGAAATCTACCGGGCGGTTGTCATAGGGAAATGTCTTGTCCGTCACGTTGAATCCGTACATGCTGGGGTGCCACATCGCTGTACGATAATGAGCGTCACCGATTTACAAATGGAAGAGACTCACCGGCATGCCCCTCAACTGAAGAAACGAATTGGGAGCCAACCAGGGCTGCGAAAATTGTCGTGAAGAGGCGTGAAGAAGAAGACATGAAGGATGGTGCGGTGCGGCCAGCGAGCGGGGGATTATGTGCATGGTCGTGCTCATGCAGCCTTAAGTAGTCGGCGTACAATGTCCGCCACAAGAACAAAAGCAAATCAAAACCTATTGTTGTCAAATGTCACGTGCGTGATTATCTAATGCCGTCAATGCCACGATGGCGGCGCGGCGCTTCTAACAGTGACTTCCGAATCTGGAACTCTTCGACAACGTCAAGATGCTCATGCTGAGATCAAGCACATGGAACGAAGAGCCGTGTATATGTATCAAGAATGAATTCAGTCGGCGCGAAGACTCGCTGGTCACCATCACAGGGAACCAGGAATTGCCATGGTGGAGCGCCGACTCAGCTCGACTCGGACTCCGCTCGGCGCCCACGACACTGGCTTGTGCGTCACTGTAGACGGGTGCTTAGCGTCATGAACCCCATGCAACTGCAGTACCGCCGATTGAATGGCAGCAGCGGCGATCCGACTCGGAATGTATTTTTTCCGGCCAAATCGCGGCAACTTCCTGGGGCGTTCCTTGGATCCTACGAGCCCTCGAGTCCGCGGTCATACGCGGCATCGTATTTAGTGCTCGGGGTGGGCTCGGGCGAGCAAAAAAGAAAAGAAAACACTGCCACCTCGTGCGATCAAAATTTGTCAGGAGCCCGTACTTCTACTTCCGCCACGCCCACTTTTTGTCCACTCTTCCTTGATTCCTCCCATCCTCCGGCCTCCCAGCTCTACGTGGCCTCTCCTTAATACTGATGCCTAATCACACGGACTCTCAGCATGAAAACCAACATGACGCTGAAGCTCTACCTGCGGTCAAGAAGCGAACCCCACTTCCTAAATTTCAAGTCTTCATTATCTTGTTTATCCAATTTTCCGAGCCCTGTCACGGGTAAGCAGAAGAGGAGAATCCGTGGATCCATTCGCTCAACCCTCTGTTAGCTCTGGTCATCTATCCATTCATCATCCAATTGGTACGGGACACAGGTATCACCGGCGGAGAAGAAACGAAAACCGGATATTTTGCTGGAATAATTGTACATTTGACTGGGTCTCGAGATGAATGATCTGACTGTTATTTGGCAGGAATCTGTATTTTTCCTGGCTGAATGCTTGACTGTCGTCTATTTTGGGCGCGCTTCCGACCGCTACGGCCGTCGCCCAGTTTTGCTTTTCGCTCCTATCGGCCTTGCTATGGCCATGCTGGGCTTCGGATTGTCGAAGAACTTCTGGGCCCTCGTTGGGTTCCGCTGTCTGCAGGGGGCCTTCAATGGGAATATAGGTGGGTCATGGGACAATATTTGACCAACCGTATGGCACTGACATGAATCAGGCGTCTCGAAGAGTGTTATGGCAGAGGTACCGTCATCCTCGTCGTTAGCATGTCGCAAAATATCTGACGAGAACCGGAAGATCTCGGATTCGACGAACATCGCCGAGATTTATTCACTCCTTCCGTTTATGTGGAGTTTTGGCGTGACTCTGGGGTTCGTTCTAGCTTTCCGTTCAGAAAGATCCTGACCCGGCTTTCCGATAGCCCTTTGATTGGCGGCACGCTTGCAAACCCGGCTGAACGGTATCCAGACACCCTGGGGAAGCTCCACATACTCCGCGTATTCCCATACCTCCTGCCCTGCGCCACCGCCGGCGCCTTAGCGTTCTGCGCATTCATATTCGGCTTTTTTGGACTAAAGGAGGTGCGCGCGCTGCCTCGGTATTGAAATCATATATCACAGATCCCCGTAGACGTTACCGTCCGCCCTCGCGCGCCAGAAGAAGGCTCAACGGGGGACTGAGACTGAACCTCTACTACTCGATCCCAGTGTCTCGCCTCAAGCGGATCCGTCTACAGATGTCGTTCCCCCGCTCCGTGACCTGTTCATCCGTCCCGTGCTCATCGCGCTACTGAACCATGCTTTCTTGTGCTTCTGCGAGATGTCATTCAACGTAAGGCGTCTGCCCTGTCAGATCTTTCGCAGTAGTCATTACTTCCACAGGTTCTCACACCCCTGGTATACGCAACTCCAATTGAACTGGGCGGTCTTGGTCTCAGGCGAGTATTTGCGCCTGACGTGGCATATTTCCAATTAACGCGCCACAGCCCTGTATACATCGGCCGCATCATGGGCCTCTTCGGATTCCTTAACATATTCACTCAGACGTTCCTCTCAGCCAAGGCAATCCGGCGGTTTGGCCCGCGCAGGATATTTACGGCGGCATTCTGCTGCCTCCCCCTCGCCTTCCTCGCTTACCCGCTCCTGAACTTCTTCGCCCGCAGAGCAGGAAAAGTCGACGCCGCCGTCATCGCTATCATACTCCTCCAGAACAGCACTCTCTTCGTCCTCTTCCCCACATACGGTGCGCTCTGACATCGCCATGCTTTCCTGACTAACCGCCCTTCATCAGCGTGCACGCAGATTTTCATCGTCGACTCCGCGCCTTCGCAAAACACCCTTGGCGGCGTCAATGGACTCGCACAGATGGTGTCCTCGACGCTGCGCAGCATCGCGCCGTCGGTCGCAGCATCGTTGTTCTCGACCTCGGTGTCGTACCATCTCCTCGGCGGCAACCTGGGGTTCTTCCTCTTGTGCGGGGCATCCCTCTGTGGATTGCGGGCCACTCTGTTGCTTCCGAAGAGGCTGCGCTCTGAGTCCTGAGAGCGGTCCTTGCATCCAACCTCAGGCATAGTACATATTTTTAACGTATGTGTATTTACATCTACGCTCTATTGTTGGTCTCTTCAACTAGGCCAGCCGTCTAAATCTTACTGGGACTTTGGGAATGAAGTTCTATACCAGAGAGAGCAACTATTCATCCAATTCCACCAAGAAATCTAGGTGCGAGCGAGTAACAACAAGTAGATAAGTCAAACCAAAGCTAAAGCCTCTTGCGCAATATAATAATGATACGTATTCAACAAAGATCTCCAAACCACCGACACGTTTCATGCACGGAAAGTTTTCTTCCGCTACAGATTCAGATCAGCAGCCAACACAAGATTGGACAGCTTGGAATGGACTCACGGCATCAGACGAGCCGCTCTCGAATTGCGTCTTCTTCTCCATCAGCTGCGTCCATTGCTTGCTTAATGCCTCCTTCATTTCCCTGTGTCGGGCATACAATTCCACCTCAGACTGCTTCAACTTTTGCTCCTGGAGCTCTACTTTCTCCCGGAACACATCCTTCATCGCGGCTTCCATCTTCAGGAGCTTAGCTTCATGGATCAGGCGCTCTTCTTGCAAGCGCTCCGCCGGCCTGCGTCAACCATGGCCATCAGCACGCGAGTCGCACGACGACTGGCCACTCGTACCTGATCTCCTCGAACACCGTGGGGTCTTGCGCGACGCCCATTGCCAGCAGCTTCTCCGTACGCCAGTCCTCATACAAGACGTTGTTTGTATGCGCGCGTAACTCCTCTAGATTGGTCTGCACGAGCATCTGCCGGAGCTTGCCAAAGTCGCAGTGCGCAGGATTGTCCAACTCGACGACGCCCCACGGATACGCGCGTCCACGGACGATTCGTCCGTCGGCGGTACGGACGGCGCGCTCGGATCCGACGACGGCGAAGGGGATCGCACGCGCGATTTCCTCCGCCTCAGCGATGCTCTCTTCGTCCTCGTCTTCGTAGATCGGGGCCTGGAAGATTCGGATGCCGTAGAATGAGAGATCCGAGAGGATCTGATTAAGACTTCAGGGGATAAGTCGCATGGACGTTGCCTGTAGGCTCACTCGCTCCTTGAAATCAGCTATTTCCTCGTCGGTCATGGTATCTGCCTTGGCGATGACAGGAATCAAGTTGACTTTATGATGCAGGCGCCGCATGAACTCGATGTCGATCTGCTTCAAGCTAGTAGTGAGGTGGGTGAGCCATTTCATGGGCAAGTATGGGGAACAGTGGGTGACGCACGAGTGACCGGTCGGCTGGATAAAATATACACAGGCGTGGACCCGACTATCCGCTATCTTCGCTCGCCTTACGCGGTGCTCTTGCGACATGTACGCGTCGAAACGTTGCTCGATGGTGTCCAGGATAGGTTTCCAACTACGGACGGTTGAATTAATCAACGACTAGCCGGAGGTAATGCAGTAGCCCGCGTACCTTTCGTTATTATTCACAAAATCACCGAACCCCGGCGTGTCCACCACAGTCAGTCGGAGTCGGACTCCGTTCTCCTCGATATCTACAGCATGTCATGCATTTGTCAAATGCGCATGGATTAATTCAACAAACCAGCCTGAATGTTCTCGATAGCGACGCTCTTGGGCCGCTCCGCTGCTGGATGTAGAGACTCTCGTGGCATGTAGATCCCGGAATTGAAGAGCGTATTAATGAGCGTCGACTTGCCCAGTCCCGATTCACCTTTCGTGGCGAATGGTTACTACCTGTGGGGGATGGTAAAGGTGGGGAGCGCACCTACTACCATAACGGTGAGCTGAAACCCGTCCTTCACGCTCTTCCTCCGAACCTGGTTTGGGAGATTGGAAAACCCGACATGACGTGTAATCTTCTTGCGTATGATCGTGCTGGGTGCTGCTGCTGAGGCACTAGAGGGTACTTGAATCGTCATTTCTCAGCGCGAAAAGGGGGGAGGGTGGCAATGAGAGCAAGGTGATTGTTGCGCAGAGGATGCCTTGACATGATGGAAACGACTTCTCGACGCGCCCACATGGTGATTATCACGCTGCGAATGTCAGTGTGGCAGTGCATTTAGTACACGATCCCGTGTCGAATCACGATTCCAGGAATACTCGCAGAATAATTGAAAGGGTAAGGGATTGTGCGGATAAATCTATTTAACAACCCCCCTTGTTGGTATCGGGTTGTTCAATAGAAAGTTACTATTTAACAACCCCATCCTATTTATAAACCGGTCACAAACCGCTCGTCCTGAGGTTCAGGGACGTGCAGTTGGAATATGGGGGCTTGCGTAGGCTCCAGAGTCCTTTTGATTTGAGATGGCCTCTGAATTCACCGAGGTGGAATTGTTGGATAGGGTAATCAACATTACAGTAATTAACTCGAGAGTTCAGGGCAACGATCCAATTGTCCGGCGCAGAGAAATATTTCGGCCTTCGGGCCCGCGGAGCCTAGAAATCACCCTCGGCCAAACCCACCAGGACGCAGAGATACCTATTAAAGCATATAAAATCAGCAACTGTAGGACTCGGAAGGAATCACGAGATTCAATATTAGTGAGAGGGAACGAGCCGACATTTGGCCGACGTAAAAGCTGAAAAAAATCGCCGGATAGCGAATACTTTCGCGCAATAATTACCATTGAATACCTAGGGCCTCTTTCTGTGCTTTAGCGAGGATTTGCGAGAGTTGTGACAACTTGAACCACGTGCAGAGGGTTGTCAAATAGCAGCAACCCGGGTTGTTGCCAACAAGGGGGGTTGTTAAATAGATTTATCCGAGACTCATCACCGAAGTTGTCGTACAAGGGAGAATTGGTATTAATATTACTATTCCAATCATTGGGCTAAGTCAAGGGCTAAGTTCGGGGGCTGCTGCACTTTAGTCTCGTAGACAGATGCTTCAACACGAGCTCGTACCAGGACCCCTGACAATCACCCAAAATGCCTGTCTAAAAAATCTTGAGATCCTCGACTTTTTATCCGCACCCCGAATCGGGCGATTCTTATCCGAAATCGCGCCTGGCCTCCAGGGCGTCGAGATTTTATCCGAATTATCCACCAGGCCTCTGAGCACAGAAACCGCTTTTCTGGGGTGGGGAAGTGATATTTTGGGGCAGAAATTACCATGTTTCCAAACTCAACACATTCAACCACCCGCAGGCGACCAAATCACCTCGATCAGGTTAGGCCGAGCCCTGCAATCTTCTTCCACTGTGATTCAACCCCCGCGGTTAAAACTAGACTAGCTACGCTTGTATATCTATTCAAGATTATGACAGTGGTATCAAGGGTATGAACCGTAGAGGAGATGTGCACTAGGACTCCGAAGGAGATGACACCGATTTTTCCGTTGAACCCATTCTAATTCATCTTTTCTGAGTGTTGGGAGATCATGGATTCATATTTTGATTTTGATGTGGCCAACACATCCGAGAGGTTGCTCTGGAGGTCACTCCAATGCTCATCTAGTTTCCTGGATTTCTCCCCGAGTTCCAGAGATTTGGCTTTCTCTTATTTATTAACAGCAGATGAGAAACGCGGAGAGGTCGCGAAAGGCGAGTTTACCTTCAGTAAACTCAGCATCCGTTATAGAGAGTCTATGTCGAAGGCCAAGAAGTTCGTTCTTGAGCTGATCTTTGTCGGCTTCCACTGATGGAAAATGAGGAATATTACTGGGCATATAGAGAAAAGGAAAACATACAGCGGCCAGCGTTTTCCCGAGCGTCTCCGAGCACCCGCCTCAATTCGACAAGTTCCAGTTCCAAAGCCTTCCTGGAAGCTTTGGCTTTTTGTTCTTTCGAGTTTGCTGCGGAAGGAATTACGGCGATGAATGCCGATAAAAACGAGCCAAGGACGCACCCGACTTTCTCAGCTGAAGAAGCTCTATTTTCGCCTCACCTAGCTGCTGTCGTACTGTAAATTGGGCGATCTTCCTTTGGAGACTCCAATGCGGGGGACTGGTTACACTAACGGCTTTCGGATGTTTTTTCCATTATTTTAGCATCGGATACCACTATTGGATTATTTCATTAGACAGCTCGGATTGCACATTACACGGTTCACGCACGCTTGTCATTTCTCTGCCGAAGGTTCATGGCTTCGTTGACCGCGCGCCTTTTCATTTGCAATTCGGCCTCGACTATCTTGTCGATCTGGGCGACCAATGCGTTCCCTAAGAGACCCACATTACTCCATGGATCCTATGAAACATCTGTTCACGAACCTGCGCGCGGAAGGTCCGCAATCGACGGCGATGTCGCGTCAGAAAGGCCGGGGTCCGCAGTCACACTCATTTTGAGTCGTTTTTGTGCGGGCGTAAGGTTCGATGTGCCAGTGAGCCGCTTACTACTCCTAGTTCCCGGCTTCGACGCCGTCTCGGGCGGTGCGTTTACTGAGAAGACAAACTGCATAGAGGGTGAAAAGAAACAAGGGAGTCTCCCACGGTGTGCTGCTGACGGCGATATAAATAGATGAGCCCAAAGAGTCGGCGGAGTCGTCAGTACAGTGGTAGGTAGGTAGGTATATTCCTGCGCGGTCCCGTTAAGAAACAGCAGGGGTCCGTACTACATACACAATGTCAAATGTATGCTACGGATACTTGCTTTCTTCCGCCCCTTGAAAACCTGAGTGACCTCCCCGTGCCTCCCGCAACATCTTGTACGAAAAAAGAAAAAAATACAGATCGGGATAAATGAAGCACCGGCAGACCCCCAGTGTCGCAGGACGATCCAAAATTAAGTACGATGTCAAGTGTTATACAATTGAGTGTACTATATTCTTTTGGTTAAAAACTGGTCCCTCAAATAGTCATGCATCCTAGCAGTGGTTGGCTCTCGCTCTCAACTTCTATTGGCACAAACGGCAAAATATGAATGCTCGCGGTGGGAAGAGGTAAAATCGAGTGAGTGCTTCGTAATGGCACGCGCAGATATTAACATAATTTCTTTGCGATTTGGACGAGTTTCCTGTGTTCGTCGCATCTAAGAACGCCAAAGGCGGGAGCCAAACTTGAGTCATGTTTGACACGCGGCAGTTTTTTTATGGGAGGGAATCTCGACAACGCTGTCCGTATCCATAAGGAGCTGTATTAGACGTATACACTATCTATTATTACCTTCGCCTAGTAATCTAGCTGCCGTACCATTTATACTCCAGCTACCGAAATTTCCAACAGATTGGCAACACTGGCCCGGAATTCAATTAAATCGCGTGCGGATTGAGCTGCCTTTGCCTCGAATGCGTCCGATTTCTTCTTTTCTTCAACGAGAAATTAGAATGACTTTTTGAACAGCCCGGCCACTATATTGTACCTTCCGTCAGGTCGGCGTTTGATTTAGTTAACTGATCTTGCATGACGTCATTAAGATGCCTGCTTTCAGAAAGCACTTCGACGAAAATTAAATGAGCATGAACATCCGCCAATGATGCGAAACATACGTTGGTCAGATCCTTCCTGCGCCTCTTCAAGCTTCCCCTTGAGCTCGTGAACCTGCTGCTCAAACGCCTTCCTGGAGGCGTCCGCCTCTTGCTCTTTGGTATTGGCTGCGAAAAGAATTAACCAATGAATGTCAAGAGTAACTAAGAATCCACCTAAAGCTCTCAGGTGAATAAGCTCTAAACCGGCGTCGTCGAGCTGCTTTCGGACTGCAAGTTAATCCCAATTTTCAATGGAGTTTAATTTTGGAGGACTGGGTTCACATACGGCTTTCAGATGTTTGCTCCGTGGCTTTTACATTGAGAGTCACTAGGTAATTTGAGCAACCACGTATGGCGAATTAAATATCACATACGCTGTTCGTTTTTCATGCGAAGTTCCGTAACTTCCTTCACCGCTCCCGATTTGATACTGACCTCATCCTCAATTGAATGTTCAATGAGTGTGGTCGCTTCATTGAACAAAGCATTCGCTTGGTTTAGAAGAGCACCCACGGCGCGTACTGCGAGCACATCATCGGGGATTAATACAGGAATGTAACACGTATGAAATCCGTATACAAACCTGCGGGCGGGATATTTAGGATCGAATGCGGACGTCTATCCGATCCGGACTGGTGCGTTGTGTCTTCCGTTTCCTGGCCTAGATAAAAACTATGGTTAGCAAGAATTGATCAGGTATCGCCGGTCTAGTCTTACCTGTCGCAGGGCTTTCCGGTGGACATTCCCGGCGCAATTTGGGTTGCCCCTGCTCCACAGATTCGTCATTATCTGCCCTCTTCCTCTTTGAGGTCTGCTCTCCTACACCGCTCGGCGCCATGATTACTTCCTGACTACCCTTCTTGTGCCCGAGAAAGTCGATCAACATCTTCCGATCATTGTCGTCCAACGCGTGAGGAAGTTTTACGTGCACAGTGATTTTGTTGAGATATTGACTGGCTAGCCACCCCAATCCGTGTTCCCTCGAGGCAATCCACAAGTACCGGTCCAAGTAGCATGGATGCTCCGCCAGCAGCTGGCTCTTGGTTGAATCGGGATTCCATGCTTCCCATCCGCTAGCCCTGCGGAAGTAGAAGACGAAGGGATGTAAAACATCCCAAAAGACATCCCCCACTCGACCGATATCATCTCTAGGCTTCCCATGTCCTCGATATTCGTGGAAACCCTTTCCGTGTGGATTCGGCGCGGTTGCTCCATCGCGCAAGCAAGGATCGCCTTTGAGATTCCTGTTGAATGTAAGGTAGTCCAATGTGGGCGCTGTTGTTGGACTGTAGGCCAATGAAGTGAAATTGTCAGAGTCGAACGGCGCCATGGGGGAGAGAGAAGAGATAAGGATCTTGAGAGATACCGATGAGATCCGATGAGATCCGATGACCCTTCACAGGGAGTGCGCCACGATAGAGCATTGGATCGGTAATCCGTCTTGCCGCCGAGTTTTTCCCCCTGTTTCGACCTATGAAACAGAACCCATAGGAGTTAGCAGGACATTGCGCATGCTTGGCTCCCGAATAATCAAAGGAATAAGTAAAATTCTGCCATTGACATACCGAGAGGGCGGCCACAAACCAGGATGGGTATCGCGATTCAGGAAGCTCCTCAAGAGCTATCCATGGGGAAAAAATAGCGCGAGGAAAACGAAACAGCAAGTTGAACTGTGTTGCCACAATGACGCAGCCACATTACGTTAGCCTGCGTGTGGCGTATCATGTGACTCTGACATTAGCATCAAATTATTCTTCCGTACCCTTCCCATGCTCTCGCGCGAAATTATCAATCTCCAGGCAAGCACCCATTCCGGAACGTATCGTCGCGCCTAAATCCTACCCTTCACATAGGTCGGCCAGGCAAGTGGCACCAACGGTGACATCACACGTTCCGCGCCCAATCTGACCATCGCGAACCCCCGCAGGCCGGAAATCAGGTCGGAGAGAGCTTTTGGCAGGATGTCCTGGCGGAGCACGGGCTCGATCAAACGGGGGTCAGTCTCGCACGCCTCTGCCCTGCTACTTTACGCTAAAGCACGCGGGTGGCGCGACAGATCTACCAGGGCGCCGATCCGGTGCAGCTCCAACGGGTGCAGACCGCCGCCACGGTTGTGTATAGCGTTTCTAATCTTACCGGTATTGGCAGATTGGCGTTTATTTCTCGGAGGTGAACGGGGCGCAGCCGAAGTATGTGCCGCGATCTCTGCAGATTGACTTGGAGGCGGGCGTGTGCGAGCGCGTAGGGAGGCCCATTTATGTCTCGTGCGCCTCTGAGACGTCTTTATTCAGGTTCGGAGCGGTCCTATGGGTGCGCTGTTCAGTCCGGAGACGTATTTGCACGGAGAGAATGGTGCTGGTAACAACTGGGCAAAGGGATGTACGTCCAACTCTTCACTTTGCGTGGCCCCTTTCAACCTCACATTTGTTCTTTAGTTTATACTGAAGGTAACGTCGCACTGCGTTAAAAGGCCAACCTTACCCACAGTTGTGCAGGCGCCGAGCTTATCGACCCCATCTTGGTTGGCTTTGCTTTTAATTCGCCAGAGCTGCTCTCACGGATGCGTAGGAGGTGGTGAGGAAGCAGGCGGAGAACTGCGATGCTCTTCAAGGCTTTCAGATCATCCACAGCATCGGCGGAGGAACCGGCTCCGGCCTGGGATGTCTTCTACTGTCGAAGATGCGAGAGGTAAAATGGTTTTGGGCTCTAACAGTGTTCCTTCTGACCGACTTTCGTTGATAGGAATTCCCCGACCGAATGCTTGCGACGTTTTCCATTCTCCCGTCGCCGAAAGTGAGCGCCAACCGCTTCATATACCTAGTTTATATTCACGCGCTCCACAGGTTTCGGAGACCGTCGTCGAAGTGAGCTTCGTGAGACTCCCTTATGGGTGAACTGACCTGTGCAGCCCTACAACGCGATGCTCTCCATGCACCAACTCCTAGATAACTGCGATCTCAGCATCTGCATTGATAACGAAGCTCTGTATGCCCCACCACGCGCCTCTCGCGCATTGCTCACATTTCTTTAGATATGACATCAGCGTCCGCGCGCTCAAAGTCAAAAGCCCAGGCTTCGCAGACCTCAACGGAGTATGCGCCCGGGTTTCTGAGCAGACCGCATACTGACCATGCATATAGCTCATCTCGAAAGTCATGTGTGGGGTGAGCACCAGCCTGCGGTTCCCCGGCCAGCTGAATGGGTTTGTTTCGGTTTACTTTTCTACGCCGCCATTGACTCAACGCCCCTCGACGTAAGGGATCTCCGGAAACTGGGGATGAATCTCATTCCATTTCCGCGTGTAAGACTCGATTATTTTTTTAGTTAAATCGCCCGGGCGCTGATGAGTGAATCGCAGCTGCATTTCCTCATGCCCAGCTACGCCCCGATCTCGGACCCCAAGACCCAGTCGTTCCAGGGCACCTCCGTCCCTGAACTGGTCCAGGCGTATGTACCCACTTCTGTCGTGGAAATGAACGTAATGAGATATTACTCCTAGGCTGTTCGACCGCAAGAACCTGCTCGTCGCGTGCGACCCGCGGTATGGGTATGTATTGTCCTGTGTCTGCGCATGACAGCAGCTCACGCTGCGCAGCCGGTATTTAACAGCCGCGACGATATTCCGGGGCAAGATCTCGTCGCGCGAAGTGAGTTTCCTCTAGCCCTTGCTCAAC
This sequence comes from Mycena vulgaris, assembly GCA_029204335.1. Lineage (NCBI taxonomy): Eukaryota > Fungi > Basidiomycota > Agaricomycetes > Agaricales > Mycenaceae > Mycena > Mycena vulgaris. The sequence continues at coordinate 382,765 of JARGYA010000077.1, read as the reverse complement.
AGCCTGCTGATACTCCGCGCAGGCTGAAGTGCGTTGTTTTCCCTCCCGAGCGTTTGATGCGAAGCCGAACGCGCTTAGGTCGCGGTGCGAGACCTGCAGATGCGCAATTCGAACCAATTCGTGCAGTATGCTGATACTTGAATCTCCCTGGCGCCTGGTTGACCGAGGACGCATAGATGGATTCCGGATAATGTCTCCGTGACGCTCGTCTCGGTGCCGCCTGTGGGCCAGAAGCAGGCGCGTAATCAATATGTGTGGTGGTTATTTGATGTTGTAACCCGCGGCACAGGCTGCGGTGGCCCTGTCGAACTCGACATCGATCCAAGAGCTGTTCCAGCGGACGCACGAGACGGTTCGAATATCGTACCTAGTAGGTTGCGGATGCCGCTAATTGTTTTCGTTTAGTTCTCTGCCATGTTCAAGCGGCGGGCGTTCCTCCACTGGTATGTATTTATTTTTTCTCTTCCTAGCATATATAACGCGCGGAAAAGGTACACCGGCGAGGGCATGGACCTCATGGAGTTCTCGGAGGCGGAAAGCAACTCCCAGGACTTGATGTGCGTTCCCCCGCCTTCCCCCATCGTTTAATGAGTGCTTACGTTGATTGCGATCATGCAGTGCGGAGTACCAGCAGGTCGGTCCACGGCGCTCCCCCTCCTTTGCTCTTCCCTTGACGAAACAAACGCTTTTAGTACCAGGAGGCGCAAGCTGGCGACGAGGACGACGAGTATTACGAGGAGGAGCAGGCGGATGCGGCGTCGGAGGCTTATTCCCAATAATGCGGATGGATGGATGGATGGATGGATTTACATATTTAACTAACGATTCGTCTGGGGCAACTAATTGCGCTGGATTTATGATCATGTGTGCGCGCACCATTTTTTTCTCGCCCGTTTCTTCACCACTGCTTTGTCAATCCATGCTTTTTTGGTGTCCGTTATCTCAGGGTTCTTCTCAGACAGCGACCCCATGAACCAACCGTGAACCTATAAGTCCAAGACTTGGAACGGTTGACAGTAAGGGATAAAGCTCACGCTTTGCAGGTACTCCATAATTGTCTTTATTTAATGTCCCTCTCAATGTCGTCCGATGGGTGACTTCCCGTAAGGTTAATCTATTCCGCAGGAATATTGCGTCGTCTTGCCGAGGCACCTCCATCAATTGGATCATCTCAAAATGGACGCTTTTTATTTTGCATCACTCGAATAGATTTTAAGTCTGGAGGGGGTCCAGAATTTTAGCTCGTCAAATAAACCTTTTGGGACGATATTGATCGATTGATCGGATCAAATCTTCTCTCAACTTGCTCTCAACGCGTCGCACAAGCCCCGTTGCGACGGTTTCTGGCCTGTACTTACCGAAGGATCTTCCCCCGAGTGGCGGCAGCTATTTTTACAGGAGCAAAAGCCCTTCCACATGTTTCTTTGGGCAATGACGGCCATTTCTAAATCTAGTATGACATGGCTTTTGGACAAGAAGTACCTATGGCAGCAAGGCTCGTGTTAAAACCATGCATTTGAGGGATTAGGATGGAAGCCAATTTTTGTATCCCTGTACAAAATTATAATTTTGTTTGCGGGAAACCTGAATCCTCTGCATTGATCTCATGACAAACAGGCTCTGAAAATGCACTGGAATAGATTAACCTTACGGGAAGTCACCCAATACTACATCAAATCACCCTCAGGTGTCGGTAGTATCATTCATTCAATTTCTTTTCAAAGGACGGAGACCTGTGACTGTCGATTATGGTCCAGGATTTAGGTACGTTCATATCCTTCCTATGGAGACAATCAAGGTCGATGTGAGCCCCACAACCGATATTTGGTGTACGACACCTGTATAAATTATTACTTCCATTCCGCCTGTGTCGCGGAGTATTACGACCCATTCTATAATATATTTGCGTTACTAATGACTCATAGTGGTCTCTCTGAAACTCATGTTGGAATGGCTACAAGGAGAAATCGACTAGTCTGACAAGCTCTACTTGTTACATGGACCTCTCAACGGACCGATCCAAGTTACCTCCAGTACGCACTGGTAGGGCATCAAACCGTACGTATTACGCCCACGGGCGTAAGAAATACGCCGTATTTTCTTACGATACGGGTCAAGCCGTACGTCTGGGTCCCAATTACTGAGCCGAACGGGACGGGTCCCGTACGTACTGTGCGTTTACGCCGTAACTTACGGGTTAGGCAAATGGAAACTGAATTGGATCAAATGCACCTCATTTTGACTTAAAGAGGCAAGCTGCATGGTCGTCAAATAACAAAATCTTCTCGAGAAACGCGGAACCCACTTATAATTTTATCAGTTGTAATTGGTTTGCCGGCCGGCTCGACGTCGACGTCACCGATGAAACGACGTCGGCAACGTGTTTGTCCATTACAGATGTTCGGCAAAGAGGCTTAAACTGATTTCGGGAGGTAAGAGCTGGTAAGAGCCCATCGGCATCCTCTTGGCATCGTCGGCAAGTTGACTTTGTTGCTCATCTTGGTTATCCGTCTTTTACGTAAACGGCCGGTCACGGGACCCCGTTTACGGCTCAACCCGTACCGTCGCCGTACCGTTAAAGGTTGAACCAACCTCGCCAACGGTACGGGGACGTCACCGTTTTTACGGCACGTATTTCCGTAAAAATACGGGACGATTTGATGCCCTAGTACTACGCAGCATTACCTTACTATGGTGGAGACTCAAAATCATCGCGAGGCCATAACCTCCCCGTTGCTTTCGACTCACCTATTTGCCGCGGAAGTCTTGGGTTACGTCGATCATGCCTACCCCCCCCCCCGTGCCACGATCGGAACGGCTCTGTAGGTTCTATAAGAAGGAAGTAGAGACACCGAACATGCCCTGATCACCTGCAAATCCTCGAACCCGCTAGCTGAATTACGAGCAGCTTTCTTGAGCAACTTCTTCATTGATCTCTCAGACCTACAACGCCAGATAGTGCGTGTACACCGGGAAAATCCCTGGAAACCGGCGTTCATTACCGTGTAATTCTAACCTACCTCTGGGACCCTTGAATACAATTCTCGTTGGCATGCTCAACGCGGGCGGCCAACTGCGGAAGTGGCTATTTTTAAGATACTGCCGGAGAAAATTCACCCAGCCATTAGAACTCGGGCTAAATTTGGCCAAGGGTTGAATAGTTTAAAAGATGCTTGCCTTCATTTCGTTTAGACCCTGGATCCCCTGTCTATTGTCAGGCTCCTACACAGACCGAAACTTCGCTTGGCCAAGTAGCTAGTTATCTATCAATTACGAAAGACAGGGTCGCGTCCACGTCTCCCACGGCCTGTCTCTCTCTTGTTCATGGTTGCACGTGATCGTTTCCAGGCCTGGGCCCAGGGAATTGATGGTAGCGGTGAGATCTGTGAGAGTTTCTTCTGGACTGCATCTTTCTCGATGAGCTGGCCTCTCTGTCGCTGGCCTCTTCCATGTCCTCTCTCCACCCGTCCCAATTGAGGATCACCGTGGTCGAAGATCTTGACTGGCCTGCTCTCCACCACGGCGCTATCTTGACCCCAAACTCTCTGTGGCCGCAGGATATTACTCTTGACGACGCCCTCTCAGTTTCTCGCCTTACACCGAATAGCTCCTCTGGCAAGTCTGGGTGGCCAAAGTAAGCATTACAATGCTCTTCTAGTCTCTTACTTACGTCTGTACCCCAGGACACCCACAACAAGCCACACCTTCGGTTTCCCCTTGTCTGCGCGTTCCACGGGCTCCAAATTCCCACCCGAGGGCCCAGAAAGCCACACCCCTCTGGAAAAGCACAAGCGGCGACTGCGGCGGTATCACGCCGCCGAATCCAGGCTTGTACGACTCCCCGCGCCGCCCCCGTCCTCGCCGCTCCAGCTGCGCGCAGAAGCCGTCCACTATGCGGCACGTCATGTCGCAGCACATCTCGCCGATGCTCGCCAGTGTCTCCGCGCTATCCGCGTCTCGGGCCGGCGGGACAACGCCCGCTGGATGGCCGAGCAACGGCTTGCCACGCTGGAGTCTCTCCAAGCGGACCTGAAGAAGTCGTCCGTGGTGCAAGTGGGCGACAGTGCAGAGGACAGCGTCCGCCGGCGCGAGGCGAACCTGGTGCAGTTTCTCGGCGTGAGGAGGGGGGAGGGAGACGGGCTTGTGCCTGTCTTCACGCGCACTCGCGGGCGACATCCGAGTCGACCGCCCGTGCCCACGCCCGCGGAGATGGAGCGCCGGTGCATGACCGTGGGGTCGCCCATGAAGCTGCAGTTGGACGGCCCGCCCATCGTGCCGACCTCGCGGCGCGAGTGGCCGTGGGAGACGCGCGTGCGCTCGGTCCTCCTGTACCCCGCCCCCCCCAAGCCGCCGGAATCCGAGTCGCCGTTCGGGCTGCGCAGTGAGACGCCGATGACCGCAACGCCGACGAGCGGGAGCTTCAGTCCCGTCGAGCCCGAGACGCCGCTCACTGAGCTCGAGGACAACGACGAGGAGGGGGGCGCCTTTGAGGACTACCCGACGTTCAAGAGCGGCTCCAGGCGATCCCAGGAGTACACCCCCGCCTGGCAACAACGGCGCGCCCCAGCCTCGTCCTCCCGCCTCCCTCCCCTCCGCATGAGCGCTTCCCGACTTCCCACTCACGGGATAGAGCCCGTGACACCGGAAGAGGACGAAGACGAAGAAGACGACGATGGGTACCAAGACAACTACGAGGCTTACCCCACCTTCAAGCCAGCTGCCCGCCACTCCCGCGCCTATCCCCCCCTCCGCGCCCCGCCGCCGTCCGCCCGCCTCCCCTCTCCCCCCCGCCACGCCTCCGAGTCTCCGATAGACCCGGAAACCGACGAGGACGACGACGACGGCTACGAGGACAACTACGAGGACTACCCCACCTTCTTCCCCGATTCAGCCCTCTCCCTCTCCCACGCGCGCGCGCCCCCGCCCCCACAGCTCGCGCGCGTCCGCACCTCACGCTCGGACCTTGCGCCCGACACCACGTACGCATGGCTCGCAGACTCGGCGACGTGGGCGGCGCCGCCCGCGTGGCACGGCGACGGCTGGGAGGTCGGCCCCGCATCCGCCTCGTCCGTGTCCTCGTCCTCCTCCGCCGCGTCGTCCTCCACCGCGTCGCCCACCTCCTTCACCCCGCGCACGCCCGTGTCGCGCGCAGCAGTCGCTGCCGCCGCCACCGCCGCTGCCGCAGGCGCAGACGCCGACGCCGCCGCGCACGCCCGCGCACCGCTTCTGGTCGCGCGCGAGCGCGCTGCTGCCCATCGTCGAGGCGGGCACGTACGCGTCGAAGCCGCTGCCCCCGCCACCGACGCCGCCGCCGAAGAAGGAGAAGGGGACGGGGCGCCACTTCTTTGCGGGGCTCGTGCGGCGCCCGGCGGACGAGGGGAACCGCCTGCGGAAGCGGGGGAGTCTCGGGAGCTTGCAGAGTGCGCGGAGGGTGCGCGACTAGGCGCTGCGCGATGAGATGAGCGCGCGGTGAGCTGCGACACTGGGAAGGCCTGACGGCCGGCTTTGAGAGCGAGGAACTTTAGGGGACGGGGAGGCGTTCCCCCAGGGGCCTTGCGCGTCGAGGCTGAGGTGTGCGAGCGGCAAGGCATTTACATGTCTTGTGGGGCTCGCACAGTTTTGCGATGGGATTTGGCATTTATTAATATTAACATTTATCGACACTCTTGCAATTTCTTGTATTCCGTAGCTATACATGTCCACGCACATACAGTTTGATAACACGTTGGTCCTTGGGGTGAGGCAAGTCAAGGGCAATACGGCAGGAAGATGGAGATCACCGAGGTTGCCCGCCGGCCAACTCCGGGCCGGCCCGGCTCAGGGTAGTTTCTTGGTCAACGACTCCGAGATCACGGAAAGCAGATGCAAAATTAACTCGAGCCCAACGTAGCACACAAGGGAGCGGATCGCCAAGGAGTAATGCAAGCGGTTCAGGACGTCCAAGGCCGCAGTCCTGCAGAGCAAAGGCGCCTTGGGCCCGGCGAAGAACAATCGTGCAACTCAGAAGACGCCACCAACAATGCGCCGGGTTTTTTTGACACCACCCTAAGACCGGTGTCGGTGGTACCTGACTACTTCTTCTTGCTAACGATGTAATGCAAATGTAATGTCTCTAGCCACATAGATACCTGCATCGGCAGACACAACGGGTGGGTCAAGCTCGGATATATAGGCGTCCCCATCGAAGAGAAAGAGGGAGGATAATGGCCATTCTGAGGAGTTGAAGCCAACTTAAAATAGGCCAGGAATGTCCAACGGAAAGCCCGACGACAGGTAACCCAGTGGCGTTTGGACATTCCACAAGAATCTGTTGTCTTGTTGTGTTGTTGGCCTCGTAAAAATCTCATACATGTGTTTGCCTCTGAAGTATCTGCGCGGAGAAGGTAACCAGGTTCCCTACTTCTTGTGCGAACTCGTGTTGAAAACGGAGAGAGTCGGGATCACTCCGGATCAAACCGTGCGAAAACCGCGCACATCTCCCATTGCCTTTGCCGCGGCCTTTTTTTTTTAATAGCCAACATATGTCGACCACTCTTCTCTGCCTTCTGTCTGGACCTGAAGCATCGAGACTGCGTTGGTCCCTTGGAGTGTCATAATGCCAACTTGACTCGACTCGGCCGGGGGCGGCCTCGGACCCATCTGGGTTTCGACCCCTTTGCCAGCGGCATCATGTCAACTTCAAAAGAGATTAACTCTGAATGCAAGCTTTTCATTTCTCTCGCTCGGCCCGTGGCAAAAAATGCTTATTTGCATTCATACACCGTGCCAGTCGGCGCCATTCGTCCTGACACCCGAGAAGATCACCTTTGGGACTCAGGCACATATGTACCCTTGACACAGCTCTTGATACCCCCAAAATTCAACGGCCTGTAACGGCCATGAACGGCAGCGGGTAGCAGCGCTCAAACTACTGAATTGAGTTCCCACGTAGACCAGGTACGCGTCTTCCTCCGTGATCTTCTCTGATCTTCTGCAGCCGCATGAAGGCTGAAGCCACAATGGACGCTGCCCCGAAACGTTTCGTCCGTACAGCGCTTGGGTATAAGTAGCAGCCTAAAACAACGCAATCCTCAGTCCTCCTGCCATGTTCTTCCGTACTCTCCTCCTCGCCCCCCTCCTCGCTGCCTTCGCTGCTGCCGCGAATCTTCCTCGGGTGATCACCTCCCACCATGGCACTATAACCCAGCCAACGTCGGGACTCGTCGCCGGCTCTGGCGCATCGATTCCGTTCAGCTACCAGGACTCCAACTGGTGCCAGGGTGGATACACCCCAATCACCGTGTGGCTCCTCGACTTCGCACCGACCACGGACAACCTGAACGCGACGGGCCAGTTCCCCGATGCCGCATACTACTTCGGCACCTACTTCATCGGCAATTTCGGTAAGCGCTCAAAACAAAATGAAACCGTTCGGTTTTCAAACAAATTATAATTAAGGTCTCTTGCCCATCGCCGGCAATCCCGTTCCTCCCGCAACGTTCACGCTGCCAGACTTGTCTGAGTACGCAGTTGGATCCGAAATGTACCTTGCTGTCGTCGAGACGGCGAACACCTGCCCCCCTGTGAGCAGCATTTTTCACGCTGTGATTCTATTTATCTAACCTCACTTCTCTCAGGGGAACCAACCGGCTCAATACGGGATGACCTCGACTTTGCTGATCACGGCGTGAGACCTGTACCAGCGCCGGCCGAGTGCATGAAAATAGAGGTCGACTGCATGAAAATAGAGCAGATCGTTATTCAGAGTACTACACAGATATTATACACGTTGAATGCATATGATTGGTTCAGTTCCCTTGGTGGTGATTCAATTTCCACGACTGTTCAGATCCGGAAGCCCAGCAGCCTTCAAATCGGCATTGATCTGGTCCAGGTGGTTGATAAATTGGCCCTTGAGGTCGTCCCACATCTTCGGTTCGTGTTCTGCAAAGGTTAATCAGCGGTAGACATGCGGTTGAGGAAGGAAACACACCATGCAGTTTCCCAGAGCGCTTCATGGCGTAATCAGTGATGGTGAACATCATGCTCGACTCGAACATGAATGCTGCAGGAATCAATTACATACAGGCTTTAGGATTCGGAGACAAATACGCACCGATAGTGCCTTCGTGAACACGCATCGGCTGGAGGTCCGCCTCGGACGCTTTCTTAAACTCGTCGTAGCTCACTGAATCCCCGAGTTAGCCCGCATTTTACATTTTATGCAGAGCCTACCTCCATGGGGGCAGAACCCAGTTTCATAACTGGCACCTAGTAGATTGGTACACAAGGTAAATGACATTAACATCAACTTTGGTTTCAAAATGCGACCTACCTCCAGGCTGGAACCCATCGCTCCGTCCGCCGTAAACGCCGTACAGCAGCCCCATGAATTCCGTTGCCGAGTTGCGGTGGTAATACTGGGAAAATTAGGAACAGGAGAGGAGATAAGGGGAGCAATAAATTTACTGGCGGGCGGAACGTGTGCGAAGCGACGTCCCATCGGGGACTGAAAATGAGAAAGTCGGCGAGGGGCACGCCAGGGGCCTTCGACTTGGCCGTGAGGACACAGAAAATGGAAGGGTCGATGTGGTCCTTGGAGATACTTCCTACGTTGACGAATTTTTCCATGGCGTACTACGGGTAACATGGATATTAGACATGAAACATCAAGTGAATTTTGTTCAAAACCTTGTAGGGGACGTAGCTGCAAGGAGAAGATATGAGTTTTTCGAGAGTCAAGCATTCGAACGTAATGCATACTTTCCATGCCACGCAACCACGTCGAAAGGCGTGTGTTCCTGTGAACACGAAAATAGCTGGCCGCAAACCCTAGGCAATTTAAAATCGTTAGTAAACATTGAAACGGGTCAGAGCGTCCAGTATACTTGTAGGTAACTGTGGACGTGGATTAGAAAATATTTCCAGGAGGGATTTAGAATTGCTTGTACTCTGCCAAGGGCTTTGATCGATGTCAAAGCTCGCCACCGGGCTCTCGAAATCGCGGACGTTGGCCAAGCCATACCCTCCCAACGGTCCAAGCTCGGGGAGCTGGTAGTGGGCCCCGTATATCTCTTGGATGTCTGTTTATGTGTTATTTCAACGACATCGCAGTTACTGATTGAACCTACATCCTCGCGATGGACCGTCTGGCAGGACAACCTGTCGAAGCTGTCGCGCCAAATCCCACAGAAACATTAATATCGAACACACCTTGAACTTCATCCCGCGCTGGATAACCAACAACTCCCCGGAGCGCACCATCATCCTATCGCCGATTCAACATCGGACTTGTTTTAAAAAGAGAAAGCGAAATGAACCTACTTCCCAAACTCGGTCTGCACATCGAGGCGCCCCTGCTGCGGCAAGATGAGCATGTCCCCGTCGTTATTGCAGAACGCCCTGTTCCCCATCGACGCGTTGGCCGTGTACACATGGATCGCGAGCCCCTCCTTCAGCGTCGGGTCGCCGTTCCCCGCAATCGTCTTGAGCCCGTCCACGAAGTCCACGTGCGCAGAGTCGGGCGGCAGGTCGAACGGGTGCCACGCCAGCTGCGTCGGGCTCACATGCACCTTGGGGTTCAGCGGGAGGAAGTTTGATTCAAGCTGTCATCCGAGCGCGGCATCAGTTGAACGTCATGTTGAAAATACAAAAGATGCCGCGGACTGACGTCAGGGTTCTCCGGGAGCTTCGTGAACCCCTGGTGAGCAACCGAGGGTCGAATCTATGAACGAATTAGCAGTGGTACTAATATTGTGTTGTGGGAGAAGGGCTGACGCGATAGAGCCACCTGGAGTGCGAAATAAATCAATACTTCCCCGGTCTGCCGAGGAAATATACACACGCGCTCTGGTTCTCCGCTCGGGGGGCGACGAACGACGACCCCGTCAGCTAGGCCCACCGCACATGTCGATCAGCGCCGCAACGAAAGAAAGCAAATCGTTGCTCACCCCCTCCGCGTAAAGCTCATACTTGACCTTCTGCGGGGAATTCTGCCCTTCAGGGAGCACGCCCGGTCTAAACTCGCGTGAACGGCGCCCCAGGAAGCAACGCCGAAACCACTAACATAGCCTCGCTCGCGAACCGGTTCCCGAACCCCACCTGGTAGTGGTACGGGTCCTTGTCGGTGGCCGTCGTAGTGTACGCAGTGCGCGCGGTGGCTCCGAGGGGGCTGGGCATGGTGGCTGAGAGAAAGAATACTAGCCCCTCATCATGGGCCAATTTATATTGTTAGGGTCAGGAGGACACAATATCACCCGGCTTGCCCACCTTCGAAGTTAGCGAGCGCCGGAAGTGCGTCACCAACGCAACATAATGAAATCAAGTCTAACATTTTTTCTTTGTACATACACGACGACTGCGTGTCTTGTCTTGTCGAAATACATATTCATGGGGCGCCCCCTTTCTTTCTTTTCTTTACAACACCGAATCCAGAACCGAGGCCTTTTCGGATTTACTGCGTCAACTGCTTGATCTTAAGCACAATCGCTGCGAAGAAACGGCCAAAAGTTAGTCGTCGTCCGATCAGGAAGACGGGGAAAGGCAGCGCACCCTGCGGGTCAAGAGCCTGATGGGGGATTTGTTCCCACAGCCCGCCAGAACCTTTGAGCCGCACGTCAGTGAGCGCCTAGAGGATAAACAGAATACGCGGACAGACCTTCGCGGGTGGTTCCCATGTAGCCGTAGCGCGGCGTGAGCCCGCGCTCCAGCAGCCATGTCCCGAACTTGGAGCCGAGCTGGGGAGAGGTTAGTCAGCGGGCGCACTCCGAAGGCGGAGCAGGATACGCACCCCGGTCTTCTGGTTGAAGGACTCGACGACGAGCACGAAGGGGCTTGCTCCAATCTTCCGGATCGTCTGAAAATAGATCGGAGTTATGAGCAACTCCTCGGAAACGAAACCGCAGGAGCGCACCTGCTCATCGACGACGTTCAGCGAGGGCTTGTTGATGAGACCGATGTCCTGTCCCTGCTCTCTGCAGCGGAGCACGGCGTCCCACGAGCGGTAGAGCATCTCGCCGAAGGACACGACGTAGCCGTCTTTCCCCTCGACGATGGTCTCGTCCTTGCCCGGGACGAACTCGTACCCGTCGCCGAAGAACTTGGTCTTGCCGTCCTCCTTGAGGATGTACGGCACCTTGGACCGCGTCGAGAAGATGAAGCGTATCCCGCGCTCGAAGAAGACGCGCTGGACGACGGCGACCATCTGAAGGGCGTCCGCGGGGAAGTAGAGGAAGGAGTGCGTGTCGGAGAGGCCATTGTCCGCGAAGAGAGAGTTGATCCCGAAGTGGCAGGTGTTGTCGGCCTGCAATCCGGAATGTTAGCACAGGTGCATGGGGAAGGTAGGAGGGACGTACCATCTATAAAAAGCGAAGGAGAATTAAAGCGGTGAGTTTTAGTTTCTAAGAGTATACAATTCTAGACAAACCTCATCAACACCGGAGTGCGAGAAGTCTGTAAAAAGTCAGCGGGGGGAGAGATGGACAAAGTTTGAGGCTCACGGCAGAGGAGGTTGCAGTTATTCAAACGCGCCATCGTAATCTCAGAGATGACCATCTCCAAGAAAGCAGAGAAGGTGGAGAAGACACCGAACTTGTCCGCGTCGAACCCGAAGCCGGCGGCGGCGGAAAGATTTCCGCGCTCCATGATTCCGGACGGGATGAACACCTCGGGGTGCTTCTGGTGGATGACCTTCAGCCCCGTCGAGCCCTCCAAGTCGCCTGCACACAATCCGAGTCAGCGGGGGAACCACCCAACGAGCGCACACATACTATCAATGACCATAACCTTCGCCGCGGCCTCCTCCTTGGTGAGTTTATCGAGCACCAGGTTGACCGCCTCGCCGAAGACGACGCGGTTCGCGCCGCGCTCCTTGGTGGACCCGATGTGCAGGTACGCCTGGTCGACGGCCTTCATGCCCGCGTAGAGCTCCGAGAAGTCAGGGTAGCCGCGCGAGATGAGGTGCTTGACGGCGGACTTGACGGGGATGACGTCGTGCCCGTGCGGGCTGCCCTGGATGTCGACGATGCCCGGCGCCATGACCCGGTTGGCGATAACTGGGAGGCGCGGTTAGCGGGGCGAGACGGAGGTAGGGAGCAAGCGTACCAGCAGCGGGGCCGTCGTACGTGGCGACGGAGCTGATGGCGCCCCAGAGGGCGTCGATGTCCTCGCCATCGACGCTGAGGACCTTGAGACCGTGGCCTTCCAGGGTCTTGGTCACGTTGTAGCCCTTGAGATACTCCGACGGGTGGCCTGAGATAAGCAGATAAGCGTGGGCTCGTGAACCGTAGTTAACAGCTAAAAGCGCACCGCTAATGGTGACATCGTTCATATCGATGATGACCTTGACATTGAGGCGTTGTGCAACGGCGAGCCGTGCGGCCTCTGCGTCGTTCCCTTCCTGCTGGGAGCCGTCGGAGCCAAGACAGAAGACAGTCTTGCCTCTGTTGGCAAGCGCGACGCCGTTGACGAGGGGCCTGGGAGGATGTGATAGGGAATCAAGCCACACAACAGCCGAGAGCCGACCTACCACATGTGTCCGAGACGACCCGACGAGAACTTGACGCCTGGGGTGAGACCGAGCTCCGGGTGTCCGGGGAGCTTCGAGTTCGCCTCCCGGTAGTGCAGCAGATGCTCGGCCGGGATAGAACCGTTAAGGGCGGAGAGCATGTACTGGGTAGCGACACGGTGGCCTGCAAGAACACCTCAGAAACGCTTCTCGTCGAATGGCGAGCACGTACCGGCCTCATCGAACATGATAGGCACGTACTTCTCCGTGTCCTCGAACAAGGACAGCAGAATGCAGACTTCGGGTACGGTGTCGTAGGCCCCGCCAGTGTGGCCGCTCACGCCGCGGGCAGCTCCCGAGGCGGTGAAGAAGACGATGGCATCGCGCAAGAGCTGGATGTTGGCCAGTAAATCGGATTTTTCCTGGTCAGAGAGCGTGGGCTTGGCGGGATCAAGCTTAAACCTGATTGTAATCGATGAGTACAGGGAGAGGCCAGGGAGAGAGCTAGCCACTTCTTGAACTTCTTGAGGTCGATGGGGAACTGGAAATCTGGCATGGCGATGGATGAGGATAGGGAGAGAGAGAGAGAGGGAGTTGTCACGGTACCTAAATATAATATCATCACCTATCATCACCGAATCATCATCGTGGGACCCGGCCCGATGGCAACTTTCCTCTCTGGACTCCCGTGTCACCCCGAGATAACAACGTTTGCAATCCCGGACCCCGGCCGCGCGCACGGAGATTAGCGGGGTCAACTCCGAAGTCGGAGCTGCTCGGTGGCGAGATTCTCCACCAAAGAACCAATCCGTAGGCTTCTCGCGGTCTTTCCGGTGGTACAAGGGATCGATTCAGATGGTGGTGCACAAGGGTGAGAGTTCCTGTAGTTGAATAGGAAAATGACAAGTTTCTTCCGCAAATTTCTTACTCGAATTCAGAGATATACTAAGCCTGCCAGTGCTTCCTCAGCCTTCTACAGAAATCTCGATTCTCGCGATGTGCCAACTGACCGGAGCACGATCTGAACCTGAATGGAACAGGTGAGCGGTACGCACAGCGATGAATTTGTAACAATGGGTGTGTGAGTTCAAGAAGCAAAGTTCAAGAACTTGAGCCTGGAAGTCAACTGGACCGAGGCGCGTGAGGTCGTGTTTGGTTCGGAGGCTCTCGGGGACCCCGGGCGGAGTCCGAGTCGGAGTCGTTATGTCTCGGACGTCTCTCTTTCAACTTGAGTCTTGACAAACTTGCTCACTCGTTCCTCGTTCCTCGTTCTGAAAGCGCATCATCATGAGCTTTCAAATTGACAGATCCAAGCATGAAGGCTACGGTAGGTCAGATTTGCAAACTTTAATCTGAGATTGACCTCGTTAGTACTAGTACTTCGCCATGCACAAAATCTGAAGCGACGACAGTAAACTCGAGTCAGCATGGAGCACCAAAGCAGGAAGGGGAGGTGCCGGTGATTCAACTGCTGCGATATGGATTTTGGTCTGATTCTTATGCAAGGACGGCCGCGGTCCCCTTCTGATCATCATCAGTGCTCAATCTCGTTAACGCTGTCGGCCGAGCCAGAATATTCCCTGAGAATTGACCTCAAATCCCCCCGGCCCTTTCAATCCCGAATGAAAGACTCTCGCGTGGCCCGAGTCGAATGGAAATCTGGAACACCACCATCATGTGCCACCACCCAGTGCGGATTATCGGTGCTCACTTTCTTCATTTCTCGCCAGACAACGTGCAGATCGCATCTGGTGTTTAGTACAGCACACGGCACGAAATCGGCCTCATCGAAATATTTATTGCGAGCAAATCTTCTCCAATGCACGTGACCAGACAGAGTAACCTAGGTGGCTGACGGACTTGCGAAAAAAGAAAGGCGTCAAAAACATTCAGTTTTGAAGGCAACGCACCAGGGACTTCTGAAAGACTGCACAGATGGTGCTTTACTGGCGGGTTCGAATGGTGCCCAAGTTCCCGAATCTGGGGTCTAGACCGGCCCATTTCTGTGTTGCCGCTGCGCGAGCTTTCCCGCGGCTCAACGGATCCCTAGTACATGTCTACCGGAGCAATTGAAGTGACCGGAGGAAACGGGGCCCCGGGGATCCTTGACCATGAGATCTTTGCCACTTTTTCCGATGAAGTGTTTCCCGAACTTTAACCCGCTCAATGCCAGGTCGACCCTCGACCCTTGCTGTTTCCATCCGCACAGAGGAACTCTTGACATTTGGCAGATCTCCCGTCAGCGCTGGTGGTCATTTCCCAACACTGCGACGAACCGATACTGCGCAGATTCCTAAAATAAATAAACCACACGACTCCCAGCAACGGTCTCAACTTTCAGGCACCCTCAACACCATTTATTAACACCGGCGTCTATAGATCTACTGACCAGCCTGCTGCGCGTTGGCTGAGCGACAATCAGCAGCATGATCCAAATTCGGACGAGGTGCCGACTCGCGGCAAGTGGAGATCCAACCCAAGAAAAGACAAGATGATTTTTATAGTTTGGCGACATACATCTATATATACGCCGCGGGATATTTTAAAGCGACCTCTACTGCGCTTCCCCTCTCCGTCTTCTTCCCACTGCACTGGCTGCATTTCTTTCTCCCCTTGCTCTACAGAGACAATGGCGGAAAACTGGTTTCAAAGAGAGCTTCTAACACCCCGGAGACTAATCTTCAACGTAATATTCTACGGGCTGCACCTATTCCTCTTCGCCTATGGCTGGTTCAGTCAGGCAGGTCCGTCGGCTGGTATCCGAAGGCATCCCTGACTTCCTTCCACAGGAAATAAACCCGCGCCTGAGCGCACTCAACACGCTCGGGTTCTCCGTCTGGATATCGCGCGGCGCAGGCCTGGTCTTGGCCTTTGACGGCGCCCTGATTCTCGTGCCTATGCTGCGCAACGTGCTCCGCGTTGTCCGCCCCAAGCTGGCTTGGCTCTTCCCCGCGGACGAGAACATCTGGTTTCACCGGCAGGTCGCCTACTCAATGGCGTTTTGGGCCATGGTCCATACAACTGCTCACTACATCAATTTTATAAATGTCGAGCGCACTCGTGAGTCAATTTCCTTCTGTTTAAAAGTTGAAATAAATAAACCCATTGAACGCCCCGTGCTTCAGAGATCCGCCCCGAAACCGCGCTTGACGTGCACTATTCTCAGGCGGGGGGGATCACAGGCCACTTCATGCTCCTTATAATGCTACTCATCTACACGACCGCAAGCCGCAGGGTGCGCCACCAGTGCTTTGAAGCGTTCTGGTACACGCACCACCTCGCCTTCTTCTTCATGCTCGGGCTCTACACGCACGCGACGGGCTGCTTCGTCCGCGACTCCCCCGGCCCCGCCTACACGCACAGCTTCCCGTTCTACGACCCCGACCACTGTCTCGGGTACATGAGCTGGCGCTTCACGATTTATCCTGGAATTCTGTACTTCGGCGAGCGCGTGTACCGCGAGTTCCGCGCGCGACGGGCTACGCGCCTTGCGAAGGTGCTAGTCCACCCCAGTGGTGCGTATCAGAGTGAAACAATTTGGTTCACGCAGTGACATTGGCTTCCCAGGCGCGATAGAGCTGCGCATCCTGAAGCCGAGCTTCAAATACACTCCGGGCCAGTGGCTGTTTATCCAGGTACCCGAGATCTCGCACTTCCAGTGGCACCCCGTGCGTACTCCTTCAAGTTCTCGTCCATTTTCACGGACGCTGAACAACCTACAGTTCACCATCACGTCGGCGCCCAAGGACCCATATATCTCTGTGCACATCCGCCAGGTAGGCGACTTCACGCACGCGCTGGGCGAGCGGCTCGGCGTGGGGCCCGCCCTAGTCGCCTCGATGACCACGACGGCGATGCGTGGGACCGAAACGGAAAAGCCCGACGGGTCGCGCGGCGACTTCGTGGAGCTGGACCCCACGGCCAGCGCGCAGCTCCCTACGGTGAGGATCGACGGGCCATTCGGCGCCCCCGCCGAGGACGTGTTCAACTTTCAGGTCGCGATCCTAGTCGGCGCAGGAATCGGTTTGTGGTTCAATTTTTCATCGATCATTGTGTGGTTCATTCTGGGCTTTTAGGCGTGACCCCGTTCGCGTCGATCCTCAAAGACATCTGGTATCGCCAACGCGAGAACCGCCTGGGGTCCCTGCGACGCGTCGAGTTCTTCTGGATCTGCCGCGACGCACCGTCCTTCGGGTGGTTCCAGGGCCTCCTCGCGGAAGTCGAGGCCGCGCAGGCCAATCGTAAGTCCCGCCCCTCCATGCAGCTATCCCATCCAAATTCCAATCCCCTCAGCAAACTTCCTCCGCATCAGCATCTACCTCACGCAGAAGATCAGCGAGGATATGATGTGGAACATCGTCGTCAACGACGCGGGCGCGGCGTACGACCCCCTGACACTTCTCCGCACGCGCACGCTGTTCGGGCGCCCTGACTGGATGACCATCTATGGACGCCTGCGGTGGGCGATCGAGAGCGGCGACTACCTGCCCGGCAGCACCTCACAGCTGCAGACTAAAGTCGGGGTACGTATTTTATTTTGCCTGGGCGGCATCTCATTTATCGTGTGCATGCAGACATACTTTTGTGGACCGGGGCCGGTCGGCAAGGATATCAAAGCTGCTACCCGCCACCACAGCGGGCCCGCGGTTGAATTTTCTTTTGCGAAAGTAGGTGGATACCCCTTCCCGGTGCTACATGCAACATTAAATTGTTGTCGCAGGAGCACTTCTGACGACAGCAGTATGTTCAGGCTATTTAGCATGTTTTGGATACAGATTCGTATTTTTGGAAAGACGTTCCAAAAGTCGTTACCCGGAGGCCGCCCCGGAACAGGTCACACCGAGCGCGCCGTCAATATTCGAGCACTGAACCTGGGCCGTACCGCTGGGCGACTTGACGGTGAAGTTTTTGAGCACAACATTGCACGTGGCCGACGCCGAGCAGTGCATGTTTGCGACGACGGGGCTGAACTTGGTCGACCTATCGCACTGTTAGAGCACTGGGCATGATGAAGTATGCCAACGCGTACGTCGTCCCCGAGAAATTCGTGAAGGTGATACCGGTGAGGCTGTCAGTGTTGGACACACAGTTCGTCGTGTCGACGGCACTGTAGCAGCTCTGAATTTGGACGGCGTAGTCGCAGTTTTTGACGGTGATGTCCGACCAGGTGACGTTGGAAACAGTTGCGACACCGTGGGCGGACCCACCCTCGTAGAGTTTGATGCCGACCGCTTTAGCTGAGTTGATCATCGTGGCAGGACCGAGGAATGCGTTTGTAACCTGGATTTTATCCGTTAGGGGGCGCGCAGTCGGGAACAGCAAGGCAATTCACGCTATCAGTTGATCCTGCGCGGCTACCAAGACTGCCCACCGAAAGGCCGTGCGAACCCGTGCATGTTATTCCTTTAATTGTCGCGAAGTTCGATCCTGGGACGGTTGAATGAAATATAGGGAAATTCGGATGAAAGTGTTCTTACCCGGCTTGAGGGCCACACAGTCATCCTGGGACACGCAATAAAAATCAACATGTCCCGGGGGAATGGATTACGCACCTGGTTTACTACAGTAGTGTTACTCACGGTTACAAAAGTACTGGCACCGATATCGAACCCATCTGTGTTCTTTGGTGTGGCGGTACTCGTGGACGTGGCGTCCAACCGTAAAGAATCGTACACGATGTTCGTCGAAGCGCCGTTGACAGAGTGGAACACATTCGCTGGGTTCTTGAAGCGAAGGTTCGAAATTATAATGCCGTTGGACGCGCCTGTGATTGATACGAGCGTCGGGCGGGCATAAGAACTGTTTGCAGCGAACGCTAAATACGAGGATATATTCACCGTTAGCTAGCGAGAGCGATCTGACATACCAATCCAGTATGGCACGCCGTTGCCGTCAATGACTCCAGTGCCAGTGAGAGAGTGCATCTTGGCGCCTTTAATCGCGTCGATTGAGATGGTAGCGGCCTTGCCGTTCCAGAAAGCAAGATCTTCAGACATCTTGAGCGTCCCCTCAATTTGGAAGTCGCAATTCGCGCCTGTGGATGTGTCAAACAAAACCTAGTTCCGACTAGGCCTCGCTCACAGCCAGTGAAATCGAGAGTGCTGCGAATTGCGAACTGCGTCCCCGCCGGGATGAGGATGATTCCGCCGTTTCCGCACCTGCCAGGATGGTCCAAGTCAGAGAGACAATACAAACAGTGGGAAGGCGCACGTCTTGAAGGCAGCCTCGATGGCCGGTACATCATCTACGCCGGCGTTCGCTGCAGAAGCAGGCGTGCAGGTCGCGCGCTTTGCGAGATTTACCGCAGTCGGATTGGTCCACGTCTGGAGGACGCAGAGAGTCAAGACAGAGAGTATAACACGAAATGAGGTCATCATGGTTGAAGGGAAAGCCAGTTCGAGTAGTTACCAGAGGTGTGCTTTAATAGAACCAGTATCTCTCCCAGGTTTCGCCGCCCACTTGTCGCTGGCGATTCGAAAAACCCACATGACTCCAGGGTATTCTTCGATTCTCGGACCGTCCTGATTGCACACTATTGAACAAGTGGTATCAACGTCACAGCGAGTCACGACCCACCGGTCCGCTCCCGCCTCGTGAGATCTTATTCATTGGCGGGATACTTAAATGCAACCGCCCACCATTGCACTGGTCGGTCCCGGTTACAATCCCAATCCCATTCACCAGGCGGTGCTCAGGTTTACACCCACTTGCGTTGTTATTCGATTTTTTCTTCATTCTGCGCGCCTTCCGGCTGGGCTTGATTTGATTTCATGGGTTGTCGTACCTGGCTACAGCCGGCTGGGCTGAACCACGGGCCTGATCGTTGCATGTCCACCACGAGGTGTGGCCTCACCAGGTTCCTCAGAGGGTTCGATGTAATCCACCTCGCTTATTTTAGCTGTCGCCACGGCGGCCGCTATCCTACGATGTTCACAGTATCGATTCCGAGCTTTGGCCGAACTCAGCATTTATACACTGACTGGGCCGCATCCCAGAACCATCGCATTGCTTTCCTTCATGTTGCTTACCGCTTTAATATCTCTCTTTGCTCTTCCGACGGCAGTGCTCGGTACAGCCCGTACGACACCGCCGGCTGGAGCGATCGTCGTTCGTCAGACCGGGGCCACATCTGGACAGTTCATGTTGGAATTCCGAGTCCATCACTCGCTATCTCCGATGCCGTGTTGCGCCGTTGACTGGCGTATTAAGGCAACAGGTACTGTGCCTTAATCTATCCTCTTCATTTACCTTGTTCTGTGTTGTTCTCTCTCATTTTGGTAAAATACTCCCCAGTTGGTTTGATTCACCTACCTTTAGTTTAAGTAGTTCCAGGCAGATTTTAGTATAACTGCCGTGTAGTTTGCGAATGAATCCCCTGCGCGTTTGCGAGGGTCTTCTGCTAATCCCGAGTAAAGGCCGTGGTTACCTTTATTTCAACAGTTCACGTTCGTTTAACCTTACTACTGGCATGTGACCAAAATAAAATGTTTTATCTTCTAGCACCATCAGCGCGGCACTGGCCTCCCTCAGCGGTACAGCCGCTGCAGCTATCTTCATATTCCCGGGAACGTACCATGAGCAAGTGGTCATCAGCCATCCTTCTCTGACGATCATGGGGTCCACCACCAAGTGAGTTATCTCATTTCTTCATGCTTGAGTCGCTATTTATGATGGTTCAGTACGGGCACGTATAAAGAGAATACCGCCATAATAACGAACAATCTTAATGCGCAAGATAACGGAGGAAGTGGGTTTTTCCGAATTTCTTTGCGTCTCCTAAATAAATTCATTTATTCTCTAGATGATGCGTGCGCGACTGTACGCGCCACCTCGGCTGCGCCCAACCTCAGAATCTACAACGTCAACATCGTGGTATGTTTAATCCCCACCGATTCCTTTTCTTTTGAAACCATATCTGGTTTCTGTACCAGAACTCGTTCGGGCCCGGAAAGCAAGCCACAGCGCTCAGTGCAACCGGAACGCAACAAGGCTTCTATGGCCTGTCGATCACTGGTTATCAGGACACCCTTCTCGCCGACGGTGGAGTGGGGGTAAGGTACCAGTATTACAGGTACGACCGCTCGAAATGAATATTTGTATCCGACTCACCCATGTTTGAACAGCAACTGCTTTATCGAGGGTGCTGTGGACTACATCTACGGGTCCGCGTCAGCCTGGTTCGGCGAATGCACGATTGCCTCGAATGGCGGAGGGACAATCACCGCCAACTCGCGCAACAGCGCGACTGACCCAACATACTACGTGATCGATTCCTCCACCATCACATCTGGGACCTCCACCTCCCTTGTCGGCGCTGTGTACCTCGCACGGTAAGCACCATCTAATTTATATGCTGCGTGCTCAAACATACTCCCTGTAGCCCTTGGCGTACTTTCGCCCGCGTGGTATTCCAAAATTCTGTCCTGCCTGACCTCATAAATCCAATCGGGTAAGTACACAACTGGTAACCCTCGCAGCCAACGCAACGCCCATCTTCAGCGAATTCGCGAACACCGGAGCGGGAGCAAGCACGTCCAAGCGCGTCACCTATACGCCCATCTCTGCCGCTCTAACGCATGCGCAGGTTCTGGGCCCGTCGTACAGCAGCTGGATCGATAGCTCATTCTGATAGCACTGACCCGGAGACCGAGGCACGAACACGGTATTTTGGTAACGTCGGTTGTAAATATTTGGTATTTTCTCTCAATGTAAGTTCTTGTGTCCCCAATTCTGTCGAAATGACAAGCTTGGCATTTCAATAAAACGCAACCACAATCACCAGACGGAGACTGCATGACAAGTTCATGGTACCGACTGAGGGATCAGGTCTCAGATCGACAATTACCTTTTGTCTGTGCTTTACTCCCGAAACTATGACCTCTGCCGAATTCTGTATGTCGCATGTGGATGCCGAGCACGGGCAACTTCCGTTTCCAAATTGAGTAGGGAACTAGAACCTCGGGCTTTCTGCAGCACTTCATCTCGAGCTCACCCAATTGACACCATTCATCCCAAACTCCCGATCGATCCAGTTTATTAATTCGACGCAGGTGAAATACCTGCTTTCTAGGGCTGCCAGTAGAATGAGGTGGTTCCTCCAAAATCTGTCTTTATCAGGATGGAATTCAGTCTTCAGCTCTAAAAGTAATCTGTTTCCTGAGGTCTCAATCTATCTCTGAGACCCGAGGTCCGAGACACCAGATATGACGGAGGGCCTTTGAATTCATAAAACGCAACCACAGACTAAGTCATAGATAGGAGTAAATTAGCATTCGGCACGATCCGAGCTCCGATAAACCCGACAGGTAACCATCATATTGGCGATATACTGCGCAAGAATTAAGCAGACAGGGTTTTCTATGACGGCTTAAATTCAGATTCAAAATTCCGGCTTACAACTGGGGATTTTCGCTGACAGCTTGTAAGCTGCTTACACCGTCTGTAGGTTACAGTTCATGAGATGGCTCGCATCTGTGCCGCAATTGATGCCATTACTTCGGCTCGGAGCAGCATCAAATACTTCTGACTCAAACATTTCTGGATGCCCTGAAGCGCTCCGGATGAGTTTTTCTTGGCTCATATGTTCGCTACCACCGTTATCAAGCAGTCTTGTTATGTAAACCCTTCAGATCAATTGAAAAGCTCCTATTGATGGGCAGAAATCAAGAATCTCTTTTACGCTCTTTGAACCGCGATTTACAACATGAGTCTAAGGTTCAAGGATAATTCTGCTCTTTATTGCGATATAGAGACCTCACACCTTGTCTCCACTCGCTTGTACACTAGAAAATTGTGGGCCTTCCGTTTATGGATCTCGGCACGCGCTTGACATCAGTGTTTCGATCAATCTCATCAGTTCTGCCGAAATTCCAACCAAATTTGCCAACATAAAGTCCTAAGAAGTACTGCCCCCTTGACTGCCCCCACATGAGATCAACCGAGTGTTGTAGTGATAAATTTACGTGCAAGCCACCAGGTAAGATGTCTGCACTCATAAAGATGTCGGCAATTTGAGGGTTCACTGCCTAGTTGTAAGTGGAACCCCAGCTATCATAGATGGCTCTCTAATGCGCCGACGGGTTCACTCGTGAGGACGAGATTGTTGCAGTTCCCGCTGCCCTGACCGTTGGTTTAGAGTCGATGCACATACTCCTGGGTGTCAATGGCGCGCGCCGGTGTCAATATTAATGATATCGCGCATTGCGGTACATTTTCGAAGGAACCTGAACCAATCCATTGGTGTTCGTTAGCCGATGGTATCGTTGAAACGTCTGTCCATAGAGATCAGTTCACTGTTGGCACAGGCGTCACCTTCAGTCGCCCATTGGCCAAGTTTGTGGTATAAGCAAGGTATGAGCATCGAGAATCATCCGCCGATTATTTTATCGAGGCACGGGAGTAGCTATTCCTTTGGCCGTTGCAATCTGACACTGAATTGGGGCATACGCAAGGCTTCTCGAATTAGCAAAGTATCTCATTGGCGAATGCGTTCATATCACTAGGTGAAATTTTGACCTGTTATAGATAGGTACCGATTGCCCAATTCACGGGAATATTAGTGGCGTTATACTCGTAGAAAGTCGGCTTGACCCTCCGGTTTCCTAACGCGTCTTCAGCGGCGGACGCCAGCTTGATAAGTATTGGTTCACTGAAAGCTGTTCCGACGAACGAAAGGCCGAACGGTGTGTCTGAAGCACATAGATTAGCATCCAACATAGCTTGAAAAAAAGACGTACGCCATTCGTCGACTCCAATAGGCTATCGAAATATGTCAGACTTCACTCAGGAATGTATTACTGTACTCACGACAGTAATTATAGGGTACCCAGCTTGGGCCGGGACGTTGGTACCGGCGCCGTTGTCGTCCGAAGGAATGAGTAGAGCGTCCAGGTGCACGACCCGTCCGTCGGGCATGACCGGGTTCAGTGCGTAATCAATCCCCTCTGCGCGCGAGGTGCGACGACACCAGGTCTGCACGCTCATCGTCAGTGGCCGGATGAGTAACGCGCGGGATAACCAACCAAAGCTTGTTTATAAGTCGAGTTCTGGATGCCCTTGGTTGCAAGCGATGCAAGAAGTCCGTCTTGTCCCGAGGCAAATGCAGCCGCGATATCCTAAAGCCTTGTGTTAGTCGTTGATCTATGCGTACGAAATAAGATGATCACGGGTTCCCCGCCCTCGCTAGCCAGATTGTCAGCGGCGTCGTTGAAGGCGACTAGATCCTCAAGTGAGCGGATTGTGGTATTTCCGAGTTCCGATAGATATGCAGCGAGATCATTGTAGAAATCAACCTATATGCAAAAAAATGTTGGCATCGACAAGTCAACGATATCCCGAACTGACATTGACGACGGTGATTTCGCTTTGATTTGCTGGACCATAAGACCAGTCCCATCTAGCTTCTCATTAGTATCCAAGAGTGAGCGTAATAAGGGAAATCCCAACCCAGACGGAGAAACGATTTCCTTGAGGTCAAGCACTTCGTCAATGTGCTGTTGGATTACAGTCAAGAACCATCACCTTGACGTGTTTATAATTGGTGTTATTGTATACTACATACCGGCGTCAATGACGTTAGGGTTTTAAAGCCTGTCTCACCTTCGACACCGTGCTGAGAAAGAAAACGATGAGTATGGTTTGTAGGAAGGGAAATAGTACCACCTGTCTCAGAACTTCAACAGCTTCAAGTAGTGCGGGAATTTGATGGCTGGTTGTGGTTCCTTGCCTGCAGCGGGTTGCCGGTTAATATAATCATGTATAGCAGGATTCAATCGAGACGGCCGTACCATAAACGTTCCCACGGGATACCGACCTGAAGACGTGGGTTAGCTGCGGTCTAATAGGTTACGCGAGATGTCACGAACTTTCATTCCTTTTAGTGCGGTCTTACTCGAAACGAACTGAACGTAGTCTGACGCACCCCGTCATAAGGGAAATACAACGAGTTGGCAGCAACGTACTGTCTGGTGTCTTTCCCAGCTGTTCCAGCGTGGCGTCGTCCCTCCAGTCGAAGCCCCAAATGGCGTCGAGCGCATACGCCGCATCTCGGACGGTTCGGCCAAAAGCCCCCACCGTGTCCTGATGCCCACTTTCAGGGATGATACCCGCACGACTGGTGAGGCCGACCGTCGGCTTAATCCCAACGATGTTCGCGCGTTCGGCGGGCGAAACGACAGAGCCGTCTGTCTCTGTTCCATAGGCTACTGTTACCATATTCGTCGAAACCGAATGGCCAGCTGGGGAAGAGGGGCACGAGTCAGACTATAAAATTCTGACATTATGAGACGCACATCCTGAGCTCGATCCTCCGGGTTCTTGCGTGAGGTTGTAGGAGTTCCTGACCTGACCACCCCTGATGGCGTCAAAAATCGAACAAAGAGGGAGAGATAAGATTCAATCTCTACCTAGCGCTGTATCCCTCGGAATAAGATGTACTTCGCATGTCGGCCCATTCACTCATACCTGCATGCCCCAGGATGACGGCACCTCGGCGATTCAAAACGCGTCAAATGAGAACCTAGATTCATTCGAGAACACTCATACCAGATTTCCTAAGTAAATGGACGACGTGAGCATCTCGTGGAACAATACTTCCAACGAGCGCCAAGCTGCCTGCCGTAGTCTGCATTTTGTCGGCCGTAGCGAAGTTGTCTTTGACCAGGACAACGATCCCATGCATAGGGCCGCGCTTGTTCCCGGCCTTCAGTTCGTGATCCCGCTCGTCAGCGATTTTGAGCGCATCTGGATTCAGCTCTATGACGGCCCTGCGAAAACTTGTGAGGTCAAGGAATCAAACTGGATGTAGCATATGTACTTGACGTAAGGGTCGACTTGTGATATCCGGGCAAGATAGCATGAAACCACCTGCCGAATCGTCAGAGCGCCAGTATCGTACCAGCTCTGTATCTGGGCCACCCCAGCATCCTCAAGACGGTGGCCATGACAAGCCGCCATTGGAAATGGTTGCACATAGTGAGCAGGATTCGGCAGAGAAGTCAGGTTCGTCGCTTGCACTGAAAGAAGAGAAACGCCGAGGAGGACAAGCCATGGTGGGTACATGCTGAGCGGTGAAAAAAACAGACGGAAGCCGCGCGCATCAAGATCTTATCATCTTAGATAAGCTTGCCGTAGCATTCGCCGGCGGCGAATAGCGCGAACGCGGCGAAGCGAATAGCGGCGAACGCGGCGAAGCGAATAGCAGCAAACGCGGCGAACGCGGCGAATAGCGGCGAACAAGCCATGGTTCAATAAATTAGCAGGCGTGCGGGGCAGCAATTCAAGAGGATAGGAAGAACAATGGCCGGTCACTATCACAGAGGTTCGATCGGTGGAATAAGTGAAATGAAGGCTCTGGTCGGATTGGAAGGAAGGAATAAATACACAGGCTAATGAGGGACGGATGTGTGAGGTCGTAATAAGTGGCATAAGGATCTAGGAGCGTAGCCCGTGAAGGAGACTTCAAACCCGGAGAATTACACGTCTTTTAAGTTGTTTGGCCTCTTCCTTGGGCGCAGACGGTGAAGACCGCGCGGTGGTCCTGGGGGTTCGAGCAGTGGGCTTGTCGGCGTTGCTAACGAACGCCACTTTCTTGGATGGGGTGGGCTTGGTGTTCTTGGGTGATGGGCGCTTGCGCTTCGGAGTTGGGGCTTCTACGCGCACAGCTGTTTTGACGCGAGCGGGGTGCGGAACTCTGGTGGAGCGACGCGGGAACGACGCGATGAGGCGGACAGGCGTGGCAGGGACCCAGGCGTCGGGGAGCCAGGAAGAGGCCAGGAATTCGGAAGTCTGCTGCACGGGGGAAACGGGCTCGGGAGTGCAGTCCTCCATCATGGCCGACACGAGTTCGGGCCCGTCATCGCAGATGGTCTCCGTGTCGGTAGCTTCGTCGTCATCGTCCACGTCTTGTTCCGTGTCAGTGTCCACGGCCGTGGCCGACCCATCATCGTCACCATCCGAGTCTGTGTCGACATCCGAGGGAAGGAATTCTTGTGGCACATGATACATGCAGGAGTCGCGCAGGGCACTGGCAAACCCAAAATCGAAGCGACTGTCGGTGGCCATCGCCCAGGGCCATGGCTCGACTTCATCATTGAGCTCGTCGCCAGTCATGCTCGTGAAATTAGAGGCAAAGGAGGAGCTATGCTGCAAGGGCTCCGGACCTTTTACAGCAGTACGCTCCGAAAGGGACTGGTTGACAGCGCTCCAAAGCGAGTCCGAACTGTGGAAACTGAAGCTGCCACGCGAGAAAGGGCCAAAGGAGTCGACCATGCCGACTGACGAATCACCAAAAATCTACACGAGGAGAACAGAAGAATTAGTGGCTGAACAAAAGGCGGTGACGGGCGGGACATACATCCATGGAACTTCGGCGATCAACGTGCGACGGCTCAACAGCGCTCAGTTGAGTGGTATAGCGGTCCTCCGTGGCATCGGTGATTTGCCACAAGCTCACAGAGGGGGATGCGGTTGCCACCTGGTCGACAGGAGCGGTAGACGTAGAGGTAGAAATCATGGGCGGTGGTAAGAGGGGCGAGGTAGTGAAGGAGTGAAGGAGGGTGGCAAGGTTCAACTCGACCTAAGCGAGTGGTAGAGGAGATAGCGTGATGGAAAAGAGCAGGGTATTATGCGACAACCAGCATTTTGGGGGGTATTTATTGAGATGAACAATGATCGGCCACCAAAGCAAAACCAAAGCGCTGACTTCCTAATTTGGGTTCCTTGTGGCCTTGATCAAACTGCTCACTTGATGAGAATGGCATTATAGGGCATTGTTCCCTCATGCAACCCCAATGAGTAAGTTCGCTCTTAAGAGTGTCGCGCTGGCTTGGATGAAAATTGTCTCCGATGTCCATACATTAGTAGAATGTGCGGAACATGAGATCTGGATGGCTGAGCTATTGACGTTGATGGGCTTTCAAGACCACAGTGCTGTCCCAGAAATCGCACTTTACTCTCTCCACTATGTATTTGATTCTTGCACTTTTCTTACATTCCAGCTTTGTCCCGCTCGGCACCAACGTCAAGGCTTGAAATCCAGGTTAGTTTACGATTACATTCCGGTAAACCAACTCAGCCCAGTCACGCCATTCAGTTTTCCCGACGAACGGTACCGCAAGCGAGACATCTGAGGATCTGCGTAAGCCGCGAGGAAGGAAATTTGTGAAGTTCTAACACACTTATAAACTATTGAAACATTCGTGAGTATTTTGGGTGCACTCCATTGGAAAGAGACTTACAAATTGTCATTGGTTCATGTACAGAGCGGATTTGCAGCTGATTGAAGTACGCGAATCCATGGCCACATTTTTGGCATTCGACTGGGAGCGAAACCGGTGTCAGCGCTTTCTCTACAAAACGACGTCAACACCGGCCTTCAGTGCGGGCGGCGCCGTCTGCAAGTTCCGGGAGCACATCTCTTATCCCTCCAGCGCGTTTGGTCTTCAAGTAGACTCGGGATGTGGGAGTGCGAACTCGAGAAACGACATGGTACACTCGAAGGTGAACAATCATCCGCCGGGCCGCCCGCCGTCACATGACACATGTTCACACCAACTTGAACGAAGTTGACAATGCTACATAGGAAGGTGGTCTTTGACGATGAATAAAGTTTCGCCCTGTGGTACAAAAACCGAATACTTGATGCGACATGATTTGAACGTGATTCCAAAAATCTTTCAACTTGGTTCGAGGCTCGAAATTCAACCTAAAGCAGCGAAGCCACTAGGCCACAGAGATGGGCAAGCCCATCGCCTTCCTGCCCGGTCCTTCCACGTCCTCGTCCTTCCCTAATCCAATGAAACCTACTCCTGCGATCGTCACGGGGAAGTCCGGCGGCGGCAGCCCTTTCAAAAACTCCTCCTTCTGCCGGGCGACGTAGCGCGCGTTCGCGGGGGTCAGCGGGACAGCTGGAATGTACATCACTGCGAGACCAGATCGCTATTTAATTATGTACGGATACTGAAACGGCGCACCAGCAGAGTCCTCGGAGCCGGTGTGCTCTTGTTCGACCGAGTGCACGACGTCGCAGTGCCAGAAGACGGTGTCGCCGGGGTTGACGGCAGGGACGGGCGTCATGGTCATATCCAGCACCAGATGCTGTTGTGGGTTTGTGATTAACTGATAATATAAATAGATGGATGGCCTACCGGGTGCAGCTCGTTCGTCGGATGTGGGCCCGAGAACCCGGAGTCGTTCTCGCCCACAAAGATCCCAGGGAAATCAGGTGTTGAAATATCTAATGTTTGATGTCAGAGTTGGAAGTATATCGCCCAGGTTTTGTGTACCGAATTCCCAATTCTTCGCATCAAGGATGTCCTCGGAGTTGGCGGGGACGAGGGGGCGGAAAAACGGGCGGAGGATTAAGTATGCATTCGAAAGGAGCACGTCTGGGAAGACCTTGAGCGTCCCTTGTTGAGGGCCCGTTTTACTAGGTATTGAAGGTCAGGTGCGCCAAGGTTTAGGAGAACACACGAACCTGAGGGCGAGCCACCCTTGGAATGTCCTAAACACACTCGACTGCGATAATCTTTAGAGACGTGAGAAGCGGTTCGGATCGATCGCACCTGATTGGGCCTTCGATACAAGGACGTCCGAGCGTCGAGGCGCGGTTCGAGTGCGTAGGGATCATGTTTCATCCAAGCTCCAGAGAGGATGTCCGCGAAGCACGCGCGAAAATTCTCGTCCTCCCACCGCTCAATCGCGCCCCCTTCCCAACAAAGCGCAAGTGAGCGTGAATGAAGATTGATTACAGGTTAGGGCGCACCGTCAACATGCGGCGGATGGTACCCCCACGACACACCTGGGTGGCGAATACGGAAGCGGTCCGCGTAGCTGAGCGGCGTCGCCAAATCGACGCCCTCTGGTGCCCGCCCGAATTTGACGCGGTACAAACCATTGAGCCAGGTTGCCGCCGCTAAAACATTAGGATGCGCGCGCGCCTGGACCTGCGCCTTGGTCCAGCTTCGGACGTATCAGAAATCAAAAGGTCACAGCGAGATCGGAGGACGCACTACAGATAGAAGAACTGCTTATCCTCCTCCGGGAATCCTTGCCAAAGAGTTAGACGAAGAGGCTGGGATAGGAATTCGATTCAGTGCAACCTTCAACTTGGGGATTCGCCTTCAGGTATAAGTTAGATACGACGAAGCGCTGTCAAGGGAGAATGATTCGCCTTGATGAATTCCTCGAGGGAGTCCTTCCACCCTTGCGCCTGAGCATCGTCGACGACGTCCTTGATAACAACCGTCCCTTTGCGCTTGATATCGGCGATTTGCGCCTCACTCAACTTGTCCAAATCCGCAAAAGAGACTTGAGGAATGTACTGCAGATAGATTCGAGTCAGTACAGTAGGAATCCGGGTAACGGCGAGTCTAACAGCAGACCCCTCCTTCGCGATAGCCTTGGTGACCTGCTCCAACTCGGCGAGCACCTCCGTCCAGGCCTTTCTAAGATTCTGCTCGAAATTGGGGTTTTGCGCCGCAATGGCGCGCTTGATCTCGACGAATCGAGGAGGCATTGGGGTTGCTGGCATGGTGGAGGCAAGAAAGAAGCTTGCCTTGAGGCCGCAATGAGGACCATTTATGAATGGGAGTATCGGGCCGAAAGCTTGTTCGAAATTGACTTTTGCGCTGTAATGGCGTGCTGGAGGTCGATGGATCGGGAGGCACTGGGTTTGCTGGCATTGTACAAGAAAGCTTACCGGCCGCAATGAGATCTATTTATGAGTGGGAGTATCGGGCCGAAAAAATGAATTGCTGGGATTCTTTGGTTAACCCAATACATGGTACATTGAACGCGATTCTGAAAAATTGTTGAAGTCGATCTTCGAAGCTCGAAATTTAACCTAAAGCATCAGGCCACAGAAATGGGCAACCCCATTGCCTTCCTGCCCAGGGGTTCCTCCACATCCTCGTCCTGAGCTAATCCAATGAACCCAACTCCTGTGGTCGCCACGGGGAAGTCTGGCGGCGGTAGCCCCTTCAAAAATTCCTCCTTCTGCCGGGCGACGTAGCGCGCGTTCGCTGGGGTCAGCGGGACCGCGGGAATGTACATCACTGAATGGGAGACGAGGTCAATATATAACTATACGTATAAATGGAATCGGCGCACCAGCGGAGTCCTCCGAGCCAGTGTGCTCCTGTTCAACGGAGTGGATGACGTCGCAGTGCCAGAAAACGGTGTCGCCGGGATTGACGGCAGGGACAGACGTCATGGTCGCGTCCAGCAGTAAATGCTGTTTTGGTCCTTGTCATTGATAATCTTTTTGAGTCAATGCGCAACATACCGGGTGCAACTCGTTCGTCGGATGAGGGCCCGCGAAACCGTTCTCGCGCGGGAAGATCCCAGGGAAATCGGGTGATGAAATGTCTAATCCGAGGTGAGTGTTGGAAATATGCTAGTCCAGGTTTTGTGTACCGAATTCCCAGTTCTTCGCATCAAGGACGTCCTTGGAATCAGCGGGGACGAGGGGACGGAAAAATGGGCGAAGAATGATGTAGGCGTTCGAAAGGAGTACGTCCGGGAATACTTTGAGCGTCCCTTGGTGAGGGCCCGTTTTGCTAGGTGTTGAACTCAGGTGACGTCAATGGTCAAGAGAAAACACGAACCTGAGGGCGAGCCATCCTTGGAATGTCCTAAACACACTCGACTGCGACCATGTTAGAGATTCGTCCCAACTGATTGGAGGATATCGCACCTGGTTGGGCCTTCGATACAAGGACGTCCGGGCGTCGAGGCGCGGTTCGAGCGCGTAGGGATCGTGCTTCATCCAAGCTCCTGAGAGAATGTCTGCGAAGCACGTGCGGAAGTTCTCGTCCTCCCATCGCTCAATCCCGCCTCCTTATAAACACGAACATGTTAGCTTGAATGAATATTAAGGACATGCGCGACTTGCCATCGATATGAGGCGGATGGCGCGCCCACGGCACGCCTGGGTGGCGAATACGGAAGCGGTCCGCGTAGCTGAGCGGCGTCGCCAGATCGACGCCCTCCGGCGCCTGCCCGGATTTGACATGGTACAAACTATTGAGCCAAGTCGACGCCGCCAACATGTTAGGATGCGCGCGCGCCTGGATCTGCGCCTTGGTCCAACTTCGAAGAGTCAGAAAGCAAGAGACTAGAGGTCAGATAACGTACTAGAGATGGAAGAACTGTTTATCCTCCTCCGGGAATCCTGGGCATGGGTCAGACGAAGAGGCGTGGAACGGAATTCGTGCAGACCTTCAGCTTGGGGATTCGCTTTGATGAATTCCTCGAGTGAATCCTTCCACTCCCGCGCCTGAGCATCATCCACCACGTCTCTGATAACAACCGTCCCTTTGCGCTTGATATCGGCGATTTGCGCCTCACTCAACTTGTCCAAATCCGCAAAAGAGACTTGAGGAATGTACTGCAGATGGAGTCAGGTCAGCACGGTAGAAATCCATGGGTAACGGCGAGCCTAACATCAGACCCCTCCTTCGCGATAGTCTTGGTGACCTGCTCCAACTCGGTGAGAACCTCTGTCCAGGCTTTGGTAAGATCCTGCTCGAAATTAGAGTTCTGCGCGGCAATGGAGCGTTTGATTTCGGAGAATCGGGGAGGCAACGGTGCAGCTGGCATTGTGGAAGAAATAATGAAAGCTTACTTGCCTTGAGGCTCCAACGAGGTCTATTTAGAGCGGCGATGTCGGGCCGAACAGGCATTATGATGTCCCCCACGCATGTCCGGGCCGGTCTCATTTGAATTGCACCGGATAAAGAAAACATTCGACCTAGGTCACCGAGCCAATGGGAAAAACCTCGGAGCCTTTCAGCTAAACATTTCGACCAGGTCAAATTTTTTCTTTATCAGGTGCACCTTCAAAGGCGCCTTACAAAGCGCTTTTGTAAGCGCCAGGCGACCCTCGTAAACGGCGCCGAGTTAATCGCTGAGATATGTATGCAAGACTATTTCATGCGCATAGGTTGGCAAGACGATAACGAGAAATTGTTCGCCGAGATAGAAAATGACACCTCCAGTTGAAAATTGCAGAGATAAACCTATTACACTTGGGTCCTTCAGTGAGCAAAGGGGGATATTCTTGCACAAGATCTTACCCACGCAGTATCAATTCTTTCCGCGACAAGCATCAGCCCATATGTTTCTGACGGCCGCCCAGTACTCCTCAGGATGAATGCGGGCATGTGCAACATGGGCGCTGTTGTCGAAGCGCAATCTGCGGACATCAAGCCCTTCGCTCGCAGCGGCCGCGGCATTCTCCTCCACATCGGCCCATGGCACCATCTCGTCAGCCTTTGAGTAGATATACAGTCTTGGCGAGCGCTCGTCGATCCAGGGCAGGACGCGAGGACGTCGGAGCCCAGCCATAATAACTTGAACCGGGCTTGGCCGACGCAATAAATGACCTACGATCCACAGGAAGCAATAGACCAGTCTCACAAAGCCGTTCGCGATAAGCTTGAGCAGGATGTTTCTGATAGAGCTGGTCAACGCGAGTTGAATCCGATCTAGACTGTCGCCTCCGGGAGATGAATCGATAATCAGGGCGCTGGGAGGTCGAAGAGTCTGTGTATCGACGGGTACTGATGAGAGCATCCTGGCCAACGCCAGAACATGGAGCGAGCCACCTAGTAGAGTGTTAGGAACAGTGGTATAGTATCCGCACGCTGTCTCGAATAGGATTACCGTTAGAGAAGGTATGTGTGAGGATACGCTGGCGGTTCTCCAGACAACCGAGCGCCTCTAATGCCTCTACTACAGGTCGAAAGCGTGCTTTCTGTCGAACATAATGAGGTACGTCGAATGGAAGATATCGAATATACTTGCGAGCATGCTCGTAGTCGCCCAGATGTAAGACAGTTCGCTCCGGACCAAGATTAGAGTGGCGTGCGGATAAATTTTCCTATACATTGCAGAGTACTTGTGCAAGTGGGAAAGCTTTGCAGACATCCAGCCGAATATAACGATCACACTAGGGATGCGGGGTCAGTTTCTTCGCCCTCGCACCGACAGTGCACGCGTCGTACGTTGGAGTATCGTCTGGTGTCGATGGCGACGAGGCTGCTCGTTGTATAAACGCATGGCGTCCAAGTGGCAAAAAGCTTCCAGCAGAGGATTCAGACGTAGATGCCATTGAGAGGAGGTTGGGAGAGGTTGGGGACAAAGGCAGGATTGATGCCAGGGCTTTGATGTGATGGGAAATCACCCGGAGCCGTCGGCTTTGTTCGGGTCCGAAACTCAATAAATTGACGAGGTCGGGCTTCGGATTTGGATGGGGAGGAGGAGGAGGAGGAGGATTGCCTGTGCGGTCCCAAATTGAAACAACAGGTAGCCGTACTACGTAAATGTGACGTCTACACCTACGCTACGGATGCCAAAGACCGCCACCGTTGTGAACAAACCGCTGGGGGTAATTCTTCCGGAATATGATATGGATTAATTCCTTAGGGGCAAATTGGCGGCGCAGTGCGAATTCGCCGAATGTGATTCAGGGGCTGATTATCGGACCTAAACGTGTTAGGCCCGTTCCGCGTACGAACAGTGTACGAGCAGCATCTCCTTCCGCTTAGGGGTTCCTGACAAAATTTATTACAATTTCCGGAGACGTGACGTCACCGGCCCGGGGGGAGTTGGGCTCAAATTTAGGGTGCTGTTTTTAATTCCCGAGCAATTAAAAACCGGTTTATAAACCATGTTTGTAAACCGGCGTGTTTATAAACATGTTTACAAACCACTATGTACTAGGGCGCTAAAAATCAAGTTCCTCGACCTCACCCCCGAATTTCAACCTCGCCGCGGGCTTCGCTCTGCTAGCCGTCTTCCCAGAGGTCCCTACCCAAGTTGAAAGACTCCGAATTTCGTCCGCGCCGGGGACCGGCTCGTCACTGAGCCAATCACGGAAAAACGGGATTGAGATATTCACACTGTCGTATTCGATGTCGAAGGCTAGGGAACCGAGCGGCGAGCCGGACCCGGAGCTGTCGTCAACCTCGTTGACTGCTGCCAGACCCGCCTCTTACCTGTGCCACTGGTGGTTGATCGCTCGCATTAGATGGGCCAGGTGCATCAGCAGCGATTTTTTCGAGTGCCGCCATGAGTGTTTCAACACTGCGCCAGTTCAAAGAAAGTGGGTTTGACACGGGTTCTTCCTGATTGGTCTAATGAGAATGGCAATACACGCTATTACACGGAATACAGCCTTACCAATGAAGCGCGCTCCTCCCGTCGGTTATGTTGATAGATTTTGGTCATTGCAATGATGGTGCGGCGTTCTGGTTCGCTCGATCGTTCGAGTTGAGACGAGTGAAGCGGAAGACGGTTCGTTCTTCCGTCATCGAGTTCGGAAGGATTGAAAATATTTTGATCGCAACAAACTTACATAATCCTATTTATAAACCGGCCATCTCTGGCCGATCCATTTAAAAACCGGTTTATAAACCGGTGTTTATAAACATGTTTGCAAACATGAATTAGAAACAGCACCCTACTCAAATTGAGATCACTAGACCCAAATCTTGCTGAGGGGTGTAGTTACAGTATACAGTAACTGAGTAAGTGACAAGACGATAGTACGTATATTGGTGTTGAGATCAACCGGAAACCCCCAGGTTCGTTTCAGGCGAGGCCTTCTGGATTGTCTACGTCCGACGAGGCCACAGCGATTATATCAGGATTACAATAATGTACTGTTTACAGTGCTACACGGGCACCTTCTCCTCGATGTCCTGTGTGAGTATGTCCGTGGATAAAACAGGCTTCATAGGTACGTCCGTCTGGCGAGAACGGCGCTGCATCTTCTCGTCCATCTCTTTGCGGACCTGTTTGCCGCGAATTAGGAAGACTGAGAGGGCCGTCGACAGAACGCAGGCGCCGCTAAATATCAGTGCGCGGTGCATGTTCAGTGGCGGGTGGCCGCCAAGGCCAGCGCGCAACGCGCCTTGCACTGCGAGACATATCAATGTTGAGCAAAATATAATATATGGTTGACGCCCGACCTTGGACAAAAATAATCTCGAACAGATTCACGCTGAAAGAGAATGTCACTCGTAAGTAGTCGGATAATGTCAACTTGGACGCACATGAACCAGAGCAACGCGGAGCTTCCCTGCGCATTCCGCGTCACTTCGCACCCGAGTTCCAGGGCTACGGGAAGGAGGGTGAGCTTAATTAAAGTGGGCGTACATACATCATGAGGGCTCATCGAATGAAAGATAAAGTGCTCTTACAGACGATGCGCCTATGATGGCCATGATGACGAAGAGGGCTGCAGTGTTGTGGGGTTTAACTTCCGGGCTGTAATGAGCGATACTCCCGCCGATAACACACTATTTCGTACCGGCCCATATTAACGAAAACCCTGAGTGGACTCAGTCAGAGCAAGAGGATAAAGAGACAGTAGTGCATACATCCGCTAGCGACTAGGGGAACCAATGCTTTCATGGTGAGGCCCAAGTGGGTGCTGATGATCCGTCAATGAAGAAATCGGAGGGTAGACGCTTGGCGACCAACGTGAAGACGCGGTCGAAGAGAGGCGCCGTTATCACCGCCGCGGCAATTCCACAGAGGAGCAGCGTGGCCCCCATCAAGCCGGCGTCGTGGTCCGAGTAGCCTTGCGGAACCTGGGAAACACGCATTAAAAAAAAAAAAAAGTAGCACACGCGCGAAGCCCGGATACACACCAGAATTTGCCCGGATAGAAGTGCGAACGCGTTTGATCTGCGGTTGGATTGGTCGAATTAGATAGGAGTGAATAAATTGATAGAATCCTTTTTGGCGACTCACGTTGCAACCAATGTGCCGAACACGACAAGGAGGACGAGGAAGTCTATGCGTTCCCGCAGTTCCATGTGGGACTCCGACGTGGTCTCCTTGCCAAGCAAAGTCTTGATCAGGGTAGGAAGGGATGGCGAGGTGGTTGAGCCCGAATAAGCTGGGATGAAGAGCAAGCGGGTCATGGACGGCCAGAGAATTTTGGCTAGGAATACTAACTCGGAGGAGTGGGCGGCGCGTCACCGATCAGCAGAACACAAGGCGCGACAGCTGTTGAGACGATGGCTTCCCATATGAAATTGTTCACCTCTTGCTGGAACAACATT
Organism: Mycena vulgaris; assembly: GCA_029204335.1. Classification (NCBI taxonomy): domain Eukaryota; kingdom Fungi; phylum Basidiomycota; class Agaricomycetes; order Agaricales; family Mycenaceae; genus Mycena; species Mycena vulgaris. The sequence goes on along the minus strand of JARGYA010000077.1, from coordinate 346,207 downwards.
AACCGGGATCTCACCTAGCCCCAATATCTGGCCGATAAATCAGCGGGGGGATAGGATTCAGGGTGACCATGGGTAACCCACCGATTCCCGAACGGACGCAAATCTAGAGGAAATAAGCTGGGCAATGGCGCCGCCAACCGGATTGGCTGGGCGGATCGTGAGTTTGGACCCAGGGTTGCGGATCTCGAGAGGCGTGAATCACACACCGACGGCGATGACCATAGTCGAGGCTGTGCGTCCCCTGAGGTCGAACCAAGTCTCGGAATATTTCGGCGCCAGGACAAGGAAGACGGGCTGCGAAAACGCGCTGAACAGCTGGCCCAGGATGACCAGTGCGTAGGACTGATTCGGGGAGAGGGACCGGATGGTTCCGGCATATCGGATCCACGAGGCAGCGACCAAACAGCCCGCTGCGATGAAACACTGCCGCCCGACCATGAGATATATTATGTTGGGGAACAAATTATGGACCCACAGTCTTACGAAGCCCAAAACGCGTAGCAAGTGTAGGGATGGCAAGGACGACGGGCATGCACGCGCACGTCATGATATTTCCTAGCCAGTTGACCCGATCCAGAGTATATCCGAGTTCACTGGCCGCTGGCGAGAGGAGAAAACAAAAATGATAAGAGCCATATTTTGAGATAGAAGTCGGGACTAACCTTGATTTGCTATAGACCCAAACCAAGGCCGGGGCCAGCCGCTAACGATGTTCAGGACAATCTACCACAAAACAGACGCGGTGAGGAGAGTCTTTGTGGGGGAAAGTAAACCTCATTACAAAACCTGCTAGTCCCAGAAAACGCCGCTTGTACAGCCTATACTGTGGGGTGGCGAGAAAATCATCGGATGGGTATGCCACTTCGACCACGATCTGAGTAGCAGCCTTGTCCTCTGCTGCAGACATCCTGTCTCGAAAGGGCGGCACTGTGGGGGCTGGCAAGGGGCTGGTCAACAGGTTCCTGACATTTGATGAAACGCTCGGCACGCGCGACTAGGACTGATTCGCATCGCCGAGGGCTTGACTAGAACATGACAACAAATCAACATCATGCCAAGTTGGGCAAGGTCGCAATTTCATGAGCTCGGAACAGATTATGGCACTAGACGACATACGTGCAGCCACGCCACAGCCGCTGCACATTCATTATCGGCCTTGGCCAAAGCCGAAGCCGGATGGAAAAAAAGGAACCGCCAGTAAACACACGTTAAATGGATGAGCGATGAGTCTCGGAAACATTGTGGACTAATAATAGTCACGGAATGCTGTACGCCAGCCAGGCTTCACCCATCTGTTCGTCACCACCCACCCAGTGGCTGACGAGATGAGACACAGCAGTTTTCGCCACCCACCCACCAACAATGATGATAGTTGTAAAGAGTGGGTGGAAATCAAGAACAACTGGGAGTTAGATATTGAGTTGGGAAGCATGGATAGAAAGGATCTCCGCACCACGTAAGCCAAAGCCGGCGGACATCCCGCCGAGGACATTACGCACGACCCATTCGCGATCGATGTTATCGTCGTTGAATAATTGGAGCGCGTATGCGCTAGACGGAAGGGGCACCGAGTCGGTAGAAGGCCGCCATATCGTAAGAAGGAAAAGGAGGAAGAGTTTGGTAAGAGATGAGTAAAACAGCGTGAGTGGGATCAACGAGAAGCTTGGAGGCATGAGTGACAACCGGCAAGTGCAATACCTAAAAACATACCGAAATTCGCGCCGGACGTCCGAAACTGTAGAGGGCGAAAACCGGTCCACGATTCCCAGAACAATGTAACAGGCGCATATCACACCAACATGGAATGCCACTGTTTCTGGGGGAATGTCAGACTTCAAGACCTGGGATTAGGACCACGCGCTAACCAACAGAAACTCCAACGAGCGTCCGAAAGACGTCGCTCATAATCCACGGAGAAACATCGGACGGCTGGCCAGGGTCTGGAAACGATTAATCGACGGATGATAATGTATTCAAAAAGCCATACTTAGGTGACTCCATCTGATGACTTTGCGTAGTCAGTCCAGGTTCGACGGGTGCGACGAGTGATTGACGCACACGCATCTACACATATGAGAGGTGTCCCGAACCGAATGATCGTCTGCCACCGCATCTAAATGACAGACACAATGCCAGGATTAGCAGGGGTTAATTTGATTTATGCCCTTTGAAAGCAACCGCGCTGGATGTTCGGCTTACCTTTTCTCTATCTTGTATTTGCCTTGGAGCGGATTCATTTGTTGTTCCCGCCACTGATCTCCGGGGATCCGCTCCGCGGTTATATAAAAGATGGCGATAGACACCTCTCTTTAAAAGGATAAGGTCGAGCAGCAGAGTCAGCGAATCATGCTCGACATAAGGGTCTGCGAACGTGTGGCAATTGGGCTAGTTTATGTTGAGTTATTGAGTTAAACGCATGGTCAAAGCATCAGGAAAACTAAGAGCGTACACACTGTTCCAGTCGGAGATTATAAGAGGATTCGTAGACCGTGTACAGGAACGGCACCCATTTCGTGCAGGTCGTGCAAATCGGCATGGTGGTCCGGGATCAGGAGGGTTGTTTGGTCGAGCTTGGGCCACCCGCATTCGGAACACGTATAATGACCACCATGGCCCCCTCCTCATCCTCGCGCGCTCTGAACGCCATATTACCCTTGATCGCGTCGGCTCCTTACGAGGCACATCAGAAAGCCCGTACTTTCGCCTCAAGATACACTAAATCCGGCCAGTACGACACTGCTATCGACGTTCTCTTCCAGAGCGCCAGAGAGCTCTTCAAGACTGGACAAGCCGGGAGTGGCGTTGATCTCACTGGATTCCTGCTCGAAGTGTATGAGGCTAAAGGGGAAACTGTATCCGATGAAAGCAGAGGTATGTGGTAGACAGATACTGCACGAAGAAAGCTTAATTGCCATTTCTAGGGCGATTGACACAGCTGATTGCATTGTCTGGTTCAGAAGGTGCTTGGAGGAAGACCATGATTGACAAGTCAATAGCGTGAGGCGATCCTTCAAGTTATAGCTGAAGTAATTTGGATCTAACGCCTCAATTACTAGATGGTCAGCTAAACACGGCTCATGTCCTGCCGGTGACACTGAACTGCATCATTACATCGGCGAGCTACTATATAAAGGTGTGAAACTCAGTCTGTTACCCATCTGCTGCGCTCTAATTCCATTTTTAGAGGGAGCCTTCGAGGCCGCAGAGCCGCATTTGTTGGCGTCCAGCAAGCGCGACAGCGCTCGACTTCTCGCGGAAATGTTCATCGAATGGTCGGCGGCGGATCCCTCTTCCCATGGTGCATTCGCTCTGCGCGGAACGCTTCCGTGAGCTCTCCACGTATTCAAGTCCTAACCTTTCTTGAATCGCTGCAGATACTTGCAAAACGGAAATATACTGGGTGCACGCACCTTCATAACACATTTCGTATCGGCTCTTCCCCGAGCATCGGACACGACAATGCAGGTTGGCGACGCTGAGGTGGTCCTCGTTAAAGACCAAGTCGTAAATTTCGCCCAGCTCGCGGTTTTGACTTGCCAACGTGCGCAAGGCGAGCGGAACAAGGCCGTGCGAGAGAGCTGGGTACGACTCTGTGGCACGTACCAAAGTCGGGGTGGGCTACTGGCAACGGTAGAGGTTCGACAGGTGTGTTTCATGTCATTAATTTCGAGCGGATAAGCTCAATCATCTCGCCACAGGTATTAACCGAATTGTCCACTCTTTACTTTTCGCTCGCGCCGCCGCGTAGCCAAGCGGGGAATCCGTTGGGAGATATGATATCCTCTATGTTTGGCGGAGCCGCACAAGCTCAGCCGGCAAGACGTGTGTTGGCGCCTGCTGGTGTACCATCGGGAGAACTGGATTAGATTAGGGTGCGATTTTTCTGTCTAGTTGGAAACTGGAAACTAAATATGGATGTCGAGTCTCGAAACGATGTATGCGCTGTGGTTGAGTTAGTTTTTGCCGACTTGGCTGTTCAACTCGTGGCCCACAATAGTTATCGCCTCCGCAGGGAAGCCTCGTGAGTGACGGTGAGAGATACTCAGGCTGAAAAAAGCAATTGCCCATGAAAGAGATTTGACTGCCGAGATAAGATAACGGACCAGGAATTAGCGAGAATGAAGATCGGAACCTAAACCACACTACCGTACCAAACGAAACAGAAATACAAACAATTGTCCTCCAATTAAATAAACATCCAGTCTATCCTAAGGTAATTCCTCAACATGATGTCTTCGGGCTAAATGGGAACTTCAAATTTCCACTGTCGTCGTATAAACCGTAACCTGGCTCCATATCTGTAGCGAGTCAGTGATTGCTAGGAGTGACCCACACAGGACTGACCGTCAGTATATATGTGCCAGAACCAACCCACACCTCCGCCTGGTACCGTCTTGAAGTACGAGCAATGCGCATCAAGGACGGAAAGATAATCCTGGAACCTATCAGTTTTTAGGAGGCGGTGGCTTCCAAATTAACCAACACGTTCATTCTTGACGTTGGCCACGGCCGACGGAGAGTTGGGTTGCACGCCGTCAGACGTCTGATAAACACGGTTAATAATACATTCGGGGGATAGATTCGGAATTTAATTACCACCGACGGCCAGCCGTTCTAATTCAAGTACGTTTATTCTGGGTCACAATAAATTGAGGCCCATGCTCACCTCCGACATGTATATCTTCTTGTTTTGGCCGTTATCAACGAACCAATTAAGGTCGGTTAATACGATTGGCCACGAATTGCTTGCTGTTGGGAGGGATAAGTCAGACCCGAATTAGGTGGTTATATGGTCAAACCTGTAGATGCGAGCGTCGAGAAGAACGGGAGCATATGTATGTCAAGTAGGTCAACCGCGTCCAAAATGTCCTGGGAGCCGTCGCTTTCGCGCTCCTATGTTCGGCCTTAGTGACGGGTATCCATGGAATCATCTAGATTCGTCCCCACCTGATATCCGTACGCCATTTCTGATATAGTGACTGGGATATGGAGGCTGGATAAATTTGCTTTGGCAGCCGTGACTTGGGCGGCGAGCACGGGGGGATCTAGGACCTAGATAGCACCGAGTCAATGACGACATTAATTTCTCAACGCCCGGATAATACCCCATCGAAAAGAGGTTCACTGCCAAACTGAAGGACGCGAGTGACATATTTGGCCTTCGGGTTCGAATGGAGGATCCCCAGCAGTTTGTCGCGTCGACCCTTCCATTCGTCTGTGCCATCAAACCCGAACTGCAATATGCTTTAAGTAAAGCTATTTATGGCCATCAGCTGCTGCACTCACCCAAATTAGGGCGTGTACGCCGACTGAATTATGCTTTAAGTCCTTCTAAAGAACGTTCATTAAGTGGCCAACTTACTTCCAGCGCCCCAAGCGGCGTCCACAATATCGTTGCTGGAACAATGAATATTTAATCAACGATGTAGAGGCACAGAATAACACTTGCTAGAAGCCTATGAATAGAGGTCAGACGCCTTCGATCGGTGGAGACTTATGACAACGCTCACCTGTCCTGTCGCAGAATCCGTACATGCGAATGTACCGGCCCTTGAAAGTCTGCCGTATCTTGAGGAAATCCGTCCGGAGCTTGCTTAAGCTCTGGCCTGGGGTCCAGGAACGTCAGATGGGGCTACAGTGGGAGCGCAGTGCGCACAGGCGGTAACCTCGTACGAGAAGCCAACGAAGGCATACTCCGTGTTATAGTCACACCACCAGTTGGTTAGGCTAGAGGGTGTGCTGGCGGGCATCGTAAATCCTGCAAGAACACTCCCGTCAAGGTTTGAACAATACTCGCAGGGCATGCTCAGTACCTAACGCGGGAAAGCAGTTCGGGGGCGCAGTTGCGCGATTCGCGACGGTGCGCGTAGGTTCATCTTCAACGGGATGGGCATAGGTAGCGAAGCAGAGCGCTGCGAGGGTGTAAAGAAAGGGGAGAACCATGGTTTTCTGCTGTGGATCTGACATCGTCTTTAGTGGTATTTAAGAGTCTCGCCCAGCAGCCGTCCGTCGGGGAAACTGCGCATGGAGAATGAAGCATCTGACAATGGAAATTGATAGTTCGCCTGGCAGAGGACAGAATGCGGCAACTTCTGGCCCCTTAACGGGAGTAAGAGTAGAGGAACCCGAATAATGCGGCAGATAGAAGGCACATCTCCATTCTAGGACGGCCTGATGGGAATAAATACATCCCGCATGAGGAATAGATAACTCACCTGTGCCATTGAAACGAGAGAGATTGGCTAATGTGGCCAAATCGAAGGTGCATTCAAGCCAGTCAGATGACAGTAACCGTGCCAACTTTCAACACGCTCACGTGATGAGCTCAACATTGATAAATTTAAAATGGTATCAGAGACGCCACAAATGCGCGTCGAAGGGGGATCAGAATGTCCGATCAAGCTACACCTCGCTCACAAGTGGTCCTTCCGATACCAAGGTCGAATTGCTCCGTTCCCCCGCAGACGTTCTACTAATATTGGAAACGCCGAGTTTCGGGAGTCGGTCGGATATCTGATCGACCAGGCCACGTGGATCCCGAGTGAGATTTTTGTCCTCTATCAAGGCCTGAGCAGCGAGTACAGGGTCATCAGGTGATTTCTTGTAGTCGTCCGTGTCCTGGTGGGGGTTCAACGTCCAGTATTTGGAGCTGGACATTGACGCCGTCAGAACACGGTCTAATAATAGGTGAGAAAAAGAGCTGTACGTACTGCTTGCATACGGCGTAGAATGTGCTCCCCAGTATGGACCCCAGAAACGGCCCGACCCAGTACTATATCGAATCGACTTTAATGCAACGTTACCTCCATGCGAGTGAGTGACGTACGACCCAATGATAAGAGGTGGGGAATCCAGTGACGAGCGCAGGACCGAAAGATCTGGCAGTGTTCATGGAAGCGCCTGTGTAATGGACCGCCCAGCTATCCAGATATGTGTTAATTTATACCACACAATTTAACAACGAGACGCTTGCAGGTGGCAGGAGAACAAAGTAAGACCGATTCCGACCTGAAGGGAAATATTAACAGCGCATGGGACAGGATGGATGGAAGAAACGCACTGGTGCAAATGCAGTCGCCTGATGCTTTTCGCATGCCAGCATGAGGACCGCAACCACGAGTGCGCAGGTGATGAACATTTCGATGAATACGCCCTGAGTAGGAGTGGTCCCTGGTTGAAGAACGGTGCTAAAAAAAGACGAAAAGAAGAGAGCGTAAAAACTACATTCATAGCCCAGCAAGACGGGGCGCACTTTACGGAAAGAGTCCCAGTGAGCCCCAGGAGAATTGCAGACGCCAAGATAGACCCCAAGAATTGAGCAATACAATACAGGAGACCACGGAATGGAGTGAGAATCCCGAGCAACATGAGAGCGACGGTGATGCAAGGATTGAACAAGCTTCCAGTGATGCTGGAACGCTGTGAGCTTAACGTCGACGGATGCCATATGTACGAGGACTGACCGGAAGAACATCCAAGCACAAACCACCAAGGAGAACCCCATACAGGTCGAGATGTACAGAACTTGTTCCACATTTGTGACGCCGGTGGTGCTTGCCAGCTTCTCGGCGCTGGATGCCTGAATCCCGCCCAATCCCAGAAGAAGAAAGAAAGTCGTTCCGACAAGTTCTAAGGCCGCAGCAGTGAAATCCTTGCGCATATTGGATGGTGTGGGCATCATTGAGTTGAAGACAGTGGCGTGAAATGTTGACCTTGTTTGTCGACCTCGGGCCTTCGGGTCGGTCCCGATCTGATCGATCTGATCCCTTGCTCTGCGAGTCCTTTCCTACCACAACCATCCTTTTCATTCAACCACGCAGTCACGGTGGCACGACGTTTTGATGCAGAGACTCCCAACAAAAATCACCACTCGGGGACCTTCCAACCAAAGACCAAAATTCATTCCAACACGGCCGTCGGCAGCCTGACGGCTCCCGATATCATATCGCAGATCTTCCGTGAATTTAATCACCGCCCCAGGTCCCCAACCTCGACTCAGCAGTGTGCCTCTCGCCGTATCATTCATTCATTGGACAGGATGCAAGCGGCTCCGCTTCGCTTCGCTTCCGTCGTTACGACCGTTCGGATCGAATCATCGGCAAAAAACCTCTGGTGAATGCCCTACACTAAAATCAATTCAATGTATAGACTGCGTCGCCTCCTGATAATCCGGCGGACTCTCTGCGAAATTTTGTGAGTTCCCTCCCCCCGATTTTGCTTCTCGAATCTCCTCAACGGGTGTTGACGTCGAAAGAAAGCTGGGACCTCGTTTCCCCCGCTCCGAAGCAAAGCCGGAGACATCTACAGCCGAAGTATCCCTCGAATCCTAAATGGAAGACCTGGATTGAGCGCATGTCTGGTCGGTGGGACGCTGTGACTTACCCGCGCGGACCAGGGATTTAGGAGGGTCGAGACCGTCGTCGGTGCTGCCAGACCGGACATCTGACCTACCGAACCGTACTCGGAATCGGACGCTGGCCCGGAGCGGCCTACAGATACGGCTGTTTGCTCGCCTACCGCACTCGGACTGGGATGTTCAGCGGCGATAAGGAATGGGGTAGGCGTCGTGGATCCGTCGATTTCGAAGGCCGATTTCTCTCTGTCGCCGCACTTCCGGCTTCTTCTTCGCCAGAAGAAGAGTGATAATATGAGCGCCGCGAGGATGGCTACCACTCCCACAACAATACCTGCTATCGCCCCGGGTCCTAATCTAGCCCGGTTTCAAGTCGGAATACGTATCGGGTGAATTTAAACTGGGGCACTCACCTTACTTTCGAACTAGTCGAGGCACTTGTTGAGCTTGTGCTTCAGAGAAATGTCAGCCAATTGTATTGTTGCCTGGGGAAACCTACCTGATTGACGGGACGTTAGCAGTAATTGCGTAGTCGATTGATAAAGCTTGGCCAAAGGATTCCGGATCGTTAGTCACTTCGATTGTGTGGACCCCGGACCCGAGACCACTGGCGTGATACAGAGGGACTTGTGCCGTGTAGTTCGATTTCGTGGCGTTGTAGGAGGTAGCAGTACCATTGTCCAGCGAAACAGTATAAGGGGCGAGGTTTGGACCCACTTCGGTGGTGGTCAAAACATCGTACCCCGAGCATGAACTGAATCTACCCACCTGCACCATAAAGCGTTACCTCGTCACCCTGTAATCAACTGTCAGAAAATGAACAGGCTTCAGCCAGCACACATACGATGAAGGTATACACGGCCGAAGCCTTAGAAAAGGTCGAACTAGGTTAAAGTTAGGTGGTTTCTATCGTTGGAAGCGAATTTGGCGTACTGGCCGGTATTTGAACTGAAACCGGAAAGATTGGTTGTATTTTGGACCCATGCTGCTGCTGGTTTATATGAGAATGCCGAAGAGGTGTCTTCTACGGTGTCGAAGGTAATGGTCTCGCCAGATTTCCCTATGCTGCTCGTCCAGGTAATCTGAGGCCATCACATAAAATCGCGGATGGTTGGATAGAAGGAATGGACCAACGAAATCGAGGTCTAAGAAAGCCAGACTTGCATTCGTTCCCTGGTTCGTGATGGTTATCGAGTGTGTCGTGTCAGCAAGATTGGTGGCGACAAATAGCGGCGTCTGCAAGATAGAATCGCTGGCGAATCCATCATGCACCGTAATATTGTTGTCCAGTGCAACACTGCATGCCGTTTAGTCGATACCACGGCGGATAAAGCACTGGCGCACACCTATATTGACCGTGATTCGGGCGCTTTGCACCGTATACCCATATCGCCGTCCCATTGAACGTAAAGCTAGCGTAGCTTCCCTGTGTATCGCATAGTGTGAAGGTGCCATTGGAGTAACTGGACAAGCATATGTTAAATCTCGGGGGGCACGATGTATGCAGAACTCGCCTGGAGATGAGAGAATCGTCGATCCCTCCCGGTCGCCACCCAAGACTGTAGCCGATTAAGGGACTCAGGTCGTCAATTGTGTGATTGGCTTTGGGCATGGCGGACGGAGGTGGGGCGGGACTCGTAGCGTTGGTGGTGCTGGCGGACAAAATCAGAGTAGGGTAGTGGCAGTGGCAGTGGCAACCCTATCCTTTGCGATTTGAAATGCGCCGCCCCACAATGCGGCTGAAACTTGAAATTATGACGGAGGATGGAAAGACATCTTTTCGGGAAACCTGGGACGCCTACGTCGAAACCCGCCATTAAAGTCGCGAGCTGGTAATAGCAACATCGACGGTAGTATTGCGAGCCATGCATTACTGAAAGAACCAAGTGGAAGAAGGAACGGCCCGGCCGGGAAGCTGTGCTCTCGGCTCACTTCGGGATGATCAGCGATTATGGATCAATACACCTTTTTCGTTCCTTTTTGCCATTTCCCCGCCATTTTAGTGAAAAGAGAATAAAAAGGAACCCAAAAGGGAGGTCAAAAATAGCTACTGTGAACAGGTAGGCTGGAGTATTTGGAAAAAGGAGAGCAAAAAGGGAATTTCACTGAACTTAGATATCCACTAGGATATTTGGATGTATGAAGGAGCACATCACCTGTTCAGAGTGTATTTGAGAGCATAGGAACTATGTAACCCAAAAATAATCCAGTCGTCAAGGAGAACCAGTCTCAAGAAGGGAAATAAAAGGAACGGAAAAATAACCCTTTTTTGCAAATGGGTGACTTTCCATAAGCATAAAATATTCTGGGGGATTATTTGAAGGGTGCCAACGATGTCGGCATGCTCGTTTACTCAGGAATTCTATCCGTTGCTGGTTCCCACAAGCAGAAATAATATATACTTTGCAATATACTCAGCAGAGTTACACATGTTTGTACCTGGCTGTCTTTGGCAAACAACACCCATCAACGCGTCCTTCCTGTCGAGCGCGTCTGCAATGGACGTCGACACTTTCATCCTTCATCAACAGTTAGACGAAATGGAGGACGAAATGGAAGATGAACAGCTGCTTGCAGGAACTGCAACAGCCGTGATCTTACTCGGAACTATAGAGGCCAACCGACTGCGTGCCGAGCGACGACAACCAAGTAGACTATATCTTTGCCGTCCCCAGCTCCTTCGAGATCCCCGGGGAGCCACCGCGTGGCAAGTCCTCTACCGGAGTCGCAGTGACCGCGCGTACATCACAACGATGGGGTTTGATGTCGCCACCTTCAATCTGCTTTTGGATGCCGGATTCATCGCGGCGTGGAACAGCACCCCCATTCCCCGAGAAGACGCTGTCGGCACTGGGAAGACACGTCCGGGCGCACGATCCCTTGACGCGTCTGGAGCGCTCGGGCTTCTCCTCCATTACCTCAACTCGACAATGCGTGAGATCAGCCTACAGCAGATCTTCGCGCTCATCCCCAGCACCGTCTCCCGGTACATCACCTTCGGCCTGAAGCTCCTCCTCGAAATACTCCGCAGGATGCCCGATGCTTCTATTCAGTGGCCTAACGACGATGACTTCCGCGCGTACAATGAATTGATTGTTGCACGCCATCCCCGTTTGACCGGTGCCTTTGCAAGCATTGACGGTCTCAATCTGGCCTGCCAGACTTCAGATGATGAAGAAATCGAGAATGCTACATACAACGGGTGGCTTTGCGAGCACTTTGTGAGCTCGGTCTTGGTTTTTTCACCCGAAGGTAAGTTTTGATTCTGTTGATTGCTCGCTCAGGTAAATAATCGACTGCATCAGGGACCATCATTGCTGCCAAACTGAATGCACCTGGGAGCTGGCACGACTCTCGTGTTGCCCAGCCGATCTACGAGAAACTCCGAACTCGTACACCCGAGGGCTTCTATCTCGTTGCCGATACCGCATTTCCTCGAGGGATGAAGCAAATAGAGGGTAGAATCCGGGCTCCAATCAAAAGTGGCCAACGGATGAGAGGGACAATAGACGAAATTCAAGAACGACTTGCATTCGACCGGGAGCTCCTTTCGTATCGGCAGACAGCCGAGTGGGGCATGCGAGGGTTGCAAGGATCTTTTGGACGCCTTCGAATCCCCCTGGAGATTGGCCGCAATGCTGAGCGCGGAAATCTTCTGGAGATCTGTGTTTGTCTAAACAATTTGCGCGCAAAGTTGGTAGGTATCAACCAAATTCGTGCAGTTTACATGCCGCTATGGAAGCAGACACGCGAACAGGAGGAGGTCTGGTCTAACTTTGAGAGCATGCTCTTCGCCGACCAACGTAGATCTGATCGCGTAGCTCGTTTTCACAATGTCGCAATTTACGAGCCAACAAAGTTATTGACTACGTACACACATTAACTAGCGAGGTAGAGTAGATTGTCCGTAACAAGATTAGCAATAGAAGGATAGTGTGCGCCAAGTGGCAGTAAAGTGAGAAAAAAGTAAGGATTGTGTGCGATGTAAGTAAATGTTCAGATTCAAGTGACTCTACCGTTCAAGAAAATGTCGAAAAAGGGTATCAGCTATCCCCGGCTAGTACCAGAGGTTGAAGAGCCAAGCACTGGATCATCTGAACCCGATGGAGTGGCCTGGTGCGACGGCTGCTGCCCAAAGAAGGTCGACTCAATGCGCTGGCGAGACTGGGATGGAGCCGATGATGACGACGACTGGGAAGGGCCCGAGAATGACGACTGGGACGGACCCGAGGATGATGAGCGGTGGAGGTCCAAGGGCGATGGAGAACGGGGACGGAAGGACGAGAAAAAGGGGCTGGGATCCCGGTTTTCCTTCCCCGACTCGTCGCTAGAAGGGTCTGATACCCAATAAGTGCAAGCACCACCATCAGGATAAGTCACCTCACATCGTACTTTCCCGTTGACTCGCACGATGTCCGGGTGATCGGCGTAGCGCGATCGCTTAGGGCTTGACTTGCGACGCTGCTTTGGGGCAAAGTCACCGGTGTACATCTTGAGTAGCATCTCCGCACGATCAAGGGCACGCTCGGTATCGTGAGCACGGGTTTGAATCGTGGCCATCTGATTCCGGAGACTTTCGTTGGTTGCTTGAGCGTCCCGCAGCTGCTGCGACATCGTGATGATCTGGGTGGTCTGGAAGGACCGCTCAGAGCGCTCCTGGTCTCGGGATTTCTGGACATCGGGGTCGAAAGCGTTGGCGAGCTTGTTAACGAGCTCCGGTGTGTTCATACGGGTGTTCCGACGGAGGGGAGGAGTGGGTGCACGGTGTGCAACTGCGGTATGGACTGCCGCAGATCCAAGGACTTCAATGCTGTCGTCCAATGAGGCATCACCGTGACCGTTGGCAGCGCCATCGAAGTCGGAGTCGCTGAGATCCCGGGTCCCGGCGCGCTGGTTAATTAAACTTTCGATTCGATGGGCCCTTTTGATGTCTGGAGGGCACTGGGCATCGCCAGTCGGCTTTTTCGTCTTCAACAACTGTTACGAGTCCTAAAATGTTTTCATTTTAGACTCGTTTTTACTCTCCATTAGGCGCCTACTTCTTCGTTTTTTGATCGATGACGTTTAAGACATGTGGGAGTTTGGTCTCCTTATATGGTAATTATTTCTTCGATTTGTCGGCGAATATGACTGTTGTACATATTTCCTGTTCTGTCTGCTTTGCACTTCAGTTCTCTAGTCCAGTTGTTGGATTTAGATCCTGTATTCTTCTCTATACTCTCCTAGACGGCCCGACACATCTGAAATTGGAAGACAGCGTCCGTCCTGTTCGGTTAGTCTGGAGTTTACCGCGCGCCCGATGTTACGAGCTCGACCTTATTACATAATCGTCGGAGTTTGAATCCCATCAAAGGCTTTCCCGCTTCAACCTGACTACAACGGACAAGTATTAAGAGGCCAAATGGCCTGGATTGGGATTCCAATGAGATCCACCTCTTCAGAATTGTTGCGTGCCCCATTCTCGAGGAGAAATGAAACACTGCCGTTTTCACGTGGCCGGTCCATCAAAATTCAGCATCGCGAGTGCGTGGTCCGGGGAAATGACCGAGAAAGCTGCTTATTCGGGTGTCTTAGACCACAAATCCACCACAGAATGTCGAAAGACACGTCGTAACCGTCGTTCAAAAGCTCGAGAAATTTAAGATCACATAATAAGGTCGAGCTCAGATCAAACGCATCGGGTTATCGACAGACTACAACATCGCGAGGTACGAGTGACATTTGTTGTAGTGTCTGTTTATAAGAGACTACTGTTCGGTGCCTTTCCGGCCGATGGATTTGCTTATATTTGCTTATTTCGGGTCTCTTCGGACCAACGCTCCCGCTATCCTAGTATGCTCGTCTGCATCACCTCCGCCGATTTTTATCGCCTCCATGTGTCTTGTCATCTCCACTCATCTATGTTGTACACTGGCTTGTGTTCTGGACATATCTAATCACTTGTCCTCCATGTAACTTCGGATCCGTCCCATCCAAGTTTGGTTTTTGTCGGTTCCCCAAACTTGAACTTGTTGTTGAGCATGTACCATGCCGCTGGGATGTCTTGGCCGATCTCTACGCCCTTCCGGTCCAGCGTGTCCATCAGCACTTCATATATAGCCTGATACATGTGATGCCATCGAGCCCAGCGTCTTGTCGGGGAGTGTCAATGATAATACTTTCGGTTTAGAGCACTCACTCACATTCTATTTGGGCATCTGTCAATTTTTTCGCCTTCCAGTCGCTGGTAGGGAGTTCTTTTGAAAGCTCGAATCCGAGTATCTCTTCGACACATGTCTTCAGCGCCAAATTCCCATGGACGTCGTCCCAAAATCGTCCCAAATAACCATTATGTCTTTCGTGAGTCCTGCACCCATATTTTGTCTGTCGATCGCCGTTAATATCCTCACTAACTCGGCTGGGACGGCCGCGAATAGGTGAGTTACGCTAAACGGGTATTGGTCTGTGAACTTACCTCTAATTTTCCACATGTCCAGCCCATTTATGGCCTGTTGTTTACCTTTGACGAAAGGTTATTTGGATCCCAGATGTTGGCTATTGTGGGTGGAGACGCAGGTTCTTGGGGGCATTTAGCTCTATTTTTGCAAGCCTGCTCCTTTCTGCAACTGTGCTATCTTACCCTTCGCAGCAACTACATCCTTTTCAATGATTCTACGACTTCCATCGTGGATATTCCAGGCTGCCTCTTCAACGTGGTTTCCATTCGTCTTTGGGGCGTATATTTCTGCTGGGACCGCTGTCACACCTTCAAATTTCTTAAGATATCGTGTATCCACGAAATAAAGGTGGAGCTCGGGCCCGATTGGTCTGCTTGGGAGGCCATGGCGGACGCAGCACCGGGGATGGAGAAATTGTCGCTGAGGTGGAAAGATTGCAATCTACCGGCCGGTGGGCACCTGATCACCTCCCCATCTCACCCCTTTGGACATTGTCTTTAAGCGAGACGAGATGCTCAGCGGCCTAGTATCTCGGTTCGATACACCCGAGTTGGTGACACTTTCCATTACGGCGAAACACACCCAAGAACTGTGATTCATATTACCTCTTAACGCCACTATGCCGACTGTGCGTGAGCTCACTTTGGCCATTCGTAAATAAACGCCGACTAACTTTTCCAATTCTTCCTCCTAATTCCTTCACCACAATTCCTCGACCTTTTGCGGTCTGATTCCAACATTCAATCTGTTCTATCCAAAAATTCCTCCCTTACGCCATGTCCGACTCTCGTGGTACTTATTGGCAATATCATCAAGTGTCAGTCGTGTTCGAGTTCGAGCCTTTATTGAGGCTCGGGCATCGGCGGCGTTGCATTTACTTTTCAGGGAAGGTTTCCCAAGGGGCGATTTCTATGAGGTGGACTTGGAATGGCTGAGTGCAAGATACTCAGTGGGCGCGAGGATTTCATGTGACGTTCCAGATTGGCTAGTTTGAGATTATGCTATGGATTAAAGCTTGTTATGAGGCGCTAATGCTTAGGTGTTTTACTACAATATTATCTGATGGGCCGCTATCGTACGGCGTACAATATAAATTTAAACCTACCGCGATAACCATCGCCCACCTCTCCCTCCTTGCTCCCTCCCACTTGCTTTTATCTGTGTCCATACTAGCATTCAGCCATCCAAGGAACATCTCATAGTAGGCGCATATTTCCGCTAGTCGACTTTCCATTTACATCAGTCCAGATATGCGCGTAACCACTCACACCGAACATGAGCCTCGTGGTATGCACCTCAATGCTTAGCGACAACTGACCACATAATTTCTTCAGAACTTCGGCCATGTCCTCCATTGTCCCTTGAAGGACCAGTCCTTATTCAAATATATTTTCCTCCTCCGATCATCACAGATGCTGTCACCGAATGGGCGGCGCCGGCCACTCCAAAGATGCAAATAGGCCCTCGATGATTCTGAAGGTCTAGGCGACCCTCTCAACTTAAGCCCGTATGTACCCAAATTCACTGGTGTATTTCATTACTTACGCTTTGGCCGCACAACTCATTGATAACTGCAGTCAAAATGTTTCAACTTGGAACCAACTTATAGGTCGGAACATGATCCTTGCTGCACTTAGGCCGAACTCTCAACAGTGGTGTGTAGTTATCACTGATGTGCCAATTGTGTTCCAATTGTGTTCCAATTAAAACCCCAGCGACCTAAATTTCGACGAATGACAGCCCACTGACCTTCGGCCACCGCTGCGGAGGTTAGCCTCGGATTTATTGTATATATCTTCACCTCACAGATTGTTCGGTATCTTTTTTGATGGTGTATTGGCGGCTCTTATCTCGTGAGCTCCACCATCTGCTTTTCAGTGCTCGACATTGATAATCTGTATTGAATTTTAGCGTTCTCAGAGCTTCCTTCCCTGCCATGCACATTTGCATGAAGTGCCCACCGCATTCTAGTGTGACTGTGCCTAGTTGGCAGATCATGTGGACCTTCGCGAGGTCTGCTTACCATGCCATAACCATGCAAATACGCTTTATGTACTGCCAGGCTGCGCTGCCGAGGATTTTGGGCTATCTGTTCGTCCGAAGTGCGATCCTATCCATCATTCCAGTCGTAATTCTACTTATTTACGTGACCCCCCTTTCGAATCAATTAGGGCGCTATCTCTGAGCAGTTGTGTTCCTTCTGTAACGCGGACTGGTGGTGCTCGCCAAACATTGACAGGCCGCGTCCTATCTCCGTACATTGTAAACCACAACGGCATTCCCGCTTGGGATCTTATTCTTTCGGGTTTCAGTGCAAACAGGCCGACGCACTCGGCGTGCTGGCTCGTCACAAAAACTGCATAGCGGCAAAGATTTGGGCTGATGTCCGGGATTCTGTGTGAGAGCGACTGCTACAGTACGTCGACTGGTTCCCGAGTCTAGGAGCGATCATATATGCGCGAGGTTAATCGGATCATTGTTCCGATCTTTGTCCACGTGAGAAAAAAGTATAATGAAGACCCGTCCCGGACTCGTTCTGCCATGCGCATGCAATGGCCTAAAGCACAAGTAGAATAGAATAGATGTTAGCGCTAACTGGTAACAGACCAAGATTTGTTTAGACGCACCTGCTTGTACTTCGTCTCAAGGGATTTCCCATCCCGCTCCGGACGCTTTGCTCCACGGGCCCACTTCTGGTAGCGACGCTTGACCGTTTTCCACCCCTTCTGGCCAAGCGGAAGAATCTTCTCGACGAGATCAAGAAGGTTGGTGATGTCATCCTTTGAGAAATTCGGGGATCCCTTCAGGCGACCACGTTTGGGGACTGGTTCTCCCGCGTCACTATCTTCTGAGTCGGAGGAGAGCTGACGCTTCTTGCCCTTGCCCTTTCGACGCGCCCCTGCAACTTTGGGGGCGGCCTTGAGACCACGCAATTTGGCGATAGTCAAAGGATCAGAGAGGTCGAGGTCGTCGTCCTCAGGGAGCGGAAGCAGGCAAGGGTCTATGACCTGAGGTGGAGCAGGGTATGCGGCGGAGGACACATGGGGACTGGCGCCATTGAATACCGGGGGGAAGTTATATGTCGGCTAGAGATAGTCTGGCTCAGTTGCGGTAAAACATACTTGTTTCGCCACGTACCTGGACTGTCGACTGTGTCGACCCCGCAGAGTTTGAAGCATCCGGTTGAGCGGGTTGCTGTCCTCCATGTCAACACTGTTCATGAAAAGGGATGCAATACATACGACAGAGGAACCTAGGAGAAGTCCCCAATGGCCCTCTGCATCACAGAACCAAGGCCTTCCGGCGGCGTCGTAATGAATCCCCGTAGGCAAGGGGGTTTCGGGATTAAAATTTCGGATATAGGGGGGGGGGGGGGGGGGTCCCGGGGAGGGCTGAAAAAAACTTTTATCATGTAGTATGAGGGAGTTCTAAATCTGCAATATATACCTCCTGGAGCACCACAGGATGCCAGGAAGATGAATTCTGGGTCTCAGAACTCAAATATGGTGTGGGTATCCCGATTTGGATAGCGGGTCGTGCTTACACACCATCAATTGGCGCGAACATTGTGTCCCGGTTTCCCTCTAAGGGTGGTTAGCAGCTAAAAACATGCTCACAATATATATGTGAGAAAATATTTATATACTATTTAACATCTGTGTGAGTGGGCCAGAGATGTGGTCAAAGCGGCACTCCGGAGACCCTCAGTCAATGTTGAAATTGAATGTTTGGAGCTCCAAAAATATAATCTACTTGTGTAAGGGGTGGTATGGATGTAATGTGTATCTGAAAGGCCTTCTTAGTCACAGTTGAGTCCACAGAGATGGGCCGCAACATCTTTGGTTTGGATTTGATGCTGTCAATGTGGTGGCTGTGAGCCCGCACATGACTCGGCAGCGCGGCCCGCCGCTAGGGGTGGGAACCTCCTTCCTTATATGGGGGGGGGGGGGGGGGGGGGGTCTGGCCGAGGGTCGAAAAAAACTTTTCGACCCTATATCCGTTTTTCGAATCCCGAGTCCCCCTTGCCCGTAGGTGGCTGAGTGAACAGAGGTAGAGGTTGAGAGGGATCTGACATTGCGAGAGAATTTTGGAAGGGTTGAACGAATGGAATGAATGGGGCGAACCTCGAACAAGGAAACACGAAGTCGTGAGGTCTACTTTATAACGACGAGTATTCGGGTGCAATGAAGCAAATAGGCTTATAGTGTTGTGAGGGAGCTGGTACAACCATGTCAGAGTAAGTTGGAAACGAAAGGGCCGGTTACACGCTGCCTTGAATAGATACACTGCTCTAGGACACTCATCCGCCAAAAGGGTAAGTTCGCGTGATTTTGGTGCGGCCAATGTCGTTATGCCGCTGACTGGAAAGGATCGAATCGAACGGTAGCAATCATCGCCTAGAAACAAGGTGAGTTTGCCTGTAGCGTGCGGCAGATGTTGAATGCTAAGATAGAAGAGGAAAGGCGACGAACGGAATGAGCTGGTGGCAGTGTCGTGACCCTTTGTGACACACAGCCGAAAAAGGCGAAGTGACTGGAGGAGGTCGGACGAACGCGTTTATTCGATGAGAAATCCTTTATATATAATCTGTAGGGGGGGTCCCTACCCCCCCTATAGATTCAAATAGATTAAAGTCTATGTGAGGGTCGAAACGGGTAAAATCGAGATCCAAATCCGATGGGGTCCTGACAGCTGCTCGGCATCTCGGCGAATGGACCGAAAAATATTCCCCCAGACTATTTTATGCTTATGGAAAGTCACCCAATGGATGCATCCGCCCTTATTTGACAGTCTTAGGGATAGTGCCCATTTTTCCAAAGTTTCCCTTTTTAAATACATTTTATTTCTCCTTCTTGATTCCCTCTTCAAAAAGGAGGATAAAAGGGAGTTGAAAAGGAGGCAAAAAGAACGTAAAAAGGGCTACGGTGAACAAATCTAATGGCTGTGATGCCGAAACAGCCGGACACGCCATGTTTCTGGACAATTTTAACTGTGGTTACTGTGGCCGAAGCGCAATTAAGGGGTCCCGAGATACACGAAATCTGATTTTGCTCAAGAGAACGCGACAGTTTCAAGGTTCGTCGGTTCAAGTAGCCGAAATGGAGTCGTAAGCTTCTGGAGACAGGGAACGAGAAGATGTGCATTAGTGTACTGAGATTTTTTTAGATAGTAAATATCCGCCGCGTAAAGATCTGATCTAATTTCTGAGATGTTGAATTTTTGCAAGAAACGAAACCTATCATTCAACATTCATGATTCTGAATTCAATGGTGTTCGATTTATGTTCAATCATTGAAGCTTGAAGCTTGATGCGTTGAGGTTGGTTCGTTACATGTAAATAAACGAGGAATACAACCTAGTACCTTTCACTTCTCTCTCAAAATCGGCCCGTATCCGGCTTATGAAGGCGTGGGAAGGCAACGCGTGAGGCTATCTCTTTTCCTCTTCCATTCTCTGACTCCTTTGCGCACCATGACATCGAGCTTGGACATTGTTCCCAAATCCTCGAGCTACCCAAATCTGATAGCAATCCGAAGGAAACTCCGGGGTTTGCCCAAACTCCTCCCAGGGAAGAGCCTTCCATACGAAAACAAAGTTGATGACGAACTCGTGTTCTATGAGTTCAGAGGAATCGGAACTCCGCCAGGGGATATCGGCCGCCCGGGGGATATTTACTGGGATTCGAGCTTCCCGTACATCCTGTATTTTTGGGGCGCTCAGGGATGGCAGCCCTGGAATCCGCAGGCCGACGTTGGATCTCAGCCATTGGCTCGACACCCCAATTTCGACAACCGTTATCTCTGGTTTCATGGCCATGGATTAAGCTGGCTCACCAATCGAGCGCTCACTGTCTCCGACTCATGCGTCGATCCGAAAAAAGCGCATGCGATGGACATGCAAGTCCTCGTTGATATTCTGCATTCCTCGCCCAGCACTCCAAGTCTTAGACTCCACTTGGGAGACAATCAGAAGCGACACGATGCAGAGGCTCACAGACGGAATTTAAACGGGATAACCGTTTGTGAGGCTCCAACGCCGCGTGCACGCCTCGTTCAACTCAGACGAAAGACCAAGAAGGTGGAAGTCTCCAGTGGGTCGCAGCCAAACATAGAGCCTGTAGAAGATCTACCTTCTTCCGGTGTGTATCCCCACCCGATCAAATAGCTGCGACACTCACGATGATGCCTTCAGTCGTAGCTATTCTCAGAGAAGGGATAAAGCAGCGTTCTGAGCTCGCGGCGAGAGAAAGAATGCGTACGTTCTGTTCTCCCCATCTAGGAGCTGAAAGAAATTGATATCGCGTCAGTTTCTGCCCAGGTTGATACACTAAAAGAGGAGAGAAGCCTTCGTTTGGCGCTCGTGGAGAGGGAAAAATCTCGTATAGTTCTGTCTTCAACGATCTATGAATGTAAAATTGATATTGCCCCCACCAGTTTCAGAGGAGGTTCAAACGCTCAAGAGTGATAATGTTAGTTTACAACTGCTGCTGGAAGAGGCAGGGAGGCTCCGTGAGTGCAGCCGCCATCGAGTGTCGCAATTTTCAACATAAACGTCCAGGGAACGCCGCCGACTTTTCTCATTTGATCGAGTGTAATTAATTTCTCTTCTACGGGACGTATTCTGACACTTGCGTCAATCGCCCAGCCGAGAACGCCTTCCGAGCTCTGAAGAGAAAACACGAGGAAGATCTTTATCGTGAGTGCAGCTACTACAGCGAGTTCGAAACCTGACTTTCGGCGGTTCAAGAACGGGATGACCAATTCGGGGCTCGCCATCTTCAAGGTCATTTTGATTGGTTTCACTCATGGATAACTAACTCTCAATTCGTTCTCTATTATTTAGCGTGCGCGAGGATCAAGGAGCTGGAGGAAGCACATGATGATCTGGAAAAAGCCCATAACGAGGATGTTGAGATTGCAGCAATGTGCGGTAAGTTGAACACTCAGCCGTTTGTTCACTCATCAGTCGTCCAATTGCAGAACGGGAGCTTCGGAAGGACCTCGAGGCAGGTGAGATATATCCTTGGGCCCGTCTCACGATGACTTGTTAAACATTCCTATGTAGCGGAAAACAAGGTTTATTTGTTGGAAAATAAAGTATTGCAGAGGGAAGTTGAGCTCAAGAAGGGTCTTCAGATAGTTGCGAGCAGTGTAGAGGATATTTGGGGAGACTTGGAGGAGGTCATTGACACCTAAGGCATACCTGGAGTGACACAGGACACCTTGAAGTTTGTAAACATACACTAAGTGAACAAAAAGAATGTCCGATGGGTTTATGACCATTTCCCAGTGAAGAAAGCAGAATATATCGGGATGCACCATCACAAGCGTCCAAATACAGGCCTTCGTGTTTTCTGGCCGAATCAATTATTTTTTTGTGGGGATTCCGAATCATTCAAAATTTTAGCCCCTTGGATGCCGATCAATTCCCCAAGTAAGACCATGTAAACGTATTCAGGCAATACCCTGCTTGCAAAGTAGTCAAAAACAGCCAAAATGGCTGTCAAACAGGGGAAAATGGCCAAAATGGTCACTTTGCGGCCGCCGTAGTGAGTTATTGTCTGTATATTTTTGCATGTTCCAGCTCAGGGAGCTCATCGGCGCACCCCAGGCTACAATCTGGGTAATTCAGAATTCCCCCCAAAAAATTATTGATTGAGCCAAAAATGGCGAATTTCCTTCTTCGGCCTGTTCTGATGATGCATCAATGTATTTTGATGCCATCGATATGAGCGGAACGACTCTCTCAACAATGTGACCTCTTGGTTTGGGCCGAAAAATAGCTTGGTCGCTCAGCCATGTCACAAAACTCATCGGACATTATTTTTGTCCACTTAGTGTAAGTTTCAATACAGACTACGTTACACCAGTGCTATACCCGAATCCTCCTCTACTACTGAAGTCCGTCATCAAAAGTCGTAACGATCATCCATGTCCATTCTCTCGTTCTTCAATCAAGTCCCAGGCAGCGTACCTCACCGCCATCCCATCTATCCACCACAAATCTAACAATGCGCGGGGTATAATCATGTCCGTGTCCATTAGAATTCACTCCAGGGAGCGGAATTGGCGGGGGTGGTGCCGCCCTGGTGTGTTACGGATCTCCGCATCCCCCTCGTAAGCCTCGCGACGAGGGAAGTCACGCGGGTGACGGCGGCGGGGTGCTCTCGACTCGTTAGCTGATGCCGCGTGAGGCTCACGGCGAGGAAAATCGCGGGGATGCCTCCGGGTTGGAGAGCTACCGTAAGAACGCCGCTGGGGTATATCCGCATCGGGAGAGAGGAGGAACTCTCTTGGATGTACACGTCCTTGTCTGCCCTCGACGACTGCGGAAGACGCACTGTCGCGGGAGCTTCCGCTGTCCATCCTCGACACATTGCTGCGCGGGATTATCGCGGCACTGGTCAGAGTGGCGGCGACGACGACGATCATGGTGAAGGAGAAACGCATGTTGGTTGATTTGTGTGATGGGATGGGATGACAGTTGTCTATGAGCAGGTAGATATCGTGATAGTAGCCGTTGTGGAACGAGATTCACTTGTGAAGGCGGTGACAAGGACAAGACCAAAGCGTGGATAAATGAGAGGCGGAAGACAAACAAGACCCAGCTTGTTGTAGGTAGAGGACGGCGAACAAGACCAAAGCTCGTTCGGGGTGAAGACTAGCTTGAGGATCCACTCCGCCCATCCCGCCTTTAAAAGGACTCGGCTGTGACGGTGACAATCGCGGACCATAACACCACTGATCGTCGCGTTTGATGCCGCCAGCGGCGGTCGCGAATGTATCTGGGGTGTTGCTGAGATGGACCCGGATATGCCCATAGATAGCCAGGTTAGACGCGGGGACCTTCAGTTTGATGACGGGGAACTACGGATAGGTCGAACTTATAACGATTCGAAGTGTTTCTAGATTTCGGGAGCATCGTGTCATCTGAACGCCGATGATACAGGGGCTAGCCGTCAACTCAGAGATGGCCCAATGAGATCAATTCGAGGAAGCAATTCGAGGAAGCAGGAAGTTTGGTTTAGTTTCACAAAAGCGCTGCAACCAAACAACGCTCAAACTGCAGTTGCTAGCAACCAGCGGCAACCAAACCAGTGGTACAACAGTTGACGACCGTTGACCATGAGACTTAAACCCGTCCTCCACTACTCTTGATCAAAGGGGTCGGTTACAGCTGTATCTGTGCGTGCAGTGTCATATGTGTAGATTCGAAACTGAAATGAATTCCACCCGTAAATCTTACACTATTAGATGCGGGCTACGGGTCGCGGTTGCCGCACGATTCTACCACATACTGCTTGGCACGTCGCTGCTCGGAGCCTCCAACGCCCTCAACATCTTCCGGAGCTTCCCCGTCCAAATTTAACTTGGGCAGGTGGTCAGATGGGACGATAAGTTGCTTAAGTTCCGGTGCTCACTTTACCGCGATCAGCTCCCGCGTTTATAAGTGCCACCGCAGCTTCCGCATGCGCTGAATCCATCGCGAGGTGAAGAGGTGTATTTCCTGGACTACATTCAATGACGGGCGGGAGCGGGAGCGAGCGGATTACCGATCCGATCCGCGTTGTTGAGTCGCGTCTTGTTGGGAGGTACGGAGGAATCCAACAGCAATCGAATGAAGCCTAGGGATCCCGTCGTTGCCGCACGATGGCTGCATGGGCGAGTCAAAGTGAGCAATGCGCCACCAAAGGATAAATATCGCACAGAGCCACTTGGTTGGCCTTATCTTTCGCGTTAATCTGAAAGCATCGAAATGAGCTGGCAACATTCCATGGCAGAAAGTCATACGTCTGCTCCTCTGGCGATTAATAGCTTTCCGATCTGAGACGAAAAAAGAAACGTGATCGGAAGCGGCGTCAAGGAGGTCGCCTCGGACATACATCAATTCGAGACTTGGAGGCGGCATAATGTCTGGGACGAAATCAATAGTAAATCTGTGTGCAGAGCAGTGACATACAATGGAGCGAGGCCTTTATTATTCTTCCTGAAAATCATTGAAAGGGCGTGTAAGCAGGATGAGAAGAGCCATTACTTATTCACATCCGCCCCGGCTCCTACAAGTTCCTGGACGATTTCGTCATGACCTGCGCTAACTGAAGACATCAATAGAAGTAGAGAAGTACGAGATGCCTGTTACCAGCGATGTGGAGAGGCGTCCACCCGCTGTTGTCGACCAAGTCCACTTCCGCCTGCTTATCGATGAGGAAGCGGACAATGTCGGTAGATCCGGAGGAAGCAGCCCAGTGAAGGGCAGTACGTTCGTCCTGGGGAGATCTCAGATGAATTGGACCCGGAGCGCAAAGAAGGGCCGTACCACATCGAGGCTGTTAATTAACTTGGGATTCTCAGAAATCAGTGAGCGAATGACATGGAGTTGATCTAGACAGATAGTTGAGACGCCACCAAAAATAAATGCATTGAGTACGAACTGTTCTGTGCTGCAGTGTGAACGGAAAGAGACATGAGAGGAGGAAGAGAAGGACGCGTCAGTATCGTCACGCAGATCACATGCACGTGTTCCGTTACACATTTTCTTGTCGAGGAGCCGAGCTTACGTCACCGCCTCCCGCGGCTAGTCTCTTTCCCTCATTACTCTTGCTCGTTCGACTGCATCCCATATTTCTGCGCAAAGAGGATGCCTTCAATAAGCTTGACTGCTCCAGCCGAACTTGCCAACAGTCCCCATTCTCTTCTGCCGTTCCTCCAGTCGCAATCTCAAAGTACTCTGACTCGTTTGTATCAACGACCGTCCTCATGTCTTTCGATATTCCGGTGGAATACTCTGTGTCCAGCATCGATTTATCTTTCTGACTGGTCTCTCTCAGGCTCTTGGCACCTCTTCAGCAGCAGATCGTCATGAATCTTCTCTGGCTTGAATCCGCTATTGCTTCGTCGACTATGGCCGCCTGGGTGGTTCGCGACGGGAAAAAGTATAGGAAATATCATCGTACCTTTCTCCGTTTATTTACAACTCGGGCCCTCAGAAATTACGACACTGCATTGTCGACTTTGTTCCGCCTCCATATTTTATCCACCTCTCCGATCAAATTGGCCTTGAACCCCACATTCAAGACGAGCTTTCGCCAGGCACTGACAGGGGGGTAAGGCCAAAAGTGTGATTTGTGTACATTCCGACCTCACCGTCTCTTCCAGCGGTGCCACTGGGAGCTTCGGTGTTCCGGCGCCCAAGGACGACAAGTACCCACCCATGGGTATCGACGGGCTGGATGGCTACGCACTCGAACGATGGGAGGTGGGCTCTCCGCGAATTTATCAACATTATTCCCTAGACCTTCCTGCCTTAGACAATCTTGCACTATATGGTCTCTTCTGGAACGGGGCAAAATTCCATGCGGCCGTCCAAAGACGTTCTATATCTTCTGCAGCGAAGCGGTCTTATGGCTAGTCCTCAGTAGGTACAGTTTCTGCTTCATTCCATTACATTGTCACGCCATTTCCCCAGCGGTTCCCTCCAAATCACATCGGAAGGCTTCCAGTTTCTTCTCCACTCTCCGCACGCACAGCTGTGGGATCTCTTGCTCCAGTACTTGCGCATGGCCGAGGTGAACCTAATTTACGATATCTAACCCATTCCTAAACGTCAGTAGGAGCGCAGTATGGATCTGGTAGAAGTCTTGAGTTTTCTATTCATGCTATCGACAATGGAGCTCGGTAGAGTAAGAATGCTGGCCATGCCTGACGAAAACCGCTGATCGTATGATCCCAGGAATATTCAACCGAGGGGATGAATGACACGCAGACGGCTGCTATGACCCAAAAGGCCATGCTGAACGATCTCCGCGATTACGGCCTCCTCTGGCAGCGCAAGGTACGTGCATGTACAGCGGCGCAGCCTCGCCTTCTTCTCTCACTCCGTTCATTCCAGCCTTCTTCGCGACGTTTCTACCCCACGCGTTTGGCCACCACACTCACATCTTCCTCACCTCCGCTTCCCACGTCGACTGGTCCAAGCTCCGGTCCCAAAGAAGGATTTATTGTCCTTGAAACTAACTACCGGATATACGCTTACACAGGTACCACCTCGTGCTCCTCTCGTTCGCTCTGTAGCCTACGCTAACTGAATTCGCACAAGATAATCCGCTCCAAACAGCCGTCCTCAATCTCTTTGTAGCTTTGAAATACCGGTTTCCTAACCTAGTTGTCGGCTCCATCACCCGGGATAGTGTTAAGAAAGCGCTGAGTAACGGTATCTCGGCAGAGCAGGTCTTGTCGTCTCCCGTTACACTTTCCAGAGGCACGTTAACATCTAATCCTTTAAAATTCAGATCATCAGTTATCTAATAGCTCATGCGCACCCACAAATGAGAAAGAACGTACGGGGTATCCCTTCCGTACTCCCCGCGTCGTGCTAAAGCCGCACGCATCCCAGAATCCCCTGTTGCCCGTCACAGTCCAAGATCAGATCCGATTATGGGAGCTCGAGAAGAATCGATTAAAGTCTCAAGAAGGTGGGGGACTCTTTGTACACGGTTTTTTGTTATTAATGGTGGCCATCCAGGCTACCTGTATACTGCGTTCACATCGCCAGGCGATTACGAGCTGGTCCTGAATTATGCCAAACAGCTCGACGTTGTGATGTGGGAGAACGCCGCGAAACGTTGCTTTTTCGGCAGCCTCGACGGACACGCGAACATCAAAGAGTTCATCGAGAGGCGAACGGGCGGAAACGCGTAGTAGGTTGACCATCTTAATGTGTTAATCAAATGCGTATGGGAGATCTTTTTTGCGTGGGCGTTCGGGAGAGAATCACAAATATCCCCCAACCTGCCGGGACCATCAAATCCACCGAAATTCAATGAACCAAACTCGTTGAGAAGACCGCAGTGAGTCCCGGTGCAATACCTGTTCTCCGACGCTTTACCTCGGCCTTCTCAAACAGGGAACCATTTTATACTTTGACGTGAACGGTCTGGAGTTTATGGCTTGACCAATGGTGTAACCAGAACACCACGGCGCCGACCCATACGGTCGGTCCCCTGTCATCGTGTAAGTAATCCCCATGAAGTCGCCGCAACAGCGTTGGGCCTCGGACGGCAGTGTAGCATGCGGCAGCGGCAATCTGCTATCCCGAATCGCGCGGAAAGTTTATGTGGTGTGTTTCTCGCTCGCTCATGTCGAACAGTCAGAAGCCCTCCTCACCGTCCCGCTTCAGGAGATTTAGATCACACATTTATTTTTATGAAGTACTATCGATATCAGGACGTACTGTAGGTATACTGACAAGCGGATGTATTAAGTGATCAGAAGCACAAAGGAGAAGTGACCCGTGGTATTTTACAGAAAATGAAACGGAGTGTCTGTCCGAGGTGTGTCGCCTAATCAAGAATCGTGTGCACTGTTGGTCTAAGAATCCCCGTATTCGTCGGCGTTGGAGTACTCCTCGGGGCTGGACATCCCGCCAGAGCTCGGAGCGTACGATGAGCCGTACGAATTCAGACTGGACGGCGACGAGAATGATGCCTGCGACGAGGCCATCCCGAGGGAGCTAGTGCTATTTGTGGACCATCCGGAGTTGTACGAGTGCGATGTCATGGGCCGATGATATCCTTGAGGGCTGTACATGGGAGCTTGCGCTGTCGGAGCGGTAAACGGGACATCGGAGTGGTGGGGGCGGCTGTCTTTGGTGCCGTCGGAATCCCCCGCAAGCAACCAGGGCAAACGCGAACTGCCTTCACGGGTCTCTCCGGAATGGTGCCCAGCGTATCTGGAATTTATAACCGCTGAGGCGTCGGGGTCCCGTCGGTGTGATGGGATCTGAAGCGGTGTGGGATATGGGTTGCTGGATCGAGTGCGCGAACGATCGACGTAAACGCTGGAGGTGGGTGGCGAGGATGGCTGGTACGTCTCGCCCTGCCAACGCGCGGTAGAGAGACTCCACGACTCCGAATGGGTTGCGTCCCGGCGGCTCGATGGGTAATGGTGCGACGAATGTGAAGAATGCGAGGACCATGCGTCGGGGCGGAGGGTAGCGACTGGCACCGACCAACGGTCGCTATGGCTTGCCCTCGGATAGACCGCCGCGTTGTGCGAAGACACGGGGTATAGCGCAGTGCCAGCGAATGGATTATCAACTGGGGAGCCTGGGTTGCTGCTGTCCGAGCCCCAGGATGTCGGGGAAACGGAGACGCTGTAAGTCTCGTCCTCGATTTTGCATTCGATGGTGTCTGTTGTTTCCTCTGATTCACTGTTGAATATATCTCAGCGCTTGGGGTGAGCAAAACGAGAGGGTCCTTACACAAGTCGCGAAGTTCCGTCCGGAGCTTTTTCAACCTTAGGAGGAACGCGGAAATTCGTCGATCGAAAGAGGCGGGCGTCCATCGGGAGGTTCATGATGTCGGCACGGGTAGTCGGCCTCTGGAAAACGGATTAAGATTTGGGAGCGCAAGGACGGCGAGTCAGCAAACCTTGAGCTTTCCAGAGTGCTGATCGCTCGAAGTATAGTAAGAAATTAGGTGAAGGTCGGACCCCTCAATGGTGACAGTAATGGTCTGAATTCGGTGAGCACGCCGCACGAAGACAGAAAATCACTGAGCATACCTTCTTTATTAATCCGTTGGGTTTAAACGTTCCATGTTCGCTAGCCTGGAGGGCAGCGACGGCCATGAGTGCATTGCGGAGTTGCGCCAGTGATTTGGGACGCACAGTCATCGGCCGGGATTGCTCGTCCGTGGGGTAGAGTTTCTTGTGGCTGCCGCGACTGTTCGTCCTCTCGTTTATTTCGCGGTACACCTGAACGAGGGTCGATGAGGTGTGCCGTATTTAATAATTGAACCTTTCGTACTCACCAAAAAATTGCCGACGATGCGCGACGGCGACCAGAGCAGACCATCTAGAGAAAGTGGCGCCGCATCAGCATCCACCTTGACGCTTTGCTTGAACACAGCCCACCTGTCCAACGCTTGATGCCGCTTTCTTCAACGCTGAAGACGAAGACGGCGCCGCTCTTGATCATGGTTCTGCGCTCGGCATCGTTTAAGCGACGGGTAATGCGAGGAATTACCCCTTGTCGGGCTGCATGTATAAGACGCAGAGCGTTCATGGTGGTTTCGACGGCACCATAGAACGGCGGGATATCGGTCGGGTGGGAGGAGCTCATTTAGACGCTAAGTTTGAGGTTGTCGGACAATCAGCGATGGGGATGAGCTTACGAGGTACGCCCTTTATCCCAGTTTCGCGCGTTCTTGTGGACAATCATAAATTTGATCTTCTTCTGAATCAATGGCTTTGGCCGCAAAAGTCACCCCAGTTTGGACACTACACGATGCGGGATCGGGTCTTCCGATTAGCGTCGTAACGTTACCTCCGAAGCCTGTTTACTTGACGCTGTGGCCACACTACGCACATTCCAGCACCGGGTGTATCTGCTATTATAACCAATTTCCGTTGTTCTCTCTAACAGAGAGCAGCCCTCTCAAGATTGGATTTTAACGCTAGACTTTTGAATTGGCTGATTTAGCTCCTGTGCAGATCTGGGATCGCTTGTACCGTCCCGTGTCCACCGGGATTCTGTGGGCTATACCCGATTCGATACATGTAATCTTCTTCATATTGACCTTCTCAGCACTTTGAACAGAAGCTTCCGGAGATTCCGTGTGTCATTGGAACATGCAGCTCGTGGATGAGCTCAGGCGTGAGGCCCTCATTTTTAAGACGCCGGTGGAGCAAGGTTCTCAACCTTAACATGTCAACTCCTGCCCAACACCGCATCTTTCCGAGGTTTTCACCGGTCAGTCCATGGATACATCCATATATTCAAGTACCTGACCATGGATGCTACATTCATCCCCACGAATGTACCGCCGTTGCGGACCGATCCTTAATTTGCAAGACCCGTTCCATCACGTCTTCCATTCTCACAGGAGACATCCATTCCGGGGTCGTCTTTGGCCGTAGTTTACGTACAGCCATACTCGACGCTCGCCAAATCGAGTGATCCCTGTCGCATCATTCCACCCGGCTTTGCCCGTCTAGGGCATGGCAATGGGATTGTCCGATCCGTCACCCGTGTTGGTTTTTTCAGGAGAGGCGTCGGAAGTTTCGTCACCATTCTGATTCCAGTTTGCAAAATAACGCCCAACATTTGCTCCCGCATTGTCTCACGCTCATGCCGCTGGAGACAGAGTTGTGGATTCTCGGGAAATTAACACATTCCCCTTTCCCCAAATAATTCAGCTGTGACGTCCCCGTTCCAAATTGGGAAATGATCCAAGTCAAATACAATCACTCGGAGAACGTCAACCTCGTTTGCGCCAGTATCCGGGAATTGGCAACCAAGTTCAACTGACAGCCGAGGTAGTGGTTATTTGAGACTTGAATTCTGAGCGGAGTCGGGCTCCCGGGCTTCGATTCTACGACCAACGTCGACATGGGAGGCTGGAGATAGGAGGGAGATCATCTGGAAACGCATTCTAGCGCCATAGACATGCCATTTCCAGGGTAGACGGGCCGCTTGCATCAGAGACACACACAGACCGATAGACCACGATAGACACGATCACGTTGCTATAGACATCTGTTAGACGCGGCTAGAGATCCTCCCCGCGTGGATGCTCCATCAGAAGCTGATGGTGCGGGCCTGTGCTGCATTCGGCCGTCTTACTGTCGTAGTGTCGAGATCGCGACTTTCCCAAAATAAATGTGGACTTGCGAAATACGCTAAGTCCCGTTGCCGCGCCGAGTCAGAGTTTGAATGAGGTCAACGATATTTTAGAAATTACTATATACAATCGCGTTGGTCAAGTTTAATCATACAGAAGGTGTGAATGTCTAAGTGAGGATTAAAATAAAAGGCAGGACACAGCTCAGTGACGGCCTCGGAGGTCCACCTACGATCCGTCGTGCCGACACCACTGCGAGGAATCAGATAGCAATTGCGGACGATTCGGTCTAAATCAATCAGTTCCGCGTAGGGCCGCTGCTGCCGAGTCGAGCGGCGAACAACAAACAAATTGCTGCTCGGCTCTGGGCGCGAGAACGGTGTGAACCATTCCACGTAGGCAAGAGGTTTAGCTGTATTGAATGGTGCGGGATAATATCCTGGGAATTTGAAGAGGACCCGCACCTGCGCAACTCGAAGGCCCTCAAGCGCAGTCCCGTGAGTGACAGCATTCGGCTCCCCAGTGCGCACGAGCGCGAAATCTTGATATGCGCGCTCGCCATGATTCCGAGTACCTGGGACGGCGGCGACAGGTGGAGAAGCGCGGACGACGTTCCGCAGTTTGAGATCACTGATTTCGCGAATTGAAGGCAAGGTAAATGTCATCCGTTTGTAAAGATCAAAGCGGTCGAAAGCTTGGGGGACAAAATGGGAGGGGGCATTGACGTGCTTCTGCAAGAATGTCGCAACGGCGGGCAGGAATTGCCGGGCATTAATACCAGCGCTGTCCACAATGGATGAGAGGGGAATACTGCGGAGCTCGCTTGGGTGGGATTTTGCGATTTTGTACGTAGGGATGGCGGGAAGTACGGCGGCAGAAATGGGCGGGGTAGGTGGAACGATCCGGTCGATGTCCGCAGTCTCAGCGGTCGGTGGAGGGGGAGGTGGGGGAGGGATCGTCGAATATGGCCTGAGATCGAGGCTATCCTTGCACCAAGCGAGGTATGCCGTGAACCTGTCAACGGCTTCCTGTCTCTGTAACCACACCGTCATCTGGGCGATATAATCCTTCTTGTTGCTCGCGCGATACCCTGCCTTGGCGTAGTCGATGTGAAGTCGCTCGGGGGCCTCCGTATTGAATCCAGCTGCGCTACCGAACAGGCGAATCATGGTTGCGTAATGCTCCATCGAATGAATTTTTGGAATGTTGAAGTGGTTCTGGGTTCGCGCCTCCAGGGTTATAAAAATCTCCTTGTTCTTGTGGAACACGTCCAGCGCGGTTTCTAGAGCCGCCAAGGATCGGGTAGTGTGCGACTCGAGAGAAGCGAGGTAAATAAAATCAATCACGGCGGTGGCGGTCTCGATGACAGCGGGGCGAGCGTGACCGGCCATTAGTCCGGCGAACACCTTCTCCATTTCCTTGTGCTCGCCACCGGTCCACTGCGAGACCATCGATATTCCGTGCTTGAAATGGCGGACGTCGGGATGTGAGGGCATAGACTTGAATCTTGCGTCCATTTCCTTCTCCCCGATGACCGACGTGCACCAGGACACTAGATGGTCTTTGAATGCCCCTTTATGCAGTTGATGTAAAATATCTGGCGTAAACGCCTCGAAGATGTCGGTATGGGGAAGGCCGGCCCAGAAGGGCTGAACTGGGCGCAGCCCGAGCGCCCCGAACTCGTGTTTAAATGGTGTGTCCCTGTGTTCTTTGTCGTAGCGATGAATGTAGTCCAGAGTCTCATCCACCTCACGCTTAGGATGTGAAGAATGGTCGCCTCGCTGCGTCGGGGGAACCTTGCAAATGGGACACCGATTCTCCATGCAGCACGCCACCAAGCACTGCTCGGGATAATCGGCGACATACGCGGCCAGGATTGGGTGGACCTGGCGGAGCTGGCCATCCGCACACGTCATTTCGACACCGCTTGTGCCCGCGGCAGCCAGCGACCGCATGATGAGACCCATGCAGTAATGGAATAGCCGGTACTTGGCCACCGAGCGAGTTGCATCACTGTAGCAGTCCAGTTTCGGAGTCGGGAGGTAACCGAGGAGGATAGTGGCGTGGGATGAGGCCTTGCGTCTGGTGTCGGTGGCAATATTGCCGATGGTAAGATACACCGGCCATGCTGTCTTGTCTCCCCTCTGCTGACTGAGACGTGTTTTATCAGACGATAAGATTATTGGCGCGCAGGTCGAGCCATCTGGCAGCCGGGTCTGAGTGCATCGGTTAGTCTGAGTGCCGTTATTTACGATCGGTGACTTCTTACCTGCATCTTCCACCACCAGCTTGCAGACGACATCTCATTGATTATCTCCTCGGTCCCTTCAGCATCGACAAACAGCCGTTTCGGGGCGTAATCCATCACGGCTTTGAAGGCTGGATTCCCTATCAACTCCTTTACACATTCCACAGGATCCCGGAACCACAGCTCTGCTGTCTCGGTGCAGAACTTTCCGTTGTCGTCCAAAACGTCCCCAACGAGTGGTACGTGTTCAATGTTCCACTTGGCGCCGATGGGCAGACTGTCAATTGTTTGTAGGAAGGTCCGCTTCTTGTCGAAGGACGGTTGTACGCGATCGGTGACCTGGTACTTGACTGTAAGTATCCAATCCATCTCGTGCACGACAACAACGGCGACTTACAATGGGCAACTTCAAGAATGCTTCCGTCTGATTGTGCCCCACGTTCTTTATTAGCCACTTCGCCAATTCCCACTCCTCCTCGTCTGCGAATGGCCCCAGGACTTCGCACCCGGTCAAAATCTGGTCGTCTCGTATGTGCTCGAACGTAGTCTTGGAACGGCCATAAGTTGCGCCGGCGTTTCTCTCGGGCGGGAATGGCTCTTCAAAGCCGTCATCCTCGCCATCCTCCGGGCTCACAGGTCCTGTGGCGGCTGGGTGTGCTAACGGCGGCTCGGGATCCTGTGCATCCGCATCAGGTATTTCAGAATGCGAGCCCGCGTTCGGCTCTGGTACGTCCACATCCACGTCCATAAAATCATCGGCAACCAGTATGTCTGCGGGCTCTGGAGCGACAGCGGGGGCAGCACTGGGAGGTGAGCGCGAACGTCGGCGTCGGCGAACGAGGAGTGATGTCTTGATATGCTCATCGCGTTTTTTTCTACAGACTGGTGCGTGTGCTTGATGCCTAATGAGAGCGGTCTCATCCTCCAGAGGGAATTTACAGTACTGGCACTGGATGACGGGCATGACGGTGAGTGAAATTGAAACGCGGTAGGAATCGGCGGCCGCGGTGGGCCGCCTTGGGGCCGCCTAGCTGCAATTTCACTTTGCATTTTGATCGTTTCTCAGTTATAAAGATGCACATGGTGCGCCATCTTTTTTTTTTCTCCGCCCCCATTCGTTATCTTTCGCTCTCGCTCTCATCTCCTTGTCCTTCAGCACCCTCTCACTCCCTTCTGTTTTTCTATTCACTTCCAAAATGTCGACTGACGACTTTGCTTCCAACAACCAGGACCCGACTCGCTCCACGGCTGGCCGTGGAGTGCGGAGCCGCACCTCAACAACCGCAATCCAGCAATACAGTCAGTTCTCTTTCCCTGTGGACGAGCAATGAGCTGACTTGTATTAGATGCAGACCTTGACAAGAAGACGGCGAGCCGGCGCGCTCGTCGTGGTTCCCGCCAGACCGCCGCTGAAGCGGGGTTGACGTTGCTGGGCAGTGCCCATGCCCCTCAAGCGCCTGCCCCTGCTGGTATTCCATCGCGCACTGGTGCCGCTGGCAGTGACACTCCTCAGCAGGCGCCACACTCTTTCACCCAAACACGCTTTCCCGCTTATCACCCCACTCCCGACCAGTCCGGCTACCCCTTGCAACTCCAAAACCGGTATTACGCTGCACCTCAGCACGGAAGCAGCCCCAACCCCTTCCAGCCTGCCAAACCTCTACCCCCGATGCTCACTCACCGTGACTGGGAGCGCTCGTTGATCAACAAAGAGCTGTTTACATTCGCAGACGGTGAGGGTGATAGTACTCTTTCTGTATAATAATATCTTACCCACTTTCAGCCGGCACTTCTCTCCCATCGACGGATGCTCCACAATCCCAAGGCCATTCTCGTGGATTTAATCCCGAGGAGGAAGACGAGCTGTTCGACGATCCCGACGCAGATTTCCCCGACCCCAGCCATCTACTTACCGCAGGGAATGCCCCCGCTCCTCTAACTTTCCAGGCCCCGCCCGCTGTGAGTTAATTTGAATGTTCCTACACCCCGAGCTCACCAGATTCTGCAGCTGGTCGTGCCTCCTCCTTCCGCCGTTGCTGGTACCGCCAGTCCTGCGCCTGAGCTCACTACCCCCCAAAACCTCCGTGTCTTTCCGCAAGCTACGTCCAGCGTAAGTCTCATCGTCGTCTTCTGTACCCTGACTAAATTAGCGGTAGATGTCTTCCACCTCCGTCGCATCGGCCCCGCGCCCGCATCTAATTCGACGAGTGCGCCCGACCAGCACCTCGGGATCTCCCGCCTTTCTCAGCGCGGCGGGACCTGCCACGCTACCCAGCGTGCCCCGCCTCCCGCTTGTACACAGGACAAATATTTTCGGGCCAGGGCTCCATGATCACCGGCAGCGCCCACATGAATCCCCGCAAGTCGTGCATGCAACAGAAAAGGAGAACCAAGTCCATGTATGTATCCTCTATAAAATCCTCGCCTCATATATGTCCTGATTGATGATGCAGGTCTTGACTTCGGACGACGAAGAACCTGCCCCTCCCAAGAAGAAGTCTCGCAAGGAAACCGCCGCGCGCAGCATCGTGAATGTTGTGCTTGCCCGCGTTCCCGTCATCGAGGCCGGCTATACCCTCATTCGTTTGAAGGTCATGACCGACGAGAGCAAGACCTGGCTCAATCAGCGCAGGGATCTCGCTGAGTTTTCGCAAGATGCATTCGATTACGGGGTGGACTTACTTAAGCTCGATCCCGATTCTTTTGAGCCTGTGCAGCCTTTGGAGCAGGACTTGGTGAGCGACTCCTCATTCTTTGCTTCCTCTCTAATACTGTTATAGTTCCGAGAACGCATCTACGGAGCTCGCTTCGACTTCAAGGAGATTGCGCGCGAGATTGTCAAGGGCCCCAACGGGTACGATCTTCGACAATGTGCCAACAATGCATCGAAGGAGCAGCAGGCCGTCGTTGCGGCGCACAATCGTGCTCAAGTTGCGATGCTGACTGAGAAGTCCGCCTTCGTTTTCACCGTACGTCATCTGGCCTCGATGCCAATTTATCACCTAAGTTAATCCTCGCACTTAGGACCCGACGGACCGCACGGTGAAGGGTACGCTGTATCAGCACCCGAGCATTGAAGCCACAATACAGAAAGCGGCCTTTGACGGTCTCCTTTCCGACGGGATGCAGCACCCCGAGTTCTTCGACGACACACTGCCGACCGGCTTGTACCTTGAGGACGACACCCAGCCCCCTCATCAAGCAACATTCTCATTGGTCACCTCGGCCAACGCCATCAACGCAGTGCGTTCCTTTACCTATCTACTCACCAGTTTCCTAACTTCCTTATCTAGATTCGCGCCAGCATCATGGAATATTCCAGCGGTCATTTTGTGTCGGAGACCTACTCCCGCAAGATATTCAAACCCCATTTCGATGCGGAGCTCAAGACTCTCCGGGCATGGCGCACATACACCTCGAATCCGACGATCATCAATGGCGACGGACCCGTGCGGACCATCGCACCGTCATTCTTGGCACGCACCTTCCAGCAGAAGATCTTTGCTAATGCACGGTGCGCCTTCATTCACTGCTGTCTGCGCCATGCTCATCATATATCTACTATTTAGGTACTCCGTCCTCAAGGATGTCGTCGCACCTGTTGTTCCGGCGGCGGTTCTGGATGAGTCGGATTTTGCTGGCAACCAGTAGAGCACGGGGGGAGTAGAGCGTGGAGTTTTCATGTCGATTAGTACACTACACGTGCTCTCGTAGCTGTACATTTTGCTTGCCAATCGCTTTTCTGGCCGCTCTACTCTTCCGTCCCGATCAAGAATTAAATAAAAGATGGGATCATTCGGTACGGATTCATCATTTCGTTCGCTGAAAGGGGACGTGATGGTGACCGGCTACACATATCTACGCATCTTTTGCACCATCAGTCTTGCGGTCTAACCTCGTCTAACGTGGTCTCCCTTAGAAACCGGCTGTCTAACGGCGTCTCTGAGAGACTGGAGGCAGTCTTGCGGTCTATCTGGTCTCTCGCGTCTCCGGGAGACCTCGGTAGACATCTGTTATTTTCCAGATGATGAGTGTGAACCGGTGATACGGCCGTTATAACTTGTCGCACGCCATATTTGAATAGGGTGCCGCACGGGTGCCATTGTTCTGGGATCCCTGTCCCATCCATTGATGCAAAGTCTGTCCGTAATCGACTGGCACACCTCGGCAGCGTCCTATGAGCCGCCCCTGAAAGGCGTGATATCTGATGCAAGCAAGCTGCTGCTGAGCACGCCGCACGAAAACCGGGAGGGAAGAACAATGTCCCCACTGCCCTCAGCCATAGGTTCGGGGGGATGTAGGCCAGTGAGGCTCTCGAGGGTGATGAAACGAGTGATTCGCGTGGACTTCGAATAGGTTCCTAAAAATAAAAACACAAACGCGTGGGCAAGAGTATTGTGGAAGACGTATCGACCTCCCCAATGGCATGCACCGCCGAGGGTGCCAAGGACGTAGACAATATCTCTCAATGGAGCAGTCTTTAACGGTCCGGCGGAGTCTTCATCTGACCATTTTAATGTTAGTTCGCCAGGCCTTGAATCTCGACCAGACTAACTTGTTCATAAATTCAATTCAAAATAAAATAGTCATGTTGCAGCGCACTTTGTTCCCTTCCGTACGATTATCTCGAAATATAGAGAAGGGGAAGATATATAATGCGGAGCGTTCGGAACGGAATCCATGACTATAAGGATACCTGCGAAAGAATCTGTTCTTCGGGTTGGAAACGGCTCACTGTGCAACCTGCTACGTTCAGCGGAGAGTTTTTGCTATCGTGCATCTCCCAAGTTCCGGAGCTATCTCCGCTATAATAGTTATATTTGGGTTAACGCTCTCAGCTATCACTCCGCCAATGGGACTTATATCGATATGATTGAGTCAATCACCTGAGCCATACCAAATGGCTCTGGCTCCTCGAAACACCGGTCCGGATGAAGCGGATAGAGATTTAGATGTCACAGGCTAGGCAGGAAGGATCAGGTAGATGCGGAGGGATACGAGCCGAGTGCCGTTTTACTTCGCATTCTGTGCCTAGATCCTTAAGAGTCAGATTTTGTGTCGACGAAGGGACGTGCGAGACTTACATCGGTTCACCAATCTCGTTGGTCAAGCTTCAGCTAAGAGTGCAGGAATTCAAGCTGATGCAAATATCTAGCAGTCAAGGAATCAAGTCTGGGATTTTGGACGAGAAGTTGAGAGGAACCTTGTTTTTTGAAGAATCTTGCGATGAAGTTTGAATGAAGTGGTCGTTTGTCTATCCACAAGGTTACTAGAGCCTTAATCTCCATTCTCCGTCGTCCCGGCCAGCGATTAGTAATCATACTTGATGAAGTGGATAAACGGCGAATGACCTTTTCGGGAAAGATAAATGATGGTTTGATGCCGGGTTCAACATCTGCTGGACGTTTCAATAAATTTGGCCCTAGACGAGATAGATCCATCAGCCAAATTCCAGTTCCTCAAAGTTGTGCGTCCCGTCCCCTCCACTGAGTAATATTTACCATCAATTTGGCGTTCCGAATTCAGTTCGGGGACGAAATCATCATCGGGCGAGTCGTCGAGATCACGGAGTGTGCGAAGCTCTTGTTCCGAGGGCACGTCAAAGATAATTGAGGTCCGCATGGGGAGAGGACGGAACGCAGCCCAGGTTGTCCAGACAATCAAAGACGGCGTCGGCACTAAAGCTTATTCGACATAACAAATCATTTTCACAGCCCGCAGCACGGAAAGTGGGACCGGGAAGTTGGCGTGGGTCTCAACAAAGCGCTGGCACTGGAAACGGAATGTTGGTACCAGTTTGAGCTAATTCGCGAAGCGGGTGGATCAACGTCGATCCCGGTGGCGATGAGTGCTTCGCGCCTCAGGTAACTTCCTAATAAGCCGACTGCGGGGGCGGCAACATAGACGGTGACCGGAGTAGGTAGGGTGATGGGCATTGCAAGTTGTTACAGTACATATCACAGCTCGTCTGTAGGGTCCCAATCCGTCACGAGTGCTGCATAATCGGTTAGAATGAGCCGCGTGCGAGTGGAAGACGCTCAC
Organism: Mycena vulgaris; assembly: GCA_029204335.1. Classification (NCBI taxonomy): domain Eukaryota; kingdom Fungi; phylum Basidiomycota; class Agaricomycetes; order Agaricales; family Mycenaceae; genus Mycena; species Mycena vulgaris. The sequence goes on along the minus strand of JARGYA010000077.1, from coordinate 306,506 downwards.
CTTCGTCCAGTCCGTCTAGGTCTTGAACTTCTTTCTGGTCCAACTTGAAGTCAAAGATATTTGTGTTGGAAACGATTCGGGTTTTCGAGCTGGATTTCGGGATAGCGACATAGCCCTGATGATAACAAAACCAGTCAACGACCGCGGGCGCACGGCGGCACAACACGTTACCTTCTGGAGGGAGTAACGCAGGAGAATTTGGGCAGGTTCCTTGTTATATTTGCGGGCGAGGAATACGATTGACGGGTGGTCGAATCGTAGGCCGCGAACCAGCGGCGCCCAAGCCTTCATGACTTGAATTAGAAAAGGCGGCAGACCCAACTCGGCATACATAACTTACCTCTAGGACGATCTTCTTGGGTCCTTGGTTTTGACAGAAATCGACAATATCCGACCTCGTCATGAACGGGTGAAGGTCGATCTGCAACCCATTAAACATGATTTTGGATGTCATTGAAACGAGACGGACCTGATTAATCACTGGAACCTCCAGGCCTAAGTCGATGATTTCTTTGAGGTGCCGAATGCCAAAGCAGCTAACGCCAATGCTCTTCAATAAGCCTGTCTTCAATGAGCCGTTCCTGATTAAGCCTTTGTTTTTGGCGTCACAAATCGCGCGCCAGGATTCCTTCCTGACTTCGGGACCACCGAGTGGACCGTGAATGAGATATAGGTCAATATATCCGAGCCCGCATTCATCCAGAGAGAACTGGATAGCCTCGATCGTTTTTTCGTACCCGTCATTGAGCATCAGCTTGGTCGTATAGAAGATGGCCTCGCGTGGCGTCTTGGTGTCCTTGCAAAAATCCAAAATCGCCCGGCCGCACGCGGTTTCATTGTCATACCAGGTCGCCGAGTCCTACGACGTGTGAGGCTCCAGAAGAAACACTCAAATCGATCGACCTACGATGTGCCGGTACCCTGCCTGTCGGGTAGGGTTTGAGAACGGCGGAAACGGATTTGAGCACGAAAATACCTTTAGGGCATACTGAACGGCATTGTAGGCTTCCCCACCCTCCTTCTTCAGTTCGTACGTTCCTGAGAAGGGTCGATACCTCCACCGATTGCCCCCGGTTTCCCTTGCTCACCGAAACCCAGGACAGGGATCTTATTGCCGTCATGGAGCTAGCCAAATTCAGTACGCAAAAATGGGGTTGGTTCTGGCGCCCACCAGCAATGTCGACTGCAAATCGGCCATTGGGAGATGACGGAGAAGGTGGAGTGTTATTCCGGCAGGGCGGCAAATGCCGGCTTTCGTCACATGCCACCAGTCACTTCCGATTTCACGACTTGTTCACGACCGTTGGCGCAAATTTCTCTTTCCAACGGATATTTTTCGCCTGGCTCATTCTATGCACAGATGTCCTCATCGAAATTTCATCCCATTCAAGGAACGACGGCCATCGCCGAACCGTCAATGGCGGGATTTGTGTGGACGATTTCCTTCTCCCGCCCTCGTCCCCTGATTTTTTGAATACGCTTCTCCCTTCCAACAGATGGGAAAAAAAAAGCAAGGCGTGCCTCAACTTCTGCGGCTCCCGACGGCACTCGGCTGCAGTGTCGCTGTCTCGGAAGCACTCTACGCAACGTCGTCCCTCGTCCCTAATTACAGGGTGTGTTTCAATGTGCTCTCGCAGGGAAGGGCTTCCCGGGCGTGATTCTTTCGCCAAATGCGAGGATCGTCGATCCCGTGGCGTGCTCCATCATCTGAAATTTTTATTTTTCACAGCGACTAACCATTGGTGGCTTTTGGCCGCATCAGGACGCGCCACTGAAAGGTCCTGGTGATCAAATTGTCACGTCGTTCTCCGGTCCACTCTAACTGATTCGGGGCTCCTGTGTGGACAGCCTGTGCTGCGCAGGTGTCTTTCTGGTTCTTCCGCGTTTACTCCGGACGCAAGAGTCCGAGTCTCGACATGAGATCCGTCCTCCTGATTCTCTGGGAGTTCTGGATTGAGTCTGGCGCGTGTGGCTCACGGAATGCGCCGAATTGCACCCTTCTCTTCAATTGTGTGCAGCGGCGGCATTCTCCGTTCACATCCCATTTGCAAATTGACGCTGTCCTATCGTTACCAGCCCATGTCAGCTGCAGCAAATGGACAGGCCGAGATTGGGCAGAGATGCCTCTTGCGGAAGCCGAGTTCGAACATTTGCTGATCCACGGAGTCTATTCACGGTAAGAATAGCAATTCGCATTCCAGGAACTCGGTGAGACTAAGCTTTTTAAGGTGTTACCCTATTTTTGGGTCAGCCTCAAGTCGGAATTCCTGTTGATAGAAATCACTGCTAATCACCGGTAGGTTTTTCGAGGTACTCTCTTGAACATTTAAAATGGGGCGAGCCTTACATTCCTTTGAACCGCTATGTGTGGACAGACTCGCGCGCGCTTGTCCCCACCACGGCCGACCTGTGTACCTCAGATCGCAGATCTGGTTCCTGTCTGCATATGCCGAGACGTGCTCCTCCCAGTGTGTGGGGGCTCTTGTGGGCTTTTGAGTTCACCAATCACAATTCCGTCTAATTCGAGACACATATATCGACGCCGTCCACAAACGTTCCCCAGCCATGACCGCTGATCCCTCTACGAGCCAGGCTAGGATGGATTCTGGTGGCGTCTATGGTCGTGTGCGGGGAATCTGGGATCACATCGCGTTCCACTTGGGTCGATATTGAATAGCAACACGACCGCGGCAGCGCCTGTGCGGGGGGCGTGTTAATACATTGTGAAACCGCGGATTGAACCGTAAATACGCAATGGCCCATGGGACGGCTACGGTTGGCGATAGCAAGGCAAAGTTCAAGCCTCCTTCACCCCGTCCTGGCACTTTACGCTGCTTTTTTTCACCTCTCGTCATGCAAGGAATCAAAGTGGATTCAAGGTTGCTTGCAGTACTCACAGACTGTTCCTTCAATAAAGCTTTTCGAATTACCGTTCAATTGTATTTTCGTCACGTGCTAGCGCCACCCAATTCTTGCGGTGATCCTCAACCTTACCTCTCGCTCCCTTTCTTCTCCGATTCAGAATGGCCTCCTCGGCGCTCCCACTGAAAGTAACGGCTACACCTGCCAAGGAGAGCGAGCGAGACAAGACACCCACACCCTCCATCAAATCAGCCGCCTCAAAGGCGACCATCGGCCCAGGCGACATCTCGAGCCCACACGAGCTCACCGCTTTTGTATGCGCTCATTTTGGATGTACTCAAGGGCATTTTTGACCTCAGATAGGTCGAAACTCTACTGGAGCAACTAGATACTAAATTCGACGAGATGTCGACCCAGATTCTTGACAGAAGTGCGCCTGACGCGCGTGCTATTGGGATTGTCTGACCTTCCAATGTAGTGACACAGATGTCGACGCGGGTCGACGCTCTCGAGGCTTCCATCCAGGACATCATCAACGGGGACGTCAGCGTGCCACAGTCGCCCTCACCGATACCAACCTCGGGTACGGGAATACGGAGAAGTGGAAGTGAGCTGTAGATTTATTCAATCCTATCTATTCGGATACATCTGTGCGTTCGTCTCGTCTCTTGCACTGCCCTTCTTCATTTTTTTCAGGGCTGTACCAGTATTTTACAATCAATAATGATTACAGACCCTCCCTTCGTCCTAACCATTGAGACACTGTTCCCCGCCAACCTATGGGGTGTATGCAAGCCCCTCTTGGCCCGGCACGACCTCCATTCCACGTCAATCTCAGACCCACACACCGCTCTCTCATACTCCAAAGTCTCAGACATCCGCACCCCCATAATTATGGCCTACTCAGACAGGCAACCCATTCTCTCTCTCCATCATGAACACCCTCATCAAGCTTTTACCTCGCCTCCGTGGACGGGAGCAGAGGCGCTCTTCGCCCTCCGCAGCGACGAAGCGCCCAGTGAAGCAGCCGCAGCCCGTTATCCTCGATGGCATTCTCGACATCTCAAAGGAAGCCAGCGATGCTATCGCAGCGGACGAACGACAGGCATGGCTGGCATTCGAAATCGCCTTTCCCCCCAGGTCGCCCAGCGAGTCCGGGGGTTCTTGCGGGCCCGCCGGGAAGATGCACGAAGCATTCCTCGCAAACCCCTAGCCCCCCTTCGTCTTCGTCTTCTCCGCTCCCTCCATCCCCACTCCCTGTCTCAGGGGCCGCCGACGCTCCGTCCGCGCCAGCACCGCTCCGCGATGTGCTGGCGAGCGAGCTTAGCAGGCGCCGCAACTTCAAAGGCCGGCCCCTAGACACCCGGCTCCCCATCCCGCCCATACCGACGACGCCGCCCCCGCGCTCCCGGACGTCCTCCTCCGAGTCTTCGCCCCGCAGCCTCCGCCGCCAGCCCCGCTTCACCGACCTAAACACCGCCTCCCCTATCCGCCGGTGTCGCACCTTCCCCCTCTCCAAAGAACCTGCACCCCGATCGACGCGCGCTCCGCGGTCGCTGGGCAGCCTCGAGGGCAACGAGGATGTGCAGGAGGGAGAGGAGCAACACCAGCGGAGCACGACCCCGCCCGGGACCCCGACGACGCTCGTGTTTCCCATGCCCCCGCGTGCGACGTTCACCAAGCGTGCGCCGCTCGCAGCAATGCCTCAATAGCGCTACGCGCGAGATGTTCACGATCGAGGAGACTGGCGCGGGCATCGAGCCGCTCTGCATCGTCAAGCGCATCTCCGGCGCCACCGCCACCGCGCCCAGCAGTCCCGCCGCGGCGGCCCCCGCTCTCGCGCCCGCGATGGACGCCCTCCTCTCGTCGCTCGACGACGTGTACGCCGAGTTCCACGAGGGCGACGCGCTGTCGCTCGTGTCGATCTCACTGTCGTCGGGCGACGAGGACGACGGCGAGGACGTGCCCGACCTCGATGGCGAGGGGGGCGCGTGGCGGAGCAGGTATGCCGGGGCGGGGAGGGACGTGTACGCACCGGTGTGGGGCGCGCCGCCGCGCGAGCGCCAGACGTGGCCGTGCTCGTACAGCTTCCTCGCGGGGCGCACGCACGCGCTGGAGCGGTACCGCGTGCAGGGGTCGCGCTCGCTGCCCGACCTCTCTGTGGAGCTGCTCGACCTCTCTATCGAGCTGCCGGAGCTCTCGCACTTTGAGCCGTGGGCATAGCGGCGATCCGTGCAAGTGACGCGTAGCTCATACTAGCAGTCCTTGCAAGCGGCGCATAGTGCCATTTTGTATGAGGGGTGTGATTTCGTTTCTTTCGTTCTTTTACTCTTTCATTCGGAAAACATTAATGTCTGTTGTACACGGCTGCTTGTTAGCGCCACATACTGCTGCTCTGCTATCACTACTACCTAATATCACGATCTTTCGTCTTTTATTCTTTGGCGACGCGCGGACGTGTGCGTTGGGGTCGAGGGTCGAGCGAAAGAAACGTATCATGGGCGAAGCCGTGCCGCGGTCCTCAAAGCTTCGAGTCAAATTTCGCGCGCCATGTCACAATGGCCTCTGAATCTACCATATACGCGTTGCGCTCTCCTTGACGGCGGCTAGCACATACAGCGGTGACTGGATTCCCCATGAAGGTTGGTGATTCTGTCACACCCTTGACGCTTGTCTTTCCGTCGAGAAGTCAGGACGGACGTTGTTGCTACAAGGACTATTGTACACGCCGAGTACAAGGTGCCTTACCCTGCGTTTGAGTATACAGTTCCTCTTGAGGCTAATCGCGGGAGTGGCTTGCGTTTTAAGGGCGTTTGAACGGAGGTGTGCACGATCGCGCTGAGCATTAACACTCTAACGGGATCAAGAGTTACGGGCCGTCGAGGAGCGGGTGTGCGCGCTGCTCCTGGGTGCCAGTGACGAAAGGGTATACGCTCGAGTTCTATGAGCTCAGCACGGCCGTCCTGTCGTGGGCTGATATCCAGCATTTTCCCGCTGTAGTGCGCGCTGTAGCAGGGGGAAATCCATATTAACGAGTCGATGTTGGTGCCCAACGTCGGCGGGATTTGGCCGACGTTCAGACAAAATGAGCTCTGTCTCGGGCTCCCAAGGTTACTTCCAGAACCTATAAGGATTCCAGACACAGACACGGAACACGGAATTCAGAGCATCGGGGCTCCGTAATTATCAATGCAACTCTGTATCTGGCACACGAATCCCAGCGTGATTTGGAGGTCCTAGGCCCACGCTTGGTCCATTCCAAATAGAGGACTTGATATATTTTCGGTATCCCGATACGAAGAGCACCTGTGTCCCCAGATTTGAATCAGAACAGACATGACAGGCCCCCCGGAGAGTAGATCAGGAGGCAACGTGTAGCATGTTCTCGCGCTAGTGCTGCATCGTGGTGATGTTGAGGTCCACTAGGGTCCACTCGTTTTGGGAGACAAAATAAAGGATCGCATGTTCGTACAACTAAGTAGCAGGTGTGGATCCCTCGAGGAACTGGGATCATTTGAGAGAGTACCCGGGTAGACCCTGCATGACTTGCCAGTGATGGGTAAGGGCACGAGCAAAGAACGGCGATCAGAGAAAACATAAGGCCGCATTGAAGGTTCCGAATCCGAAAGGAGAAGGCAAGGAAGTGTTTCCCGTGATTCCCGCGCCCATGGCGTCCTCCGGCGCCTCCAGCTCGTCCTCGCCGTCGTCGACCCCGGAATATATGCGCGACCTCGTCTACACCTCGGCGTCCACCCCATTTTTGCCCGAAAAACAAGGTCGACCGTTCAGAGTAATCACGCCTGCGTTGCACCAACAGAAGCGGAAGCGCGACTTGCTCGACGCCGGCGCAGAGCAGGCCCACAGCTATCCTGCAGGCGAGATGAGCCAGTTCCGTGTTGTCGTGCGCCCGCCCTTGGTCCCAACCTCCCCGGCATCTTCGTTTGGACCTAGCGGAAAACTTAAAGCGAAGCCGGTATGTCTGTCACTGCGCATCTATATATACTCGAGCGCTTTCGGGGGCAATCTGGCTATCTGCTGGACTTTGTTAAAGGATGCAGTCAATAGTGGGGCACACCGTCCACCAGGGCTGCTCCGAGAGGGTCTACTTCTCCCCACAGCGCCGTTGGCGGTTTGCCGGTCTTGGCCTCTTCCTCGCGCTTGTAGTAATTCGCAGCAGGGACATACATCCTTGTGGGCTAGTGGCGAACGACAAGGAGGCGTGTCCCGCACATTCTTACTCTCCAGAGAGATGCTGCACGACATCGCAGAGGGTGGGCGCCTATGCGTGACCTGGCTGCGGATTATCGAGCGCGTGGAGGAAGCCACAACCGTCCAACCGCCAACTGCAACGCCTTTCGTTTTATTCCTGATATTCCTGCCATTCCATGTCCCTCGCCGGACTAACGACCTTAATATCTAGCCCAAAACCTACACCAGTAGCGAAGAGCTCCTTGCGGCTCTCGCAAAAACCTGTTTGGAAGATCCCGAGGTCGACTTTAGCGGGTCTTATCTGGTGGCGGAAAACGACGCAGACACCCTATCCGACAAACAGCGGGTGCAAACGGTGACCCACGAGATATGGAAAGCGACCGGTTACCGCTTCACGTACGTCTACCCCTCCCTCGCTTTACTATAAACTCTGACCGCCAAAAAGTGTGAAGGACCACCCCCCGTCGGACCACGGGCACAAAACGCGGCTCTGGTGCTCGCAGGACGAGGCGCGGCGCTCCAAGCACCGCCGCCCGGGCGATGTCCCACGCCTCTCGAAGCAGGGCGAGCTCTTCGCGAAGCCGCGCTTCCCGTGCCGCAGCCGCCTGATGATCTCGTGCCTCCCCGAGGGCCCGCGCGACGCGCGCGTCGTCACCGTGCGCATGCACCACTACTTCCGGCACGACGCGTACCTCGAGAGCGAGGCGCGCCCCGCCGCGCCGCCCCCGCAGCCGCAGCCGCGCCACACATCGCAGTTCTTCAGCGCGATCAGCGCGCCGCTGCCGCCGCACCTCGTGGGCCGCATGGATGTGGACGGGGGCATGGGCATGGACCTGCCCCCGCCGCCGCCGCCGCTCCATGAGCAGGAGGGCGAGTGGGGTGTGGCCCCGCCGCAGCCCGAGCCCGATCCATCGCCGACGCCCTCCCCGCACTTCGCTTCTGCCTCCTCCCCGCACTTTGCCTCTGCCCCCTCCCCCCGCTTTGCGCCCGCGCCCTCCCCGCGCTTCGCCCCAGCGCCCTCCCCGCGCTTCGCCCCAGCACCCTCTCCGCGCTTCGCACCCGCGCCCGCGCCCGCACCCCCGTCGGCCTCCGCCCCGCCGCCGATAGACGAACTGCACCACCCCCACACCCAGCCGTATCCGCAGCACTCGCCCCCACATCCCCCGCCGCATGCGCACCCAAATTCCCCACATTCCTCGCCGCACCCACACCCCGCGCAGCCCGTGCGTCCTCCGCCATCCGCGCATCCACATTCTCCACATCCCCCGCCGCACCCGCACCCAGCGCCCGCCCAGCACGTGCAGCACGCGCACCCACACCCCCCTCCTGACGCGCCGCCGGCCCTCTCGCCCGCGGACGCCGACTTCCAGCGCCGCATGCGCACGCACATCGCGCGTATCCGCGACTTCTGCGACGGGCTCGAGTTCCAGGTGCAATTCAACGACCACCGCATGCTCGAGGCGCTCGAGCGCGACGCCGCGCCGTTCCTCGCGCTCCTCGACGACTGTCTGCGCCAGGAGGGGCGGTGACCTGCTATTTGCGAGGATGTACTATTTTTATTTCTAGCTTTTCCTCGGGCGACGGGAGGGCCGCCCTCCGAGTCGAGTGCAAGTTTACTGTACTAATTGTTTTGTAACTGGCGTTTTGGGCGTCCAGACTGTACATCCATGGCATGGAGACGCCATCCATCCATAATGTATCCTAATCGTAATTTTCTTTTGGGCGTACGCTGCGAGTCGGGCATTGTGTTAGGTACAGGCTTAGTGCTACAGCGCAGTCGATTCGTCCGCATTCAGCACGAGGGTGGCGAAGAACCGGATGATCTCCACAAAATCGTCCGCGTCAATAGCTATTCCCAACGTCAGCGTCAGTGCAACTCATTTTCCAGGGGGGATCACAAGTACGCACATTCATTGACGGTGTGGATGCCGTCGTCGAGCGCTTCCTCGAGGCCGCGCCCTGCCGAGTTCCCGTGGGTGTACCGGAATATGTGCCGCGAGAGTCGCCAGTAGTAGCGTGTGTCTGCGCGGATCCGTTAGTATTAGGAGAATTACAGCTCAAGGAGGAGGCGCGCGCACCGGTGTTCCCCGACATGGTCGAAGGGACGACGGCGACAGTGGTGCTCTCTCCGCCTCCGTCTGCGGTAGTGGACCGCCGAGCCCGCGTGCTGTACGTCGCGATGATGCTCCCGGAGAGTAAGTCGTACGGCGCCGCGTCCGCGCCCCGCGTCGGCGTAACCGGCGCCGGCTCGAGCGCGCTGGTGCCCATGTCCCCCAGCGTCAGCGCCCCGCTGGCGGGCGCCCCGGGCTCCGACACCGGCGCGCCGAACGCGGTATACGTGAGGTTGAAGCGCGCCGCGAGGCCCCTAAGGAGCGCCGTGTCGTGGCCGCGGACGGCACCGACGGAGCTGGCGGTGCGTGCATAAGCAGAATGAGACTACGGCGAGGGAGGACGGCGTACCTTTCTGCGAGGATGCGGTGGTTCACGACCGCGTACGCCTGCTCTGGGAGTGCGTTGGACTTTACGCCGCCATGAATGACGTCGATGGCCTGCGTCGTCCCGATTTGACTCCGGAAGAGCTTGTCTTGGGACAGGAGCGTTTCCAGCGCGTGGAGCGCCGCGTCTGAGTGCGCCGAGTCCTGGACGATGCGCTTGACATCGGGGGGCATCGTGGTGCCATATTGGGCGAGACATTGGAACATCCGGTACGAAGTGGATTCCCTGGACTGCAGAATGTGCATCAACCACAATAAACGGGAACAGCGGGAAGAACCGTACCAGTTGCACTTTATACGGGTTGTTCTCATACTGGACGACAAGCGCCGCCAGAATGCCTATGCTCTGTAACCGCGGGGTAAAAATGTATGCTTGAAGTCTGCAGTCAGCACTTACAGTATGGTCTGGCGGGACGCTGGAGTGTCCGCCGGGCGCGGTCACTTCCACCACCACGTCGAGGTACCCCTTCTCAGCGACACCGGGGAACGCCGCCAGAACGCCGAACGTCTTGATCAAGCCCCCTGCAGTACGTTTAGCTCTGGAATGGGTTTCTCTCTGCACAGTCTGCTAACCTCCCTCGTCGATGATGAACGCGAACGAGTCCTCGCCGTATGTATCGAGAAGCGCCTTCGCGAGCTCTCCTGCACCCTGCGAAGCGTGAGCGGAACGCCGCGCGCACAAGGCATGCGTGCTTACCTGTAGCCCGCTAACTTCCTCGTCGAAGCCGAGCGCCACCACGAAGGTCCGCGTCGGCGCGAACCCGCTTTCCAGAAGCGCCTCCACTGCGGATCTCGCACGGTTTCAGACACGAAGGGCCCGGAAAGAACTGCGTTCGACGTACAGGATTCCGACGAGCCCGTTTTTGTCGTCGGAGGTGCCGCGGCCCCAGATGCGGGTGCCTTTGTGAAGGAGGGTGAGAACTGGAAGGGGGAGGGAGGAGTGGGGCCTACCGTCGAAGTGGCCTGAATACGGGGGATGGTCCCAGCTTCCGACTGTCGAGGGCTCGACCGGGACGACGTCTGTGCGGGTGCGGGTCGTTAACGGGAGACTTGCGTCAGGAGGACCAACGAACCTTGGTGCGCAGCCAGAAGGACCGGCTTGAGGGAGTCGTCGGCCCCCGTCCACTCGTACAAAAGCCCATAGGTGTTTATTTTCCGGAGTTTCAAGCGCGCGTGACTGCACCGACGTCCAAATCAGCAATCACGCGCGGGGCAGCGGTAGGTCTAGATCTATGCGACTCACACGAGCGGGAACGCCTGCGCCAGATACGCGTGGAGCTCGCCGAATACATCCCAGCGCGGGTCGACGCCGACGGGCTGCATGTTATCGTACGATTCCGTCCTGACGCCCCAAATGAGTAACCACACCGAACGCTTGGAACGGCGCGACGCACGGGATGCGAATGACGCCCGCGAGCCAGTCGATGGCGCGCGCCTTGAAGGCGTCGGACGCCGTGTGCTCGCGCACGGCCTCCCAGACGCGCGCGTTGTGCTCCGGGAAGAGAGCATCGACCTGGGGGCACGCGGCCGGTGGCTCCGCGCTGGACGGCGCTGACGGCCCAGGGAGATAGACGAAGTTCCGGACGCGGGGGACCTGCAAAGCTAGGAGGATCGCAATCGCAACGAGACCACCCCGGACGAAAGGTGGCAGGAACGGCGCCCTTTGGCGCGGCGGCGCGGATGTAAATACGGGTTTTTCGTGGGGGAGAGACAGCATCTCGTATCAGTGGTTGTAGCGATAGCGCCATAGTTATTCAAATTGCTACTGGTAACGAAGCTTCAAACTTCAAACGTTGCTGGGATGTCAAGTACTGTCAAGTCGGAGCGTGGGTCGCAGCTCCGGGTTTTGGCACTTGCGGTGGTTCATTGGGGTGCCAGAGGAATCGCATGAGACAAGAAGTGATCTGGCCTCGGAGGTCAACTTCAAGAGGTGAATAAATTCGAGATCACGTGTCTAATCGCGTCGAAATGCACGATGTCAATACGAATAAACAAGCCCCAAAAGCTCGAGTTATGCGACCGTCTACCTGCCTCTGGATATTTTGATTCGTGTAGAGCATATCAGCAGGCCTTATTTATTATGTGCGCCAGAGAGCCGAACTTTTGACAGGAGCCAGTCTCTTACCAGGAGACTACCGCTACCGAATAATTATCCTTTCACTCTAGAGAAAATCCACGCGGAACTGAACCTGATGCCAGATAATACAGTTTTGAACTCGAGGTCACAGTAATCGACGATATAGCACTCTTCTGGGATTCTAACCAATGACTGGAAGCAGAGAGTGTTCAGGAGTCAGAACCTCTCCAACGAGAAATTCGACGACCAGATTTTCCTCACAGTCGAAAACTTCCTAAGCTGTAACAGAGGCTTCCCCGGATGCACGATTTTGTGACCTGGATTATATTGTAAAGACCGATACGCCTAAAATGCGGGGAAGTGGAGGCGCAACAAGCGTCCTCCTCTCCGCAAGGAGTCAGTACTAATCCCGGGCCCCTTTCCTTCCTGCTTTAACCTTGCTGCGGTGGGCCTTCTCGCTCCGCCGCCGCGCACTAGCCGCCTTCATCAGCCCCTCGACCCGCCTCCGCTGCGCTTCCGAGGGCTCGTTCTTGAGCTCAGACGACGCTGCTTCCACGAGCACGGCGTGGAACTGACGCAGGGTGAGGTGACGGGGAGAGTAAAGTAGCTAGATCCCCACCTTGGACAGGCATTCATCGACGTTCTGTGATTGGGAGCGATGCACGGTGGAGGTGATCTGGATCGATTGGGAGGACGAGACGTAGTGGGGCTGCGTGTTTTCGAATCAGAAGACGCGCCGGATCGTAACAAAAGAATACGCACAGATCGTTTCAACTGGGCGCTTGCCCACAACGGTACCCAGTCCTCGTCGATCCGGCACCGAAGGGTGGCCTTCGTGTTCACTTTGTTCACATTCTAAGACGCATAAATTATCTGGCGCCAAGGAAATGCACGGTATAATACCTGCCCTCCCGGTCCAGAGCTCCTTGAGAACGAAAACTCCACGGCCGCTTTCGGAATTGGGACCGCACGGAATTTAGCGACCCACGCGCGCGCCAGGGCGGTTTCCTCAGGCGACTCAAGCGCGACAAATTGAGGGGGAGTGGGGATGAGTCTGCTGCTTCCGCTGTGCGTATTTCTTGCCAACGACGCCCCGAATCCGGTTACGAAGCTAGGTAGGTGACCGAGTCCTGCATGGACGTGACGCAGGACAGAAAATGGGTTCATGTGGATGCAGATTCTCAGTCGGCGCCGATCTGGAAGCTTCGCACCGAACTAGACAAGCTCGAACCTACTAGTCCGGAAGCAGATCGTACCGCACGGGTCCCCAGTCCCGGAACTGTTGTCCACTCGCCGTCTAGACAGATTTGAGACTCCAGAGTCCAAAGGAAGAGCTGGATGGTGAAAGAAATCAAGCAAGAGAAATTAGGGTTAGGGTTCTCGACTCTCCTTCCTACCAACTTCTACATTCTCCGAAATTGAGTAGTGATACTACTCTCGTGGGCATTGGCCTTGTTCTGCAAAGGCTTCCCTGCACCGTTTTCCTTTTTTCCCTTTCGGAGTCCTCCGGGCCAAAACCGAGTCCTGATAACCCTGCTCTCAAAGCTTCTTAGATCTTGACCTCTCTTCCCAAGCTGCTGGTCCCCCCGGCTTGATACCTTCCATTGGACTAGTTATAAAGGCGGTGCGATCCTCGCATCCATCTTCGAAAGGGGCGGCTTGAATTCCTGAATGTCTGTTTGTGGCGCGATTCCAGACCGCACTCTCGGGGACGTTTTCAAAGACGTACGCACACGCCGCAGGGGTGATCTCACTTGCCTATCCCATCCATTACCTCGCGTTTCTCTCCGAGAAATCGGATTTAGAACCGCGTCTCGCACTCGGACCACTAACAACGCCGGACGGGGCGCTTCTCTCCAGGGAGGTCGGCCGATGTCTAGCGGGGACCCGGTGCGCGTGCTGTAGATTTCGCCTTCGAAATGTAAGGGTCCGGTTTCAGAGACGCATTGACTGAGCTACCCCTGGTGTGCCGACTCTGCCGAGCTGTTGTTCTTTTACGTGGGTTCATAGTATATAAGGTCTCAACCTTTTACAGAAGGCCCTCATCGACTTGATTCCTCCAGAGCTTCAGCGATGCGTACCACCATTCTTCTTGCAGCCTTCGCTGGCATCACTTCGGCCCTTACTATATCGGCGCGCGATGGCACTCTCGCCAACGTGTATACCAGCTGTATCGTCCCGGGCCAGGTTGCGCTCACATTTGTAAATTCCTTCTCCGCCCAGTGGATTTACACTTATCTCATCTTTCGTTCAGGATGACGGACCATGGAAGTATATGTTCGTCGATTTCACCGCTTATTTCCTGTTCACCAAGTTCACCTAAAACTCCCCAAAAGCAAGTCGATCAGTGACCAACTCAGCGCTGTGGGGGGCAACGCAACTTTCTTTGTGAGTAAGTAAGGGGCATTTCTCGGAGTCGTTGAGTCGACAATCTGATCCCGACTCTACTCTCAGACGGCAACAACTGTGAGTTTCTATTTCGCGATCCCTCTCCCATGTATCTCACAGGTTTCCAGACGCTTGCATCTACGGCGACGATCAGGTCGCCGGCCTCAAATACGCCTTTTCCAAAGGCCACCAAATTGCTTCTCACACATGGTCGCACGCAGACCTCGTCACGGTCGACCAAGCTACCCGTATGCATTTCATTTTTCAACCTCCACGAAATAATTAATTAATTCAACTTTCAGTGGACTCGGAGATCACGAAAGTCGATGGTACGTTTGACTTGCATTCTCCGCTGCGTTAATGTTGAGATGAAAATACAGATGCACTTATCCGCATCCTCGGTGTGCAGCCTGCATTCCTGCGCCCTCGTACGTCCCACCGACTGGCCCAAAAACAACTTCTGCTAAATTCCAACTTCACCACAGCCTACGGCAGCTATAACGACATCGTCCGCGCGGCGGCGGCAGCCCACAAGAAGGACTTGATCATCTGGGACCTCGAGTACGCCGAGAGCAAGCTGAATCCCCGCGATGAATTTTTGACATGCATGTTCGTTCAGCTCCGGCGATTCGACTGGCGCGAGCCCAAACGCCAGCAAAATCGTATACGACAAGGGTAAAAGCTCGCCCACAGGCAACATTCTCGCCTTGAACCACGAGACCGTCGGTACGTTTCTGCGCTCGCAAAGCTTTTGCGGTCCCTAATATCCGGGTACCTATCTAGCTACCACTGCGTAAGTCTCTTTCTCGCCGTTTGTGAATGCTGATTCTGAAAATAACGCGTTCCTAGAACCGATGTGCTTCCCTACGTGCTGCAGCTCCTTGGCACTGGCCCGGGCGGATATGGATACACGTTTGTTACGGTTGCCGACTGCCTTGGCGGGCTCGCGCCGTATACCACCGTCACCACACCAGGCACCGCAAATGTACTGTTTTTTCCAACTTGGTCGATAATCGCTGACACGTTCACAGTGGATGTGGCACTGTTAATTAGTTGGTCCGAGTACCTACGCGTCGGGATTTTCGATATGATATTTGTCGTATTTCTAAAAGCTTTGTCCTGAGCATGGTACGGAGACAATGAACGCCTGAGAATCGTGTATCGCAAGTGCAGGGTGAAACATATTATTAATACACACTGCAACATGAAACAGCTTGTATAGCGAATGTTGAAATGTAACAAAATCAAAAGCCAGTGGGTGCAGGTACAGCCCCGTTCCTCAGGTCATTCACATACAGTCCCGCATTATCAACCTGCTGAGCCCACAGTGCCCATGCCCGCCCGACACTCAGAGAGAAGTCAACATCAGCAAGTCGAGCAATTCAGATATTACTCACAGAGTTTTCGCAGTGGTCGCAGTATCGGTTACCTCGCGTTGGTTCAAGCCCTTGGGAGCATTTCCGCCTCCGAGCAGAATCGCCTGGAGCTGGACAGTCGCATCCTGTTTGATGTAATACGAGCTGAATACAGCCTCGCGGAGAGAAGCTGCGCGAACTGCCATCCCATGGCCCCTGGATTAATTGCTTCGTCATTTAACGGGACAAGAGGCGCCGCTGGTAGTCGGCATACCTCATCAACACGATCTGGCAGTCTGTCGTTCAGCGAACTTCCGCTCTTGGGGGTGGAAAGAAAGGAGTCACCTGGCTGTCCTCCGAAAACGTGCGAGCAAGGGCGTCTCCAAGCACCTCGTTTCGAATGAGGAGATCGTGAAGTTGGTTATCAGGGAGCGCGCTCTTCGGTAGGTTTCGTACGTCAAAAATGGGAGCCCCTTCGGATCCCACCGACGGACTCTAAATTCATTCATGAACATGGGGGTTTTTCGTTGGTGGGAGCACTCACCGTATGCATTTGAGCCATCAGGGGGACCGAGGCTTGATTAGCGAAAGGGAGGATCTCTTGGGTATGGCTGTGGAGTACTGCCATAACGTCGGGGAATTTCTTGAATAACTAAATGCGCTAGGTGAGCAATTGATTGGAAACTTTGAGCATCTCATTGCCTCTGAATGAATAAATCGCTCAGAGAATCCAGTGGGAACCGCAGAACCGGTCACAGAAGAATTGAAGGTGAGGCCAAGAGACGTCGCATTTTCAACCTCGTAGCTGTGGGGTTCGACCGTCAAGCACCATGTTCGAGGCTAAAAATAAACGAGCTACATACGTCACGATAGATTGCGCCGTGGCCTGCGCTGGTGCGATAGCAAATGTCCTATTGAGTTGTGTCAATATGAGGGTCGGGAGAACAGTTCAACGACGAACATCAGAAACTGACTTGAATTTTGAGGGTTCCGGACGGAAATGTGCCCGAATGCATCCACGACGTCCAAAAAATGTAGAATATCTACGGACGCTGAGCGATGAACAATAGATAACGATTCGACTCACGGCTCGCATCCAACAGATCCACACCGGCTGAAGTTACTGAATCGGGGACGGTATCACCCTGTCCTGCTGCGAGGAACGGCAATCCAGAGAGCAAAATGCCTGCGAAGAAATATTTCTGGGGAGCGATAATCATGCCCGTTTCGATCTCCGGCTTGCGTGGTGGAGAGACCTTTATGTGTGTACATCCACGCGGGAAATAAGTCGGCCAAGTGGATCATATGAGCAGAAATTGATGCCCGTCTCGTCTGTCTGCGGTTATTAATATCCTTGAGAGAACACGTACCGGTGACGAGAGCTGGTACCCGTACAACGTGTCGGGAACGGGATTCCGCTGTATTTTTGAAGGTCAGTGAGCCCAATGCAACGCCAATAGCGACCGGAGTGGGAACTCTGGCCCTTTAAGGGTTTTCTATCATTTAGGATTCCTCCTTGATTCCCCTCCCATAGATTAAGCGGTGAGATACCCGTGTTAGGCGGGGCCTCGTGGTGCCATCTCCGGACGAGCGAGAAAATAGATTCGAGACCGTCTATAGCAAACGTGGAAAGTCCCGCATGCAGGTTGAAATGAGACTCGTTCAGTGTTGCCTCATGTCCGAGCCCATGCTAGGTGGCGCGTCCCCACTTACCTGCTTAGATATGGGCAAGAAGTACGCACAGCGGAAGCAGTAGTTGATTCCTATCCGCGAGTAATTATAGCTCTTGAATCACACAAGGAAACCCTTATTAGCGCGGGGGGTACATAAATTCCGTATGGTTCCGTATGATGCAATTCTTTTTCTCGAGGATCTCGGGATGGCCGAACAGACATGGCGCTTCCCCCTTCGCTAGAGATGATTTAACTGAACAAAACGGACATCGAGGTCGGCCGAAATGCCCGGCAGCGGCGCCAACAGGAAAGTTTTAAGACCGATTCCCCGCGGAACGGAAGACAACTGGATCTCTGTATTTCGATCCAACAGAAATGAATAGAGGTCATTAAATTTTGGACCGGGACGGGGCAGCTGAGTAAGTTGCGGCTTGGAGCCGTCGGCGCCTCTGACAAAAGCGTATTTGAATTGGCTCCAGTGCGACTGTCAGCTTCAATAATATCCTGAGGTTATCGTGTGGATCGTCTCTAAAAGTGAAAGGACAAAACATCAGAACGATGATCACCCCGTCACACGCACGTTTGAATAGCGCGAACACGTTGGGAACCTGGAGCCTGATGTTACAATTCCGACACATCCTCATAGGCGGAAATTCACAAGCATGCATTATGTATCTCTGCCTCGTACTGAGACAACTCAGAAAAACCGGGATTTCAGGAAAGAATTTGACCCAAGTCGCGTGTAAAAATTTCTACGGGCAGGCAACCTGGGAAACAGGAGCCTAGCAGGTCCAGGACGCCTGTGAACGAGTGTCAGTGATTATCGACTCAAGTCGGGGGGGAGAGGCAAATACATCTCGAGTGCCTGGGGTGGTGACGGAGGAATAGGCTGGAAGTCCTCCGAGACACTCCGCAACGGTGACGAATTTGTATCCACCAGCGGTAAGAGCCTGAATTGCATGAGGAAGCACATCAGAGCTGTACGGGCGTTACTTTTTAGGATCACAAAGGCCAGGAAGAAGAGTCTTACACCGTGGTAGCTATACATTTATCAGGCACCACGAAAAGCACTTCGCGAACGTAGATACGTACCACTAGTCTCGTGGTTCAGGGCGAGTAGAGTGGCGGGGTGTGCATTTATAGCGTTGTCGTATAACGTTTTACTAGCGCTCGAAGTCGCGCCAGTGGAATCACCGGAGCTGAACGAACATTCATTTAGAAACCACGAAAGCAATTTGGATTCGGGTCATGGCTTACTCGAAGTCCCAGGTGACCAACGCCTTGTTGTTGTGGGCCGCCGCCGCCGTGCGCACGATGTCATTATAGTTGCCATAGGCTATGTTGATTGAAATTCAGCGGAAGCTATTGGCCCATTCGGTGGCACGTACGTGGGCGCAGGAATGCAGGCTGCACGCCGAGAATTTTTACAAGGGCATCTGTATTTTTATCTCGACGGTATGCAGTGGGGAAAGACGTAAAACGTACCATCGACTTTGGTTATCTCCGAGTCAACTGGAAGTCGGATTTCAGAGGTCAATTCATGGAGGTTGAAAATACATACCGGCTGCTTGGCTAAGTGTGGTGAGATCCGGGTGCGACCAAGTGTGAGAAGCAATTTGGTGGCCCTTGCCATACGCATACTTGAGGGAGTCAACCTGAGGAGCGTCGTAGATGCAGTCCCCTGAAGCCCGTGAGATATACGGAGGACGTGTTGGAAGGTAAAACTCACAGTTCAGGCCGTCTACCAGCGGACTCGAATTCAGACCTGGTTGGGGAAAAGAAAAAAGGGGGGACTTACTTACGAAGAACGTGGCTTTTCCTCCCGCGGCGCTGACTTTGTCACTAATCTCCTTCCTTTTTCGGGGATTTTAGGTGAACTTGGAGAACGGGAAGAAGCGGTGGAATTGACGAACATATGGATATATGGTCCATCATCCTGGCAGAAAATTAGTGCGCAATTCGAGAAGGGCGGGGAATAAATGTACAAATGTGAGCGCGACCTGCCCTGGGACAGTACAGCTAGTGAACACATTTGCGAGGGTGCCATCGCGCGCCCTGAGAGTGAGCGCCGAAGTAATGCCAGCACAGGCTGCAAGAAGTATGGTGGTGCGCATCGATGAAGCTCTGGGAGGATCAAGTCGATGAGGGCCTGCTACAGGGCGATTGCACTTCATATATGCAGCCATCCTCGACGCACGTAAAAGAACAGCAGGCCAACTCGGCAGAGTCAGTATACCTAGGAGTTACTTAGCGAATGCGTCTACATCCGAAGCCGGCACCCGCATTCCCATACGGCGCAGCCAGTAATATCTGCGAGAAATCGGCCAACGAAGTTGGCCAGAAGCGCGGGTCGTTAGTGGTCCGAGTCCAATGCGAGGTTCTATCTCCGATTTCTTGGAGAGAAACGCGAGGTAATGTGCTAGTTAGGCAGCGAACCCACACCTGCGTCGTATTTATACGTCTGTTAAAGTTCCGCCGAGACCAAGTGTGGTCTGGAAGCCTCATTGAGCGTGCGCCGCGCCACTCCAGGGATCCAGCTGAATGCGCCCCTTTCGAAGATACGGCTTGTGCGGTCCAGGATAGCACCGCATCGATCACTACACCGATGCGAGTCTAAGGCAGCTGGTTTCGACCTGCAGAGAGGTCTGCCGCAAGATGCTGAGACGAAGTCGTGGACTAGTCTCTCTTGACAAACTCCGTCACTCGTTCCTAGTCGTGGACTTGGTCACGGTGGCGATTCCGAGTTGCAGCCACGTGATCGCCATCAATGACAAAAAGTTGAACCGAAGTTGAACCAGTTCAGTGTAATCGGTTGAATTTTGCAAATCCGCTTTGGACCAGGCTTTCCCCCGGCCGAACTTCGAGAATAATTTTTAACCTTGACTTACTTCATGATTTCCATCAGATCATAGAATCCACGACACCCCAGGGGTCACCGATTTAGTCACGTGGTGGACCTCTTAGGTACCTTTCCCTGTATTAGTTAAAGGTACCTAAGAGGTCGTCTCCGGCGGAGGGAGACCACACCTTCTATTATGTACTACCATCAACCTGCCGTTTTGGGTCACTGCCGTGGTACATTATAGGTCCGGTGACTTCCTGGCCCGTTACTTTAGCGCTTTCGTTCCTGCACTTGCTTCCTCCATTGCTGCTAATTAGAGATGAAGTGTGTCTACCCCTATGTATTCTGTCTGTGATCTGTGTTAATCTAGAGTCTCTGACTGGCTTATTCCAGGTAGCTCAAGGTGGTTTGCAGGTGACCTGACAACGGAGGCCTACTATTTTAAATATTTGACATAGATGCAGCTTAGCCACCTGGTTGATAAAGTTGGTAAAGAACACTGGTATATCCTTACCTGCAGATGTTAGCAACTAGCTCCGAAATTTCGATTGAAGGAGGCCTCCCTTCTTAGCGTTAAGATTCTGCCCTCAGCAACCAGTATAGTACCAGAATATTTTATGCTGAAATCACTACAGGTAATATGTGCTTGTCATTAGAATGTCTGGAAACCCTTCAACCCAGGCCTTTGATGGGTGCCAGGATCATACCAGTGGCCTCCGGAGTTATTCTCAATTCATCAAAGGAAATATAAAGCTCAAATGTCTAGCCCAATCATTATGCTGCACATTTACCCCTAATGGCAAACACCATGTCACTTCAAGACCTCTATGCTTCCCACTGGGCATAGGCCTCCGATTTGGGAACACACAAAAATCACCATGTATTTTGACCAATATAAAAGCCTTGATGGCTCATATGTAACCAGTTAGAAGCTTCAAGTTATGCAAACCAGGGAATTTGAAGGTCAACATTAGAGACTGGACAACAGGAGGCCACCACTGCAGGAGGAGGGCAAAACAGAACAGGTGAAAACTGTTGAGGCTACGCATAAGTGACTGTCACTGCAGCCTGGAGGGCTGCTGATGAGGATTATACTGTGAATAGGAGACCACCTTATCTGTGGAGGCCTCCAAAGGGAACGAAAAAATTGGAGGAGTCAAGGGGGAGTTGATAATATACATAAGTTATGGGCTGAAATTTAGTTGAGGTATAGGTCTATAACATCTTTCACATAGTTCTACGTACTGTGGACCGGTGTTTTCCGGGTGACCTGGAGGGCACCGCCCCGGAGTTTGATCAGCCAATCAGATCATGAATAAAGGTGGGTCCAATTTGAGAAAATCATTGCACCCTCAAATGGCACATAGAAAATTCGTACTTAATGTCTAAACTAAGGCCAAACAATGCCTGGTTTCGAATTAGTAAAGATATCCTGTCTGCTTGGCCCTCAGAGAAAACATTTTTCAAATGCACGGAAAGGTGCTGAACCCAACTAAGGTTTCATCTTGAAAACCATATACTACCAAGGGACTTTGCATTCACAACAGTCAGAAAAATTCTGGTCAATTTGGGACCACTCTTTATGTTGTAGAATAGATTTAGGGTATATTCCAGTGGTCCTAGAAGGTTATAAAGATCCTTACCGACAAAATTGGTTGCAGAGATTATAAACAATATTATATTGTAAACATTTGCATCCATAGTCCTAGCACCTGTCCGAAGCTACATAACATTGGCTCATGTCATCTGATCCTTGTTTCCACCCATAATTGTAGTGCCAAGTTATTCACAGTTCTCCACAGAATATTCTGTGGAGGCCTCCGAAATTGCAAGGAGGGTGGTGAAGTCATGTTGGAAGACTACTGAAACAATATTTAAGTTCACAGCATATCATTAGCCACTATGGAGGTAGGTTAGTTCATAAGAATAAGATTTGTTAATGGAAAGCGAGTAAAGGAGGCCACCAATTTCTGTGCAAAAAATGCCACGATAGAGGAACTACAAATTATAACCAACTGTTTCTGTGAGCAATAGATTCAATGGTTGGATGCCAAACCTTGTGCATTTAACTTTATAAAGGCGGAATATTAGCTTCTAGTCCTAGCAGTGAATATCAGTTCCTTGTTTTTTTTTGTGTGGATAGCAGTATTCAATTCCCTGGGGTATGGTTTGACTCATGGTATGAGCCATTTGAAAGGAGGCCTATATTTTGTATAGGGTAATCCAAGTGATCTCTGAAACACCGGTTAATCTGGCTAATGTCATGATCGCCAGTAAGCTGCACAATGCTAGGCAATGTGACAAGCAACATTGGTCATAGGAGTTGCTTGGGAGTTGTAGTACAACAATCTGACAATTGATCCAGAGGCCTCCAAGTCTATTTGGAGGCCACCGGAGTTCTACACACAAGGTGATAATTGAGGCTCTCATAAACAGAGGGAAGTATCAATGTGTATTCCAATATAATAAGGAGAGTACTTACAGCTCTTGTTGGCTCAGAAGGTTGAGCATGAATGTCAGCATTCCAAGGAGGCCTCCAGCTGGGAAAGGGAGGATGGGTGCATGTAGATAGGCTTAAGCTTTGCATAATCCACATATCCTCACGCCAGTACCAGTGCAAGAAACATGTGTTAATTCCCATCAATCTGCTATGGAGCAAGCATGGAGGCCACTGAGGATTATGAAAGCTATGAATTTGCTCTTTCTGCACAGGCAATTAGTGTATATAAGCACATTGGGATCAAACCGACCACTGTGTCATGAGGGAGATATTTTAATTGCCTGGAACAGAGGCAACCCAGATTACGGAGGCAACCGGAATCCCGACCCAAAAGGGATGCCATCAATCAGTAGCACCAGGCTTCCCCCCGGCCTATTTAAGAGAGAGGAGGCCTGCATTACATAATAGAAGCAAATGTCTCCCTCCGTCGGAGGCGACCTCTTAGGTACCTTTAACTAGTACAGGGAAAGGTACCTAAGAGGTCCACCACGTGACCAAATCGGTGACCCCTGGGGGGATCCACGACGAAGTCTCGTCATCTATGTTACCGAATATGGTGACCATTGAACGTTCCTTACCAGTCGATGAATGAGCCGTCGCATCCGTCATAAATTTCTCGCCACCACGGACTCCGTGGATCCGGGAACAGAGGATTCGTTCGCCCCGGAAATATATATACACTCTAATTTGGGGGCTTTTCCAAGGGCCGGGGGCCTGGAGAGTCTCACTTACAGTGGACACTTCCTCATGCGTCACCGCCGGATAAGACATCCGGGGATCAACGGAACAGGACTTGCATAACTCAGGGACCTTTTTAGAAAGAAGAGGAGCATTGTAGTGGAGGAGTCTCTCTCTCTTTATATGTAAGATTAGTGGTGTTCAAAGTAGCTCCTGGTTGGTCCCTACTTGGGCTCCTAGTTGTGCTCCTGGTTGTGTTCCTGTTTGCGTTGATGGTGCAACCAGGAGAACAAGCAGGGACACAAGTAGGGTCGAATCAGGAGCTACATGTGCTCCTGTTCGTCAAAAACAGCCCTTTTTGACTTCCTTTTTGCTCTCCTGGTTGAGATTTGGCAGTATTTCAGACCAGGAACATCCTCCTACTTGCTTCCTGGTCCGAAAATCTCAACCCTAGGGTTTCAAATATGTCCCTTTTCGCTTCCTACTCGTTTTCCTGGTCTCTTCCTTTTCGGCAGATTTTGGCAGGGATCCGTGCCAAAATTTGCAAAAAGGGAGCAAACAGGAAGTCAAATAGTGGGAACTTTGAACAGCACTATTATGTCCGAAGCTTTTAACCTCCGCTCCGGCATTACTGACGCCTCGAGCGCTCCGAGACAAAGTGCCAGCCTTGACGTGCTCGTGTATCAAATAAAATAGTTTCACTAGTATGTACTACCAGGATTAGGGGAACCGAGTCACTCGAGAGCCGCATGGTTGAAGGTCACCGCGTTCCAAGAATGTGTATTACCGGAAGTCCGATCGGATATTACAACTTTGCAAGATACCACGACGGCGAACGAGAAATTGGAGCGTCATTCGTGAAGATATTAGACGGCGCATTCATGACCTTTCCCGCGCTGTTCCCGACACAGCGATGTACGACGTACAAGAAGCATAAATTTACCTTTTATGTAATCTCAACTGCAACTCGGGACTTCTCGCCTCAGGACAGCTGCAGTGTCTACATCCAAATTCCGAAAGCCGCAGAAGTTTATTGAAGAGTTTATGAACCCCCCCCAATGCATCGATCCTGTCCGTGTGGAATGCATATGAGAGGAATAACGATGCAACTCAAATTGTTCGAGAACTGCAGTTGGTCAATTATGGCATAATGTCCATTTAATTCGATTCAAGCGTCCAAGAAATTACAAAATGAGTGGACTATTTTATTCAATCCCGAAGGCAAGGTTCGTCTGGTCTCACTCATTCCGGGGGCACGTTGGGTAGTAACTACTTGCCAGTGGGGCATACCCATGTGCTCTGGAATGGATAGTTAGAGAAAGTAAGGGAGGGGGATGCAATAACACTTGCATCGCGTGTGCCAAACGATCCTACGGAGGCATACATATCTTGTCCGAGGCATTCAGCAACAGTGACGAGATTGTAGCCCGCGTTTTGGAACTGGGCGATCACATACGCGACGACAATGTGGCTACAGCACTAGTTTAGCCCTGTGGAAGATTTAGGAAGGCAAGATCAGGACGTACGCCGTGTTGACTGAGAATTCGAGGTCAATAAAGAGGGACTAGAGTTGAAAGTTGGCTCACCTTCGGTTTCGTGATTTAATGCTAGCAGCGTCTGGGGATGTTGTGCGACCGTTGCATTGTAGTCAGCCTCGCTTTGCTGCCAGGTTGCGTTCACCGAGTCTCCAGAGCTTGTGGCCGTGAGCCCAGATGGAATAGATATCTTTATCGACGCACTCAAAGTCCCAGGTTATAAGCTTCTTGTTCAAAGTGTACGCAGTTTGACGGACGAGTGTGTTGTAGTTCCCATATGCTGGCCGAGTTCACGGATATATCGTCAGGAGAAAAAATTGGGTGGACATACGAGGGCGAAGAAAATCCGTGTGAATTCCCAGTATCTTATCAAAGGCCGCTGTAAAGCGAATGAGGCTGGAGGTCAGGGTGAGAGGCACGGATCGACTCACTATCCAGCCGCACAATCTCGGCGGTGACTACAATTATTATAAGTGCACGAACCCATTGGTTCAACACACATACTCTGGTCCGCATTCAAAGCCTTGAGATTGGGGTGCGACCACGTGTGAGAGGCTATTTGGTGGCCAGCGTGGATGCGATAGATGTTAGTTTGGATACGGCAGGATTAAAGATAAAGGCATATCTCGTAAGTGTATTGTAGCCGTTGAACTACGTCGGGATTATAAATGCAGTCGTCTAGAAGATGGTAGTCAGAAGACGGAACACAGTTCTTGGAGCCAATTCACAGTTGTCTCCGTCTAAAAGGTGCTCAACAATTGTCCCAGGGAAGAAAGGGAAAGGAAAACGCACTGACAAAAAAAGTGGCCCTGGCTTGATTCGCAGTTAAAAGGTCACTGATTTCGGTCCTGAACATAGGCCGGCGTAAGTATCACGATTCACTTAGCAGTCGGGCGACCTACATGTAAAGATATGGCCCGTCATCCTGTGTGGCATTCAGCTTGAATTTCAGGGGAATGCATACCAGCGACGCACGAATGTGATCGCGACGGTGTTGTTGACGATGCAGCTCTCGTAGACGACGGCTTTGGGGGCGGCACGATCAATAACGGGCCCTGCTGTGACGAGAAGAGCAGACAGAAGAATTGTAGATGTTTTCCCTAGCATGTTGAGTAGACGAGAAGCGGAGGAGAGTGAGATTCAATGACCTGGGAGCCAGTATTTATGCATCGGAGGCAACGCCGCGCATAATGCCGCAGCCCCAAGACCGCACCCCGCATTGGACTCGGAGAAGAGTCGGCACAGTTTTTGAAGCGGGAAAGATGTCGGCTGAAACACGAAGCGGGGGGTTTGAGTGAAGGATCACAGTGATGGCCGCAGGATAGAGGCGCCTTATCCTCGTCCTCACGCGATATAAGACGTAGGGTGTACCCAAGAATCAGATGTTCGGGGTCGAGCGCCGGTCTGGCCAAGGTCGAGAGCCGCGTATTGGTACGTAGAGCGGCGTAGCTGGAACATGTTTCACCTGAATAGCCGCAATTCGAAGCGGCGGCGGCAAAGTTTCTTGAAAATTGAAGATGAAGGATCAAGATGGAGGTTAGATACAAACGGCTTATGGCGTCGCTCTGCATCTGATCTTCGGCCCGGTGGGGACGGACCGGAAATTGAGTGACTCTCCGTGCTTCTGCTCAACTCTGCGTTGAGAGGTCGCGGAAGGGAGAGAGTATTCGTGGTCTCCAAGTCCATGTCCCATGCTACGTATGGAGTCAAAGAGAGAATATTCCAAGGTCAAAAGAGGCCGTTCTGGAATCTCAACCACAACTTCTTGGATTCGGTTCTCCATATAACCCTCCATTCAATCTCATCCAAGCGTCCAATGAATGTCCACAAATTACAGATGAGTATGTACAGTAGTTAATATTCAATCGCGAGACACAGTTCGACGAACTCAAGTGCCCGAAATCTGCACTACTAGAAGCATACCCACGTTTGCTGGAATGGAGGGTTAGGAAAACGAGGGGAAGGAAATGGGAAAAATGCTTGCATCGCGTGTGCCAAACGATCTTACGGACGCATATGGCTCTTTTCCCAGACATTCAGCGACCGTGACGAGCTTGTAGCCGGCGGCCTTGAATTTTGGGATCACGTAGGCTACTAGAATCCGGCTACCGTACTAGTTTACCACTGTGAAAGACCCGTGGAGTGATGAGGACGTACGCCGTGTTTACTGAGAGCTCGATATCAATAAAGGAGGACTAGGGTTGACATTGAAAGTTGCCTCACCTTGGGTCTCGTGGTTCAAAGCAAGCAGCGTGTCGGAATGCTTTGCGATCTCTGCATTGTAATCAACCTCGCTTTGCTGCCAGGATTCGCCCACAGAGTCTCCAGAGCTTCTATTCGTTAGCCTGGATTAGATATTGTGGCATTGACGCACTCAAAGTCCCAGACTATGAGTTTCTTGTTCTGGGTGTATCCCGTTTCGCGGGCAAGATTGTTGTAGTTTCCATATGCTGAAAGAGGTCAAGGATGCATCGGAATCGAGAAAATGGAGACATACGAGGGCGGAGAAAGTCCGTGTGCATTCCCAGGATCTCTTTAACGCCGCTGTAAAAAGACCGAATGAAAATTATGGTCAGGGTGTGAAGACTAGCTCAACCCACTGTCCAGCTGCGTAATCTTGGTGGTAACTGCAACTGTTATGAGTGGACGAAACTAATGCTCCTAGACACATACTTTTGTTCGCGCTCAAGGTGTTAAGATCAGGGTGGGACCAGGTATGAGAGGCTATCTGGTGACCCGCGTCGATACGGCAAATGTCAGTAGGGATATGGCAGGGTATAGCGAGAGCATATCTGGTAAGTGTATTGTAGCCGCTGGACTACATCTTCATTATAAATACAGTCGTCTAGAGGATGCCAGTTAGAAAACAGAACGAGGTCCTGAAACAAATTCACAGTTGTTGCCATCTACCAAGACTTGAGTTATGACCGATTACCACTCAGACCGCCGACCGCAGGCCGCAGAGTCGCGGAGAAGAGTGGGGGTAGTTCTTGGAGCGGAAGAGATATCGCCTGAAACAAGGGGATCTTCATTAACAGCAGGCTACTTAGCCCCAGTCCAGCCGCGCACGCAAAATGGACAGTTAAAATGATCTGCGGCGGGCAAGCGGTTGAACGGCGGAGCTGATCCGGGGGAGATAGAGAACGGGGAGATAGAGAACCTCCTGAACTCAGCCGCTCAAGGGAGCCCGGGGGCGCGATAATCTGCGGGGACCGTCGATTCTGGTTGCTTTGCAATTGGCCAGCAGGTAATTCGGGAAGCAGTGACCGCGGGACCGGGAGAATAAGGAATTCACAGATGACCTTTCGTTGAAGTGCTTGAACTAGACATGAATCTGTTGTATAGGAAGGCGCGCCAGCTCCTTTACCCGTTCCTGCAACTCGACCAATCATTCCTCCGTTTCTTCCTTGCCGGAAAACTCTTCCACAAGCCGCATTACCGCATCATGCAGCACAGAAGTGGAGGACCGCAACATGAATATCCTCTGTCGATCGTAAACAGCCATAACAACAAGATCCAAGCGCCCGCGGCTGTTTTGCTCGCGAAGCAGATATTCGGGCCAGTGAGCATTGTGAGAATCCTCGTATTGACCGTCCTCCTCGAGTATAATAACTTCAACATCCGGTACGCCGTCGAGTGCGGTATAATTGTACTGGACCGCAACTCGGTAGCCGTGGCAATGCATTTTTGCTTTTATTTGTTGTAATAGAATGTCCGCCTTGTTCCGATTGTAGCAGTCGTCGAGGAGGGCGCGCATAAACACCTTGTCGCGCGTCCCGATGACTTCAGGCAATGCTAGACTCCAGCGTGTCAGATAGTGACATTGGAGCCGACATGGACTCGTACCAATGTCGACATTCCTGAAATGTTTACAAGCTCTTCGATGTCCCCCCACGCGCCAGTCAGCGATTTGACATGTGCGTGAACAATAGTACATTGCTCGGCAGCCAGAACAGCGCAAGAACTCGTCTTTGGCCCGGATCACGCCGCACTACCCAGGATGAACAACATGCCATGAATGAGATAGCGCACAGACCTCCACATTATCGCATGCTTTAGAGGACAGGAACTTCCCGCTATCAAAGGTCTCGAGGAACTGCAAACGAACTTTGGCCAGCGAAAGGAAATTTGACCAAAGACGTTCGAACACGGGAGACATCCCCGCATGTTTCGCTTTGAGCGCCAGGTCTGGCGGGATGACGATGGACTTCTCCATCTGGAGAAGGACAGAGCGGTACACCATGTGGCCCGGGAGCGTTGAACGCAAAAGCTGTTCCAAATGATGGTCGAGATAGCGGTCATTCTTCATGCCCGAAGACAAAATCAGAGGGACGAGGCCCGCCCTCAACGCTTCGATGGTGGCGGCGGGACTGGTGCGACCTGGCAGAAGCGGGGCCAGGATATCGAAACAACTGTACATCATGTTCTGCACGTATTCCGCATTGTCAGAGTCCACAGTGACCCTCGAAAGGGCTCGTAGGACTGTGATTACCGCTGTCACCATTCCAGCGGCACGCAGAGCTGGCGCGAAAGCAGCATCGTGATCATGTAGATGTATCTTGTCAAGAAGGTAGAAGATACCCGCCAGCAAATGCCCGATATCCGGGGGTAGTGGGGAGTCGGCCATCGGAGCCATATACCTGAAGTGCTTCACTATGGTTGAAGCGAGGTCGAAGAAGCTACCGCCCACTCCGTCAAGAACCTCCTCAAAGTGTTCGGGTTCCGACGGCTTGAAAAAGTAACGCAGGAAAGTGCAGACGTGCCATAGCTCCGAGGGATGAGTATCGTACCCTGCATCGAGCATCACCACCCAGGCTCCGTGGGTCTGGACAATGACCTCATCGGCGTGCGTGTCGCTTCCGAGCCGAATAATCACCGCTGTGAAGAGCGCGTAGGTGTGCTGTTCGCTCTGAATCAAGGGCAAACACTCCCAGTACCCATGAACAAATTCGATCCAAGGCCAGACTTGAGACCATAGGTCAGGGAACGTGTCACCATCCACGAGCTTTCGCGTTTGAAGGCCGCACAGGCCTTTCAAGCCAAGAAAAACCCATGTGAGTATGATGCGGAGGTTCGGCTCGCCATTGCTGAGATATGCATCCAACTCGGAGGCAGTGGGGATTCGGAATGCCACCAAAGCGGAATAGAACACTGGGAGCATTAATCGCGCATGGCGCGACTCCATGACGCTGACTCGCTCGTATAGACGGTCCAGATCATCAGGCGAGCGCGAAGGCGCCGGCAAAGCTGCAGTTGCTTGCGCCTACATGAAAGTGAACAAAGAATCAGGTCTGATAGAACGCCTTACACGAAGACCGGGAGGAAGCTTGGACACGTTCTCCAGTCGTAGTGATTCGTGCATCGCAGTCGAAATGAAACCCAGGTGCATTGCCACTGATCGGTGTGATCTCGTGGTTCGAAAAAATCCACTATAACGCGTCTCCTTCCACTCCTCCTCCAATATCACCTCAAGTCGCAGCGCTGAGCAGAAAGTAAAAACCTTCATTTCACTGTATGTACGTATTTCCAAAAACAATTGCACGATGTATGTATAGCTAGCTATACCCTATGTAGAGAGATTCGATTCGAGTACCAACGCCCCAACTGGGGGGCACCCCCGCCCGAGCACCGGTGCGCAGGACAGGCTGAGGGTACGTTTGTTATGTATGCACGCGCGCCGATCGAGGCGAGCGGGGCCGCGCTGGGCGGCGAGAGACGATGAGATCCGAGAGCGAGAGTGGAGGAATCTAGATGAGACGAGACGAGACCGAGAGGCAAGACGAGTGCCGTGATGAAAAATGAGAGTGATGTGTAACGATGGGTGATATGATCATGAGATGATGAGAGGCCAAGAATTCGAAGGGAAGTGGGAGGGTCGTGAAGATGCGTTCACCTAGAAGTCCTGAGGGACCGCGAAGCGGCGGCGCGAGGCTTCGTGGAAGGCGCGCGCCTTGCGCGCGGCGGCGGCGGCGGTGCGTTTGTCGCTGTGGCTGTGGGTCTTCTTGTGGCAGCCGGTGTGGTTGTTGGAGCCGGAGCCAGGGGTGCTCTTGTCCGGTGTAGAGCTCAACACAGAGCCCGAGCCCGAGCTCGACCCAGAACCAGACCCCGAGCTCGAGCCAGAGCCAGAGCCCGACGAGCCAGAGCCCGACGAGCCCGAGCCAGAGCCCGACGAGCTGGAGCCCGAGCCAGAGTTCGAGCCAGAACCCGACCCCGAAGTCGGCGTGGACGCCGCACCCGAGCTAGTGCCCTTCGCGGTGGTCGTGTCCTTCGCGGTGGTCGTGTCCTTCGCGGTGGTCGTGTCCTTCGCGGTGGTCGTGTCCTTCGCGGTGGTCGTGCCGGCCGCAGAGGTCGTGCCGGCCGCAGAGGTCGTGCCGGCCGCAGAGGTCGTGCCAGCCGCAGTCGTCCCCGCCGCGGTTGCCGCGCCGCCCGTCGCAGTGATCGGCTGCCCTACAGGCGTGCCGCTCTGGGTGGGGCTGTCCCCGGTGTACGCGTACACGGGCGAGATCAGCGCGGGGGTGACCGGGGCAACGAGGTTCACGGCCGTCCCGCCAAGGGGCACGACGGGGTTGTTGCCAGGGAGCTTGTCGAGGGTGCCGGTCGCTGAAGGCGCGCGGTTAGTGGAAGGTACAGCTAGAGAAAAGGGGGAGCGACATACTGATCTCATCGACGCCCTTGGTGATGCGGCAGCTTCCGCCCTTGGTGAAGGTGAAGATCCCTGCGTCGGAGCAGCAGCTGCATGACGGCACACAATCAGCATCATTCAAGTCGAAAACCGTAGGTAGGGAAGGGACGTACGTCGGGTCGCCGAAGTTGTTGCAGTGGCACTTGTCCACGACGTTCTGAAGCACACCGGCGTCCCAGCCCATCATGAAGTCTAATCACGTCAAAAATAAAGAAATCAACAAAAATACTTTAAACATAAAATGGGTGAGAGACGCACCGGCGTGGTATCCGTACCCGGTGGGGTCGCCCATTGAGTAGACGAAGGGCTGGGCGGGGTTCATGGCCTGGTCGCGCTGCGCGTAAAGCGTGACGGTGTCGAGGTACATCTGCCCATGCGTCATGTCAGTCAAGGTAACACTTTCCTGACGGGCCCGCGCGCCGCACCTCCATGAAGATCCGGGGCAGCGTCTTGGGGTACTTGGGGTCCGAGCACGTTCCGCTGTCGGGGCCGCCGGAGAGGTACGCGACGTGCGACTTGTGGTCCGGCGAGTCGGCGTTCACACCGTCCCAGCACCTACGTCACAATGAGCGCGAGCCTAGGACACGGATGAACTGCGGAGCTTACGAGGGGAAGTTCTATCAGAATCAGAATCAGAATCAGAAGCCTAGACGAATGGAGAGATGGCTATGCCACGTACGATCTGTGCGCGGATGCCGGAGGGGCAGTTGCCCGTGGGGAGCTCGTTATGCCTCGTGGTGGTGCCGCTGAAGTCGAGGCAGAGGAAGGTGACCGCCTGCTGTGCGTAGCTGCTGGCGTTGTAGCTCCGGAGGGTCGGGGTGCCGCTCAGCATGCGGAACTGAAATGGAAAGGGTGAGTATAAGGAAGCGTATGTGGGACGAGGGTGGCGCACGTCATCGGGGAAGGGCGTTGTGACTCCTGGGGTGTCGGAGAACAGGTAGTCTGCGCAGCGTAAGGTGAATGAAAGGAACCACAGGGGATTACGCACAGCTGGAGATGGAGCTTGATTAGCAGTGCGCGTAAATGAGCAAGGGAAACTTACATGACAGGGCTTCCGCTGATGCTGGTGAAGGATCCGTTCTTCCACCTACGAGGGGTATGAGCAAACGAGTTCCAATGAAAGTCAGAGCAAAATAAACGTACTGAAAGTACAAAGTCTGTGTAGCGTCGAGACGATCAGAGTGGGCTTAATGTAAGAAAAGCTAACGCACGGGTGCCCACTAGTAAGGATGTGAATAAGAGGCACACAGAAGAGATATAAGACGCACATAGTTCGACTTGTCCTCTGCGATGGGCGAGGATGTGCACTCGCTCTTCCTGAGGTAGCTTGTGTTGCTGGAGACGCCGAAGTTGCTGCCACCAGTGACTGGTGCCCCTGTCAGCAAGACCATAGACAAGGATACACCGCGCCGCGCTTACTCGTATGGACGTGTCCAGAGACCTTGCCTATGAGCCGCGTCAATTAAAGTATGGTGAAAAATGTGGCGACGCTCACCCGGGTTGACGATGGGGTCAATACGCTCGGTGGTGATTATATCGTCTGGTGTACGCGCTCAGCAGGGTTCCCAGACGCCCACAGCAAGCAACATACTCTGAGCGAACAAGAAATAAGCATTCGCAGAGGACAGGACTGCAGTTGCGAGCAGGAGCTTGCTCATGATGTTGCGAGCCATCGTAGAGAGAGGGAACGTGAGGAAAGAACGGCAGGCCTCAGACGGCGAGATAAAGGAATCGGGGTGGAAGGGGGGAAGAGAGAGGATGGAAGACTACAGGCGTCTTTGGCTTGACTCTTATTTGCGGCCTTGTCCCCATTTGCGGCAATCTTTCCAACACAATACCGTGATCTCAACATTCTTCACGCCGTTTCCTGCCGTTTCTGGCCCGTTTCCTTCACAACCAGCCTATCAAACGCCTACACTTCACGTTTGTCTTTTCCTGCCCTGAACCACGCTGAAAAAAACGCGTCTTCAACCCCGTACGGACTCAATCTAAACGTCCTTCCTCGGGTGAACGCCGCTAGAACCCGTCCTCGCTGGTCCTAGCAGATTCCTGCTCTGTAGCGCCTCGGCAGTGGAATTGGAAACGGAGTGTTTTTCTTGATCAGGGCCCCGGTAAACGTGCGAAATTTAATTATGCATACCCCTCAGAGTCTCGTAAGAATTCCATCTCTGGACTCTCCGCTGCGCCCTCGGTGCGCCACCGACGGATACGTTAAAGGACAGCCCATTCCGTTCTTCCAAAAACTCCGGTCTAGATGCCCCGGAGACGCATGGACAAAAACACCGTTGATCTATCCGAGATAAGCTATTCCGGCGCAACTTACTACCAGCCTCCTGAGCGCTTTCGCGTGCAAAGCCAATATGGCATGTCGTCACTGGACAATTCAATCTTCATGGTGATCAGGACACGCATCTGCGCTCAAGAGTCAAATGAAATATCTCGTCGCTGCCAACCGATCAGATCGTCCAAACATGATGCCGAGAGCAATTAAAAGGAGATGTCGAATCGGGATTCATACGTTGTGTGCCTGATCTGGAATTAAAAAAACATGTGGTCCTCAGCCCGCTCTCCAGTCTCCTGCGAGTGACCGTGGAAAAACGTGAGTACGTTTTTTTTGGCTCGCGGAGAACTAAATTTAAACAATCTACAGAGACCGTAGAAACCCGACATAACCCCGCACTAAGTACATGCTGCCAGTGCCACATCAATCACGCTCAGCTCTCCGAGTCGTTATCAATCCCAGATGGCTGACAGGGGATGCGTACGTGGATGCGTAAGGCGCATTACCCGACTCGGCCCTTGCGGCTCAAAGATTCTTATTTTTTTCTTCAGAAAAGGTTCACACCCAGGACCGCATGCACAAAACCCAGGGAAGTGCTTGATGTCAAGCCTAGAAGCCCACCAGCCAGAAACCAGAATTTCTCTTGCACCAACGGTCCTTGCCTCGAATTCTTGAATTCCGGCCACTTGCGCCGAGCGGTGATAGTCCGTTCACGGCGACACCGACAAGCGCGACGGTAACGGTAAGCGACGCGCAAAACCCTGGATCGCTTGAACTCGAGCCTACATAGAAGCCCCGCCAGAGTCGAGACAGAAATCAGAATTTCCTTTGTCGATGTGGCAGCCAACCCAATTCTTGAACTTCCCCGCCCGCGAATTAGATTACGGCGTCTGCGTGCGGTGATAGGTTGGTTGCGCAGCAACGCACAGACCCAGTCGAGCCTACCAGCCAAGATCACTCTTGTGGCAGCCAACAGTCGATTTATTAAATTCTTTCCTCCGGCGACCTAAATTCCGGCACTCTGCCTCGGCGCGGGGATAACTGCGCCGACAAGCGCGCGACGTCGACGCGGAAAGTGTCAGCGACGCAGCAGCATATTGTCCCTACGCTAGCCCTATTCCGGCGCCAAATCCAGTCCAAAATGCGCAGCCAGCGTTGTCCCAGAAAAAATAGACGCAAGCGCGGATCACCTTGGGTGCTAATTCGCTTCGAAGTCTGCAGGCCGTAAAGGTATGGGCCTCAACGCGTCAACGGGGCGACCTTCGGATAGCCTGCGAGCATAGTGGAGGGCGTGCATAGTGGAGGGCGTGCAGCGCTGATATTAGATAGTAAGAATAACCGCCCGCGGGGATTTGGGCGAGTCCGGTGGGAACATTGGAGCGGATAGAGACTCAGGCTGCTGAGAAGGACATGATCAATCATGCAGGCCCGAATACCGGCTATTTTCGGAATGCGAAGACAAAGGTGGGCATGAGCGCATGAAAGTATACTTAGTTAGAATAACTGCCCGCGGGAGTTCGGTGGAAAGAAATATTGGGCGGATAGAGGACTGATCTCGACGCAAGCTATTTTCGGAATGGGGTGAATACTGGAACTGCTTGAACAGTGTGCCGAAGACAAGGGTGGATCAGTATGAGCGCATGAAAGAAGGGAGGGGCCGGTCTGACTCGGAGCACGGGGAAAGTGCCTGGTTGTAGGATCAATTAATTGCCTGGTAATTTTAGAAGAGTTTAAATATTAAGACGAGGTGCCAGTGGGATTTGGGGTGGGAGCTGGGAGCAGGGAGCGAGGGGACTCCTGGTTTGACCTTCAATGTGGATCGCCGAGAGATAACGATGTGAACGCGGGTCCTTGAAGACAAAGACTCTTCTCTCGCGACATCTTCCGAGAAAATTCTGCCTGCTTGAAATATCCACAACGTGCCCTGATTCGAGACTTGGGATGGGTTTGTCGGCGAAACCGCATGAATGAGGTCGTTGTTGTTCGCCAGCGCTCAGATAGGTTCAGAAGATAACAACGTCATTCGAAGCCGGACCGTGACTGTTCTGTCGGAATTAGAAGAACGGGAGGCGGTTCCGAGCAACTGTGACGACGCAAAGAGCTGTCTGACAGAGGAGGAATGCTTAAACTCGAGCCTAGAAGCCTAGCAGTCAGAAATCAGATTTTGTCTCGCACAAGTGCCCATCATTTTGGCAGCTACCAGTCGAATTCTTGAGTTTTTCATTCGGCGAGCTAAATTCCGCCGGTCTGCGAGCGGTGATAGCAAGCGCGACGTCCTACGCTAGCCCTCTTCCGGCGTCCAAAGACAAACTTCGCAGCCAGCGTTTGTCCCAGAAAAATGGAAATGGATGCAAGCATGCGCGGATCATCTGGAGTCCGACTTCGGTTCGACGTCTGCGGGTCGTATGCCGTGGGGTTCAAGAGTAAACGTGCGCGACCTTCGGATAGCCCTGTGAACATAGTGGAGTGGATATATATCCTCGGGTGGGCAGCTCCGATAGCAAGAGCAAGAATAACTGCCCGCGGGGATTTGGGCGAGTCCTGTGGAACATTGGGACTGCGGACAAGATCAATTCAGCCTAGTATCGACGCAGGCTCTTTTTGCAACGAGGAGTGAGTGCTTGAACCCGACAACAGATGTGGATAAAAGAAGCCTGTCCGAGCAGGGAGAGCAATTTTGTAAGTTCAGTTGCCTAGTAATTTTAGAATGTTTTGAGTATTCCAGAGGAACAGCGGCGGAATTTGGGGTGAGAACTGTTGGCAGGGAGTGTGCGCCTTGCGAGGGGACTCTTGGTTGGTTCGACCTTCAAACTGTGGTGGATCGCTGGAAGACTACTACGAAGTGGACGTAGGTTTGCGAAGTCAAAGAATTTGCTTCCGCGATATTCCGCCTGTGCGAGGAAATGACCTTGGGATATCCACGAAGTAGCCTTTGGGTTTGTCGGCTGGAGAAGTTATTCGCCAGCGCCTTCAGATAGCTTCAACTGGCGCCAAATACCACGTCATTCAAAGTTGGATTCTGGCGGAAAAAGACGAGCGAGGAGGCGGTTCTATGGTGACGCAAGGTCCGCATATTCTGGGTCCTTGAGCCTTCCCTGGGCCCACTGTTGGCGTCGATGAATTCAATTGATGATGTTTGGGACAAATCCGAGGATGATGAAGCAGGGGGAAGGGACTGGAAACACAATAGCCCCAGGTAGAAAGGGCCTTCCCTTCCGAATGGGAGAGCCGTTCGATTTTCAGCGCCATAGCTGCCACTAACAGAAGCAGTCACGGAGAGTCACAGTATTTTCGGACATCGCCGATACGGAGAGTTCCGGGGATGCCACTGGACTTTAACCGTCATGCCGCCGTACGACTCCGAGTTTCTCAATTGTGGTGTCGCCGCTCCTCTTATTCGAAATGCTGGAAGCTCAGCTTCAAGCCTAAATATATGGCGATCAAGAAGAGTGTCTTATTTTCAGCCCTTAAAACGCTACCTAATCTCAAACGCCAGCATCTCAGGTTCTATGAGGTGTCTTGATCCCTGAAGTCAATGGAACTTACCAGCGCGCCCTGAATGCTGTTCGGTCCGCCGCTCGTGTGCTCCTCGCCGCCGCCTTTCTCCCCCGTTACTTAACTTCCTCCTCCTCGTGTTGGCACTAACGTGTTTGCCACACTCTTCTCTACGGGCACAACGGCGATTAAAAGCCTCTCCCGGGCTCATAAATACCAACGCGTCCCCGGTCTCACACTCGTTACCCGTTGCTCATCATGCTCCTCGCGAATTTTGCGATCCTCTTGACCCCGGTTCTCTCTTGGGCGCTCTCCATCGAAGCTTCTGCCCCCAAAGCTGTCGTGTACACTTCGTGCAAGATTCTGAATACGGCCGCGCTCGCATTTGTACGTCACCGCGTTCTGGTTTTCGCTGCCATTTATTAGGCTGCGCAGGACGACGGCCCGTACAAATACATGTAGCGCTTCTGCCGGCCATCCTAGTCCCAATGTTGATCATTACGACTTCGTCTAGGGCACAGATTAGCGATCTTCTGGTGAAAAAAAGCGCCAAAGCCACTTTCTTCGTGAGTGAGTGACTTCGCCATCCTTTGCCTATCTAGAATTAACGACGACGTCTAGACGGTCACAACTGTGAGCGCTTCTCGGATATTATTAACCCTATTTTGCCAGCTAGATCACCGACCGACCTTCCAGATGACTGCATTTATGACACCAAGGTCGCCGAACGTCTGCAATATGTGTACAGCAGCGGGCACCAGATATGTTCGCATACGTGGTCCCACCCTGATCTCACCAGTTTGAATGCAAGTCAAAGTAAGCTCTTGGCTGTTTCTGCTCTGCGAGATCCTGCATTTACGGGGCTTCCAGTGACCGACGAGTTTGTGAAAAACGACGGTAGAGTGCATACGCTGACTATAGCCGCATCTTTCTGATCTTTCTGCAAGTGGCCCTAATGAAAGTTCTGGGGATTACATCGCCCTTTCTGCGCCCGCGTGCGTTGCCCCAACACTGCTTTGTTTACCTGTTTACAGGGATCCAGCCTACGGCAGTTACAACACCCTCGTCCGCCAAGTCGCCTTCCAGCAAAATAAAAGCCTCGTAACTTGGGACTTCGAGTACGTTGGTGCTGCTTTGCGCTCCTGCCTGGCTGATCAGGACAATAGCTCTCGCGACTCGCTCAACGCGACGGTGCAAGAAAGCGAGGGTTATTACGATGCTGTGATTAACACGAACATCACCACTTTGCTCGCCTTGAATCATGAGACTCAGAGTACGGATTCCTAAGCGCCCTTTGTGTTTTTTTATTTGAGACCTGACGATGAATGCCCACAGAAACCACCGCGTAAGCTGTGCATTTTTTATTTCCTCTCGTCGCAGTTCTAGACGTCGGTCCCGCTGCAGACAGGTCCTTGTCGGATACGCCATCGACAAGCTTCAAGCCGCTAATTTTACGCTCGTCACCTTCGCCGAATGCATGGGACTGGAGCCGTATTCATTCGTTGGACCGCTCGGGACCCGCGATGTAAGTTTCTTCTGGTTTCCCTCTGCCAGTGACTATATTTCTGACCCTCGTTGTTGTAGGACTCGTGGGTTTGTCCGGAAGACAAGTCGGATGACTGAGACGCGTGTTAATCGACAAGTGATCAAAAAGCATCCGTTGCGAAAAAATTGAGCGGTAGTCGCACTGCTCAGAAGATCGAAATGCATCATTGCTATGTTCGGACTGAGAGATTCCGATGACTGCTGTTTATATATACCGGGACTTGGAACATTCTCCTTCGATTCCTAGACACAACATAGGAAGTATAAGATGATCTCTTGCGGCGAACCACTAAACGCTAGCTAAACCTCAAGTTCAAGACGCCGCGCTATAATGCCAGAGTTTTGAAGCCCGAGTCTTGATCAAGTCGTCCTTGGGATCAATCTAACGGGCTCTGACACAATACCAAGCTCCCGCAACCACTCCTCGAGTCCTCGATTTGAGTAGTGAAGCGGTAAACATTGAACGGGAATTTGTCGGGAATTCAGTGCATCTTCTGCCGTTTCCTTGCCCAAAAAGATTGAGGAGATATCTTGGCTATGGTCTGAACCCTCATAAAATTAAACTCTCATTTATATTTATACCGGTACTGTAAGGCGCCTTTCCACGCTTGTTGAGGGAGCTCGGTGTGACTATGTGACGAGGGACAGATTAGGTTTGTCACAAAGAAATCGCTATCGATTCGCTAAGGACTTAGCAAAACTCGGAGGCTCGGTTAAGGACATAGCAAGTATATTCTTCTCTCTCTCCTTCCTAGCAATGACCTTGAACATGTAGACGCCCTTGCCCTTCAAGCGCAATGGCAACCCCGAGCGGCAATCAGACGTTCTCAAGCATAGCGGGCGGTATCACCGACGTCGCAGTGGCACAAACACCAGTTTCTATCCCTGCAGACTCAGCGGAACCACCTTCTGCTACCACTACCACTGAGACTGTTACTCCAGCTCCCCTTGCAGAAGAGGCTTCTCCCCCAGCAAAACGTCCCGTTGGCCGCCCAAAAGGAAGCAAAAACAAGGCCACCCTTGCCCGTGATCCGCCAGAGAAACGTCCCGTAGGACGCCCGCGAGGCAGTGGAAAGAAGAAAGCAGACCCCGATGCGCCTCAGGTGAGGAGGCCTGTGGGCCGCCCGAGGAAAGACGGCCTTCCTTCCGGGGTCCCATCCAAATCTTTAAGCACCCTCGTTCCCCCGATGCAGGTGAGCCTGGTGTTCTTTATGAATCGTTTTACCGACCCATCAACAGCACGACTATTACCGTATGGCGAGCGTCAGCGCCCCGATCCACCAGTGGGTGCCCGCGTACTCAGGAAGTGTCTCTGCGCCGCCCCCTGGTACGGCAGTCGTCGATCCCGCTCTCGAAAGCAATGAATGGGCCCAGCTTGCTTATACAAAACCGGACGACTTTCTTCACGTACTTTTGGCTGCCCTCGACCCCCCAAGCTCTCCGTTCGTAACAGGGCCCTCGGTCGAAGAGGCCTTCAAGTCTCATCTCGGATCCCTTGCCCCTCCGCCCACCTCTTCCGGATCCAGCTCAAATGGCACCCCATCCACCAGCACGCAGACCATCCCTTCCCTTTACTCGATCCTCAAGACCTTCTGGCTCCCGTCCTCCCCGAGCTACTTCGCATTGACCGCCTCCGCGACGTCCGCACGCACGCCTGCCGCCCACCGCTTCCTGTATTGGGACCCACAGCCCCTCGTCTTCAATGGCATCGCCTGTCCCACATGCGCCGGGCCCTTAATGAATCGTGGCCGCATCCGCTCGGGCCCGCTCACCGTGCATGACCTCGCCGGCCCCTTCTTCATCATCGGCTGCACTTACGCGTGCGCCAACGGCCACGTCTACGCAAGTACGGACGCAGCAGTGAGCCGCGCGCTACCCGCCGCCCTCGAGCGCGAGTTCCCCGCGCGTCTGGTCGCGGGCGACGCCGGAATCGGTCCAGATGTGTGGAATTGGCAGGCGCGCGGCGTGTCGCGCGCGCTGTGGAACCTTGTGCTGGGCTCGCTGCGCGCGGGGCTCACGAGGGATCTGATTCTGCAGCTCGTGCGCGACGTGCAGCACGGCGTGCCGGAGGGTGTGACCATGAAGGAGGAGCAGGATCAGACGAGTTCCCAGATGGAGGAGGAGGAAGAGGAAGGCCCGGAGGAGGCAACACAGGCGGATGGTGAAGGCGACGTGGTGATGCCGCCCACCGAGGTCGTTGCGGAACCCACCGCTGCTTCTGCGGCGCAGGCCTTCAACGACGCGTGGACGGCGAATTCCGTCGTCGCCAGCCCCGGTGCGCCGAGCGTGCAGTTCGGGGATCTGCGCAATAACCCCTACGCGCGCCTCGCACTGCCGATGTTCCCTCCGCCGTTCGTCACCACACTTGTGTCGTATGAAGACCTCCAGCGCAAGCGCCCGTACCCATTTGGCGAGCCGGATGTCGGCGCGGGCCTTAACGTAGGCGTGAGCAGCGTCGCGGGCCATGTCGGCGGCGCGGCTGTCGACGTCGGCGAGCCCAGCGCCACCATCGTGACGAGCAAGCCGCGCAACCCTCGCCATTGCTGCAAGTGCGGGT
Organism: Mycena vulgaris; assembly: GCA_029204335.1. Classification (NCBI taxonomy): domain Eukaryota; kingdom Fungi; phylum Basidiomycota; class Agaricomycetes; order Agaricales; family Mycenaceae; genus Mycena; species Mycena vulgaris. The sequence goes on along the minus strand of JARGYA010000077.1, from coordinate 265,332 downwards.
CGCAGTCGTGCAAGGGCAAGGGCGGCCGCAATTTCTGCACCAGCGCGTGCATGGATTGCGGCAAGTTTAGCTGCCGCGGGCGCAATAGCCGCCGTCCCGATAAGACGTGCGATTCTGGATGGCCGGGTGGCCAGCCGCAGGACGTGGAAGGGCCGCAGGCCCCCGATTCTCTATGACGACTAGGAGCCGGACTTGTATTGGATTCCTGACATTGCATTATTTGTTCTACATACGCTTCGACAATTGGTGGAGCTTTCTGTACTCTCTGTTCCGTCCGGACCAAATGTAATATCCATATCGAGTACATAATCACTGTGCCCCTCGAGTCTTAAACAGCGCGCCTCCACTCTAAATGTATACATATTCTATGTGCCTTCCACAGCCACAGGCGTCCAGCCTCCAACGCTAGTTTTCACGATGCCGAAGATTGCGGGCGTCATACCGTGGCGGAGGGCAAAATCCTCGTAGGTGTTAGCTAAGATCTGGCCATAGCGAACCCCCGGGTTCCGTCGCTTCATTTCTATCTCGCTCTCGAAGAAAGACAGCGTTTCTCGACGACTGAAATTGTAGGTGGACCGTTGAAGCAAGGGCTGAAGTGCGTCGTACACGCCGGCTTCTTTCTCCTAGAATTTCGTCAGAAGACATGGGACATCACAGGGTGTGGACTCACGATAAGCGTTCCATAGGTGTCGAAGTATATGACACGTATGGAAGCGACGTTAAACATCGGAGGGTGTTGTAACATTTTTGGCTCCGACACACTCGGTAAGTCAAGGTCGGGCCAGTCATCGTCTTCCTCGTTCCAGTAATTGTACGAATGGTGTGAACCGGAAACCGTGTTTTATGTTGCCAAATGGACAGGGAGTGGTTCTTGGTCCGACCTGTCTAATTGAGACGCAAGTTCTACCAGAGGCAGACAAGCCAAGTCTGAGATTGATTCTTCGGGTGCAAAGTCAGTTGCGTCGGAATCTGCGGTCTAAGCTGACACTGCGGTCTAAGCTGACAGTTAACTCGGCATCGACGTCACGGAGAAAGGGAAGACCTTCATTTCTAAAGTCCAATGAATCGTCCTTTCAGTCGCCGGCCGAGTAAATCGAGCGACGATTCTGAAATTGACTGAGGATGTCAACGCGAGCATTGGAGACAGTCACCTCATTATGCTTTTCCGATCTCGCTCCAGGTCTTCCTAGTGCCGGGAACTCGGAGGGGGATAGCAGCGAAAGCATGCGGTGCTTCCCGAGGGTGAACTACAGACGAGATGACTCGCGGACAAGGCTGCGGAAAAATCTGTTGACCTGGACAAACGCAGAAATTTAGATGGTGGTATAATGAATATGTAGAGGCGAACGCACGGCGCCACAGCGAAGGAGATCGTGGATGTCAAGCAAATACTTGAAAACTCATCAGGAAACAAGGCTTGGCACAAGAGTTCGACAGGGAGATGTGGGCGCTCCATGGTTCCAACTATCACGGAATCATGTCAGTTGTGGTCTAATAGGACGTTGAAAGCGACCTAAGGAGGTCCTGTGTGCGCGCAGGACGATGGGGAAGAGGGGAACAATAATGTCGAAGAGATCGAGGGCACGCCCGAATTGAGAACTACCACTTTCGGTTATTTCCGAACATCCCGGGGACACCTTATCTTATCAGCTGCTTATCTCCATCTGCTCGCTGCCATTAACTGCGGTCATTTTCAGGGCGCAGTTGGTCGACCATCTTCAGTCCTCGAGAGTGGGCAGTCGCGAGCTGCCATGGACCAAAAATCCCCCATGGCCCCTCCAGTTCCCTTACCACGGACCCGGCGCACGCGACCGCAATTAGTACTCGCCCTGTTGGCTCTGCTGCTCGCCTCCAACTTTCTTGTCTTCAACGCGTTCTTCCAACCACAGAAGGCGGTCAACCTTCCACTACACGCCGACCGGATCCTTGCGCAGTGCCGCGCCCTCGATGTGAAGCCCGCGCCCGCGCCGTCGTTCCATCTGCGCACCGAGTCGGACAGATTCCAGCCGGGGACGCGCGCCGTGCTTGTCAAGAACACGACGATATGGACCGGACGCATGGACGGGCTCGAGGTTCTCAAGGGCGACATATTCATGAACGGGGGCATAATCGTGGCGACCGGTGTCGTTGAGCAATCGCTGTTGGACTTGCTCGAGCACGATGTGGTTGATGCCCAGGGCGCATGGGTTACTCCGGGGTCCGTCTCCGCGAATTCATCTCAGTTGAGCTGGTCGATTAACTCCCTTACAGGATCGTCGACATGCACTCCCACCTTTCCGTTGGCGCCTCCCCCGCTCTCTCGGGCGCCGACGATGTCAACTCCCTCAACGGGCTGGTCGTGCCCTGGCTGCGCACAATCGACGCCATGAATACCCACGACGACGCCTTCGCGCTCGCCGTCGCAGGCGGAATCACCACGAGTCTTATCCTCCCTGGCTCCACAAATGCGATGGGTACGCCCGTAGCCCTTTTAAAAATTCATATCTAACATTGTATTCCAGGGGGTCAAGGCTTCGTCATTAAACTCCGACCCACCGAGGAACGTTCCTCGTCGGCGCTTCTGTTAGAGGCTCCCTTCGGCATAGGCGGCTCCGATGTGGATTATGACGTTCCTCCGCGCTGGAGGCACATGAAGTACGCTCCTTCTCTTTTCGGAGTAGGTCCAAACCCATTGTTACGAAGCCGTCGACATCGATGCGTTCGTGCGCATGTCGAACGAATTCCAGTTCCCGATCGCGAGCTTCCACCACGCGCACGGTGCGCTTGTCCAGCCCCCGCTCGTAGTTATACCGCCGACATAATTTCCGCAGAATCATACCTTGTCCCGGAGGTGCTGAAACGCGCCTACGGTGCGTGCCGTCCCTCCCAGCGTGCTTCATGGTCTGATTATCCCCAGGCAAACCGCCTGCGTCCGCTATATTCGCGAGCTTCGCGAGGCGCGGGCTCCCTTCTTGCGGCGCGCATTGTCTCATCGTTACGCAGGTACAAACGCGAGGCGTACAGACACTCCGGCTTCGCCCCGCGCATTCTCGCGGACAACGGGCTTAGAGTCGTGATGAAGGTAAAGTTTTCGTCTCAAGTCTGGACCTTTCTGACCGCCGTCTTGCAGAGCGACCACCCTGGCATCGTATCGCGCTATCTTGTGCATGAGGCGCAGATGGCGCATTATCGAGGATTGAGTGCTAATCTCGCGCTCGCTTCCGTCACTTCAACTCCCGCGGAGGTCCTGGGCCTCGACCACCGCGTTGGATTCGTGAAACCAGGCCAGGACGCCGACCTCGTCGTGTGGGACTCACATCCCCTCGCGCTCGGCGCGACCCCCGCCCAGGTGTTCATCGACGGCATCCCCCAGTTCACCAACCCACACATATCGAAGAAGCCCGCGTCGCAGCAACAGGCACCCAAGACGCCGAACTTCGACAAGGAGAGGATGGACACGATCAAGTACGAGGGGCTGCCGCCGCTCGACGCGCCGACGCGCATCGCAGGGGCGGTCCTTTTCCGGAACGTGTCGAGCCTCTGGACGGCGGGGGCTCACGCGGCCGCGGCGCCGGGGAACGTCCTCGTCGCGGGCGGAGCCATCGTGTGGACGGGAACAGATGCCGCGCTCGCGCCGGCAATGGTCTCTGGCGCGCTTAGCGTCGATTTGGAGGGCGGGAGCATCGCGCCGGCTCTAGTGTCCGCGGGCTCGCTGTTGGGACTTCAGGAGATCTCGGTGGAGGAATGGACCGCGGACGGCGCGGTGCTTGACCCGTTGACCGGGGAGCTGCCAACCATCCTCGGGGAGCACATATTAATGCGCGCGGTGGACGGGCTGCAGTTCGGGACACGGAATGCGCTGTGCGTATCTGTTTGTCCGTTATTGTGGCGTTGACGCTAAAGGTTGTTAGCACACAGGCTAGCGTACCGAGATGGGGTCGCGAGCGCCATTACCGCGCCCGCGGGATACGGTGTCTTCCAAGGTCTCAGCGTGGCCTTCTCTCGGCGCGCGCCATAAGCTAGAGAAGGGCGCGGTACTGCAGGACGTTGCGGCTGTCCACATCTCTATCAGCCCGCGGTTCGCGAGCTCTGCGAGTACGCAGATCGCCACGCTTCGCAGGCTCCTGCTCGGGCCACCGAAGAACGAGAATGAGTTCAGCTTCACACAGGCCGCTGAGGCGCGTCGTTGTTCTAGTTCCGCATATCTGTAGGCTAACAAATTGTCCGCAGGGATCCATTCCACTCGTTGTCAACGTCAACAGTGCAGACATCATCGCGAGTCTGATCGAGCTGAAACGCGAGGTCGAGGCGCAGTGCGGGGCGACCATGAAGATGACCCTCACGGGCGCCGCAGAGGCGCACCTCCTCGCGCCGGAGCTCGCAGCGGCCAACGTCGGCGTCATCCTCACCCCTCCGCGCTCATTCCCATACAGCTGGGAGCAGCGGCGCATGTAGGTCCTCGTTACCACTCCGTCTAAATAATCTTATGTGTACCGGACAGTTTGGCGGGCCCGCCGCTCACGGCGCAGAGCTCCGCCGCGCTGCTCGCGGCGCACAACGTCACGGTCGGGCTTGGCCCCCAGGGCGTCCAGGGCGATACTGGGTTGAGCACGTGGGCCGTGCGCAACCTGCGCTTCGACATGGCTTGGGTGCGTGCCGCCTCTTTATCCTCCACGCCTCGTCCCGTTTCTAATGTGCGTGACCCAGGTGGCACTCGAATCTGGGGGTTCCGTGTCAAAGGAGGCTGCGCTGGCGATGGCGTCGTCTAATATCGAGACGCTGCTGGGCGTTCGTTCCGCGGGCGAGAGTGCTGAGTTTGCGGTGACGCGGGGAGGCGATCTTTTCTCGCTCGACTCAAAAGTCGTCGCGATGGTTTCTTCAAAGCGGGGAGTTGTTGACCTGTTTTGATATATGTAAAAAAAAGGTAGCACAGTAGTATACGAGCGAGAAGTAATATTATCTCACGGAGGACGGCTGCAATCCGCTCTGTACAGCCACTGTTGAGCGCCTCTTGTCCTCGCTCGCCATGTCATCGTTGCTCTCTTTGCCCAACGAGCTTCTACTCGTCGTATTCTGTCACCTCGACGATCCGTACCCTCTGTACCCTCTTTCAACCCTGTGCCGCCGACTTCATTTCCTGGCCTTCAAACCGATATATCTCTCTCGGAGCCTGCTGACATTCCACTTGTTGTGTCGCCGCGATGGTAAACCGTAAACTCCGAGTTCAGATATACGGCGGTGTGCACACCGGATGGACGTATCACAGCCATGTGTAACTTGCACCGTGGGCGTTTGGTTTGTGGACGCATACTGTACTAATCCGACCAAGTGTTCATTTTGAGGCCCAAAACGGCTGAAAAACACCAAAATTTTCGCTCCGGCTTTCGCCGGGCTACCATTTATGGGAATTTTCTCGTGATTGCCGAGAAATGAACACCTTATCCAGCGAACACTTGCGGTGACCGGTGAACAGTTGGTCGGATTAGTACAGTTACCGTACTACTACAGTACTGATTGGAAGAAAGGCAATCAGGACTCCGAGGACAGCCACTGATCGGAGTAGCTGTCAAACGCGCCCACGTGCCATCAACTCCTCCTGCTTTCTACTCCCAGTGCAACGTTGAACAACATCTCGTTGGAGATTCAAGGCTCTACACGCCCCCAATCCAGGTATCTCGAAAAAAATTGGAGCGATGCACATTGCCCACGGAACCCCGATTTCTTCCCTGCTTCCTCCACTCCGAGCCCAGATACCTGAGAATTTTTCTCCCTCATCCCACGCTCGAGCACAAGGAACTCACATTCCGGAACATAACTGCTTCTCGCACCGCCTCCGGACGACTCGGTCAGTTCTGCATTTCGTTTGACCACTCGGCAAGGTCTCCATTTTGTTTGACCAGATTGTCATCCGGAATTGTCATGCCCGGGCGAGGTATAAATTCAGCGGATAATTGCGGCATCTTCCGCACCCTCTCTTCTCTGACGCCCACCATCCATCCAGTCGAGCGACCAGATATGTGTGCGTTATCTTTCCCTCACCAATAGTCAACGTTGGTGCTGATCCTCATGCGTCCCTAGGTTGCACCCTCAAAGTGAGTTCGCCCACCTATCATACTCTGAGCCCACTGAACCCTTTCCAGATCCCCTCCGGTGACGACCGCATGACCTGCTCCGAATCCACTCGGCACCGCGCGGCCCAGCTGGTACCATGACACGGGAGAGCCCTGGCGTCTGTGGCGCGGACGAGCTGCCCATCCCGGTAACCCTGAGGGAGCTGGGTGGTGCACCTTCGTACGTCTGCCCCATTCGCGCAATGGCCTTGTGATATCGTCTCGCTTGCGAGGCGATGCTCCCTAGACCGAGCCGCTGGCGGGCTCTGTCTTCGGGCGGGGACCCGTACAGGTTGAAGAAGGTCGTTTGGACCACTCACTCCGGGCGCGGCCGGACATGGTGCTAGGACAGCAATCGTCGCGCGTCCGATCCATCGCCACATTCGCTTCGATTCGACGGGGTGGGTTAGAGGGCGGGGAGAACTGGGATGTACCGCGGTTGTTTGTCGTACTCACCTTTGTGGTTGAAGAGATCCCGAGGGACGGAGCGCTCCCTTATCGTGGGTCTCGGGTTTGAGGGCGAGCGCTTCTGCGCGAGCTGACCAAACGCGCTCCAAGTTTTTCTTCTTTTGTATCATTCACACCGCATAATCTATGTTTTTTTTTCCTTATCTTGCGCCTCGGCGTCGTACTCATCATGGGAATCGAGCTCTATCACCTCCCCGAGTCTGTGTGCTTGCAGCGTCCACTTCCATCGAGCTCGGTATCCCGCCGTGGATCACCGTCGGCTTCGCTCCCACATTATCTTCAAGTTCTGCTTCAAAATGCCTTCCAGCTCCAACCCCAGCAGTTCCACTGCTTGCGCGGCATGGAAACGTGGTCCGCTCAAGCTCAGCGTCGTCCTCAGCAAGCTGCTTGACCTCAGCATCGCGCGCTGCGTCTTTCAGTGCTGCTTGTCACGCTACATCATCAATCATCCTCACGCTCGCTGCACATCGCGGCTCGCTCGAGCTCTGGGTCATCTTCGGAAGGCCTCAACGCCGAGATATACGATCCTGAGAAGCAAGCTGGCCAGTTTCCTTGGCTTTCGAAGGGCTCATGGACTTGGATCGTGGTGATCAGTGTTGAGACGCACACAGATAAGGCTCCAACCATTTAGTTTTCGTGTAGGGATTTGAGCAAATTAAACGAAAACGGTATTTACTGTAAACTGTTTAAAACCGTTTAAAACCGTTTATAAATGGTATTTTTTTCAGGGCGGTGATCATCTGAGTTCAGACATGAGCTTATCAGTGCAGCAGGGACTCCAACGATATGTGGATGTATCGCGAGCATCGGTGATATTCTCAATGAGATTCAAGAATTTTAAACTGGGAGAGGTGCCAAGAATTGTCCTCTCTACTAGGTTCCGATTACCCCTCGCAGGGTTCTGCATAGCTGCTAGCAACAATCAGTACACCGAAAATGTGCCTGTAGAAATCCGGAACAACACTCCCCTATAATGCTAAGATGACGACTGGGCGGGATTGATATGGGCGGCGGGCAAGAGGTGGGACGGAGATTGCCGCGCGTCATCAATTACGTGAATAACTACTCGATTGGGACGCATTGGTTGAACATCCCTCCAGCTGAACGCCGTATGGTAAGCAGGTGAATTTTGTGGCATTATTTCCATCTATGCATGGTCAAATTACTGGACACCAGGTCCTCCATCTTAATAAAGTGGCCCATCAATCTGTGGGAGGTATTGAAACCGTGTAAACCGTTTGTTTACCATTCGTTTATCGTTTACAAGGGCAGCAAATTAAACGAAAATAAAAACGATTATAACCGTGTAAAACCGTTGATACACGAAAGTGGTTGGAGCCTTACACACAGAGTTGGCGGAACGGATTGAGCATCTTCAAAGGGACCACGATAGCTCTGTGCAGCGAGCTCCAGGCACTGCAGATGCCAGATAGAGAGATATATGTACATGCCACGCACTTTCCTGTGATTTTGACCAGACCTTTTTCTTTCTAGGTGGCTGAGCTCGTCCCAGTCGCTAGAGACAGTCAGCGTGAGAATGTGACAAAAATGATCGCGTGACAGCCTAACGTTCTTTGGACTCCCTCGTTTTCTCGTCGCCGCGATGCATAGGTGCTGGGATGTGGCTGAACTGATACAAATCATATTTCAGGAGCTGGATTCGGTCCCTTATGAGCCTGGCACTGATCCTCGCATCACTGAAAACGGGCAATTGTACCGGCTCGCCCTGACCTGTCGCAAATTTTGCGATCCCGCATTGGACAGGCTTTGGGAGAATACATATGATTTCATATACCTCTTAAAATGTCTCCCTTCCCACATCTGGGAGATCTCAGAGGGGTCATTCGTGCGTCGTTTATCTTCTGGATTGAACGTCATTATGACTTTTAATTATCAGAAAATCCGATCTCCAGTGGGTCCTGGGGACTGGGAAAGAGTCTTGACATACTCAAAACGGATAAGGGACTTTTCTTCTGAGGAATACCGACCAAGTTCCCTTGACGCTTCCGTGCTTCAATCATTGGTCAATTCGCTTCCGTCCGGGCCTCTGATCCCCAACTTGCGCAGTCTTTCCTGCCAATCCTGGTCAATACTATTCCCCCATCTTCCGCGGCTTGTGGGGGAACGTGTTCCCAAAATCTACATCGAAATTGAAGGTCCCGCTGCGGATTTGCCTCCGATTGCGCGTCACTGTAGATCGCTGAGCCATGTGACCTTCAATGGGCCATATGACGACAGCACAAGAGACTGGGTATCCGCCTTTCTTATCCAATTGATCCATCTGCAGACCGTCGAGGTTTTGTACATGAATCAAGACGCCTTTCTTCATGTCGCTGGCCTTGACCACGTCGAAAATCTGTGGGTTCGATGCCTCGACGTGGAAGCTTTTCTAGAAGTGGATCGCCCTTTTATCCTTTTCCCCGCTCTCCGTCGGTTGACATTGTGGGCGGAAAGTGTCACCTTCGCTACCCATTTCGTGAAGGTCCTTGACCGCGCACCATTGGAGACAATAGTAGTCACTGCCCGCCAGGATTCCACGACAACCAATTCGCGCGCACTTTTCTGGGCGATTCACGCTTACTCCTTCACTGGTCACACCACATTGACGTCCATCACAGTCGAACTCAGCGAAGATTTCGACACGGTGTGTGCAAATAGCTCTATGTACGCCATGTCTTCCAGGGTTATACAACCTCTATTGGGATTCCCCAATCTCCGCCATGTGAAGTTGTCGTCCCCGGTCAGATTCATACTCGATAATGAGTTTGTGGACGCCATGGCGCGTGCCTGGCCCCATTTGGAGAGTCTCTCGATTGAAGGGCAACACACTCCCTACTTTCCTTCCACATCGAGCCCGACCATTATGGCTCTCCTTTCCTTCTCTCGCCACTGTCCCCACCTCCATCATCTCTCGCTACTCGTCGATGCCACAAATATCCAAATGGACCACTCTTCGCGAACTCCACGGACGATTCATACCACCCTCGAGTCCTGGCACCCCCTTTATTCGTCCATTGACTCGCCTGTTGGAGTGGCGATTTTCCTCTCCTCTCTCTTCCCATCACTGTCGACACTTTACACGCCGGCGTTCTCCCTTTATCGGCCGCAATGGAAGGAGGTGCAGACATTGGTTCCCGTCTATGCGAGAATTCGTGCGGATGAAAGGCGGTTTGGTACGACAAGTCATGGCTCTCCACCGCTTCCCGAATCTAATCAATCATAGGGCAAGCTCCGCAACTAAACTAATGCATTTCTTGCGTCTCCATGGAGGCGCGACCTGCGAGGTCACTCCACAGCAAACTCCCAGTACGGTCTGGTGAGAATCAATCTTGGCATGTCTAGTATTTGGGTCGCGATGTGCTCGTACATTTGATTTGATACATACAACAGTCCTTCACAAATGGAAAGACTTTGCTGCACGTCGCTTCCATCTTTTCCAAGCGCTGCTCCATTTTTGGCCGCCGAAGTTATCCTCCAGTTCGCACCAGCTCCACGCATTCTCGTCTGCATTGCAATGATTGCATGCTGTTTTGCATAGACGTCTTTACGTTGCTCTTCTTCGTCGGTGTCAGCGTCAGAGGCTAGCGGTTCAGCAGTACGTATACCGCACCCTCGGTAGATCGATAGGGTAATTATGAGCCTCTCCCCAGGACCCCAGGATTTCCAATTTTCCACCGACCATGTCGAATCCTCTCGAAGACTGCTCAGGCGTGCACTTGGTCCCCTCTCCGTCGATGAACTCTCGTTTTTCCGTCCCTCAGCAGCTCTTCTTAGTTCGCGCGTGAGCAACGCTACTTCGAATTCTCCGTCCTGCGCCGCCTCGCCTCTCCTTCCCGCTCTTCCTCCAGAAGAAGCTCGGGTCGGACCCCACTCCATCCCGTACTAGCAAGGGGCATTCGAGTGCTCGGGTGGGGAAGATGGAGAAGAGGGAGTCCTACCGCAAGCGCCAGCCTCACATCAGACAGTAGCAGCGTCATTTTTGCTTCGCGCTCACAGAAATCTCCCCCTCGGCTATTATTGTTCCAGCACGAGCGGGTACCGGCCCTCGGAGCATCTCAATCACAGCTCTAGCATCATTGTACGCACTTAACCTCGCCACGCCGCCTCGAGGAGCTCGACGGTTACCACCGCTTCCGAGTCCTCTTCTCATGCAGGCGCTGCATCATCTTCTACGCTCCACCAGCATCGTAACACCTTCGGCAGCTCGGGCTCAGTCACCATCCAAACTCCACACTGCGCACCGCTACTGCATCCGGGTCTGGCTCAATGCAACGAATGCTCGGCCACTGGCAACTTGTTCGGTCCCGCCCGGATTTACTTTATCACCGCAGATATAAGTATACTCTCTAAAATTTGACATGTACTTGAATCTTTCGAGCTAAATTGTGCTAGCTTTAGATTTCCTGTTGAAGTGAGATCCAGAGGTGCCCGGCATGCGGGCTCGATTTGTTGGTTGTTCTTCTCTGCATCACATGGTTGAATTCTTGGAGGGAATCATGCCGATTCCTCCGGTTAACCGGGATACTGGCCTGTGTATGAGAAACCACATTCACTTTTTTTCAATGGCGATTCATATGAAACCACCGTATCTCAAACTTGAATCGCGGAGTCCGGTTGATCACGTGGTCGCGCATCTCTGTTTCCTCCTTCCACCTCGCGCCGTAAGTAATCTTTCTCTAACGTCTCGAGACTCATGCTCACGAATCAATTCTATAGACCCAATCCTCAGTTTATTATGCCCTCCCCCTCGCCCAACAAAAGGCCTCGCCTTTCTACTAGTAGCGCTTCTTCCTCTTCCCAGCGACGTGAAGCAAGGTCGGCGACGCAGATCCATCACCTCACCGACGATTGTCTGACTGAGGTAATGTAACAAGAGCTCATTCACGTCCCTCGGTACTAAGCGACTTCTACTAGGCGTTTCGCGACCTCAAGCCTACCGACCTTCTGAACTTGGCGAGAACCTCGAGACCCCTGCGCCTTTTCCTCCTCAACAAGGATAAGGCACACCAGATCTGGACCCAGGCATTCAAGAATGTCGACACCGTCCCCAGCTGCCCCCTCGACCTCGCCGAGCCCGCCTACGCGAGCCTCTGTTTTGACAGCACCTGCCATGTGGGTGTAGCTACATTGTACATACCGCGCGCGTTCTGACATCTATAAAGGGATGCACTAAGCGAGTCGCAAAGGTGGAATGGGAGTTGCGGACGAGGCTATGCCTGGGCTGTATCAGAGAACGGTACAGCGCTTGCTTTCATCCTCCAATTGTTAACTAAGCCCAACTACAGTGTCGTCCCTTTTGACGAGACGGCGCCCCCATCGTTCGTGTCGGATAGCAGGGTGCGCATGCGCGACCTGCTGCACATCCGCCCTCCCGGTAAATCTCAATTTCTATGTTCTTCCTCAGCTTACAAACCCGCACATTAGCATACCACAATGCGTACCTGCGGGAAGAACTTACCGCGATGAAGGCAAAATTCGACGGAATACCTGACGCTGATCGCGCAGAGTTCATTGCAACGACAGCGGCCAGAATGGTGGCAGGTCGGATTGTAAGCAAGAATTGTTCGCGACGCAAACTCCACATTCATGTATATCTCTACAGCACGCCCGAGTTATGCGGGAACGCGACGCCGAGAGCGTACGTCAAGAGGCTGTTGCAACTGCTGAAGTCATCGCTGTACGCACAGCCGAGTACGCTCTGAGTTTCTTCTTGTTGACCGCCAACTGATGGTCTCAGCTATCCAGAATCCGTCAAAAGCTTTACTCGCTCGGATGGGGCGACGAGCTGGCAGCAATGAAGCCTCAAGCGCTCTCGTGTCTCAAACTCGTCAAAAAGGCCGAGCCGCTGACCGACGGCGGTGAGGACCTTTCCGTTTCATTTTTTCAACGCCGCTGATGATTCAATAGTTTGGGAAGCTATTAGGCCGAAACTCGAACGGCTCATGCAGAGCTTTCGATCAAAAGAAGCGTCGCAGAAGGAGAAGGTGCTCAAAGCCCTCGCTATAAAACGTTTCAACGAGGGTCAGCTGAAGTTGAGGACACCCGGGGAGTTATAGATGTAAGTTGTACGGGAACTAAAGCGCATCGTCAGTGGCTAACTTTCCCTCAGATAGATTTCGTTCCCCTCCCCTACATTACTATACACATCACCCAGGCGCGCACTGCATAAGCACATACATACTACATACAGGAAAGGATTATTATTCAGATAGTCGCTCGTGAACCGAATTGTCACAGAACTACATCCTATATCTTAGAGCCACATATTTATATAAGAACAGGCGTGTGGATGTTTCATCGAATGTCATGAGGCGTTCTGGAAGGTGGCGCACTCGCATACCTACCGCCGTGCCCCTTCTTGCCCGCCTCACTCCGACCGAGCAATATGGGGGCCCATGAGCAGACACTGCGACCTACATGAACCCACCCTCTACCTTTTTACTACTCTTTCGCGCATTCACGGTTACGTCCCGCGGCGCTGGTCTCGTACGATTTATCGACAGACTCGACACGCCTTCAATCCTGGGCAACGGCCGTGGGCGTGGAGATCGCAACCTCGATGAAGCTGCGCAGCAGAGCTGCCCTCGTCCTTGTGAAACTACATGCAGCTCACAGCCTGACGTCTTGCGGTGGCGTCTCGGCTGCATGGACTCGCGGAGTGCTTGTTGCTCCAGAACGCGGCGCCGATGAGGCGGGGGTGAAAATCTACACCTCGCTCGGGGTGCCGGTGGAGGCCTTTGAGACACGCGAGACACGCGAGAGTCGACGTAACGGCCTTTGGGCGGATATTCGGGTTCGTCGTAAGCATGCGCGTGCCGAGCAAGATCTTCGGGATGCGGGGCACGATGATGACAATTCCCCTGCAGGTTCTGCGTAGTTGCAATAAGGAATAGTAGAGCTAAAAATGGCGCGGACTTACCGAGTTGTTCAGCGGTGACGATCAAAGCTCAGTCTAGTCGTGTGGTGCAAGATCACCGTATGTAGTGGTTTTCTGTTGGATGTGCCGAGGAGGGCAGTATCGGGATGGGAATGACCTTCCCGCCCTCGAGTCCCCGATTCCGTAGCGAGGTGTTGTAGGTGTATCGACGGAAAGAGAGATACCGACAGCGTCCCCACGTATCAATAACTACAAGGCAAAGTCAATAATAAGTAGAAAAAACGTATGAAGACACGGACTTCCTCTCATCAGCAATGCGTTCGAAAGGACTCTTCCTGAATCCCTGAGCCTCAGGGCTTGTTAGAAGGGGTGTCTCCGAAAGCGCCGGCAGTCCCCGGGCCCATTAGATGTGCGATGAGGGCATATATGCGCTGAGGGTTTTTTCACAGAATATGAAAGCGCTTGAGGTACATGGATGTTGCGGCGAAACGGGAGGATCCATAGCACAGAGCGAGCAGGCATTCAGATCTTCCAGAGACTTTTTTGCTTTTTTCCTCGTCTTCAAAGTAGCACTTGATAAAATTCCGTTGGGATCTGTATGAACTCGGCGCACCGAAAAGCGCGGTTTCGAGGAGGAGGACGGTCCATTTCATGGCTGCTAGTTTCACCAGTTTGGTACAGACTAGCACCTTTCCATCCAACAGCATTCAACCGATTGCCTTCAGGTCAACTTCGCTCTTCAGCTCCTCGATACTTGCGCGGGACTTTCGCAAATAACCTACCAAAAAAAAGAGACGCTGATTTGTCCCTCGAGATTCGCCGCGCCGTAGTTTTTGGGAAGAGGAAAATGATGGTAACACAGCCACAAGCCTGTCAACCCGCCCACGTGCCATCAACCGCTCTTGCCTTCCGCTCTCACCACGATCTCGTTCCAAGTCTCCGCGCAATCAAGAGGGCTCCAGTATATTGAGAATATGTAAGCGACGGCCATTATCTGCACAGTCTCCAGTCTCTTCATCCTCAATTGTACTTATACTCACATGTCGACTTCGTCGCCCAGCCAGATGATATCTTCTGCCTGAGGCTCTCTCAGCCTCATCTCGTCACTCGAGCGCATGAAACCCGCAGTATGGGACCCAAGTGCTTCCCGCACTGCCCTCGGATGACTCGGCCAGCTCAGCATTTCGTTTGACCACTCGGCAAGGTCTCCATTTCGTTTGACCAAATTGTCATCCGGACTTGTCATGCCCGGGCGAGGTATAAATTCAGCGGATAATTGTGGCTTCTTTCGCACCCTCTTGTCTTCAACGCCCAGTTGACCGAGAAGATCGTGTGTTATCCTTCCCTCACCTAGTCAACGTTGGTGCTAATCCTCATGCGTCCTTAGGTTGCACCTTCAAGGTGAGTTCGCCCACCTATCATACTCTGAGCCCACTGAACCCTTTCCAGATCCCCTCCGGTGACGACCGCACGACCTGCTCCGAATCCACTCGGCACCGTGCGGACCAGCTGGTATCATAAGAATGGGAGAGCCCTGGCGGCTGTGGCACGCGCGAGCTGCCCATCCCGGTGACCCTGAGGGAGCTGGGTGGTGCGCCTTCGTACGTCTGCCACAGTCGCGCGACTGGCCTCGTGATATCGTCTCGCTTGCGATGCGATGCTCCCTAGACTGAGACGCTGGCGGACTCTGTCTTAGGGCAGGAATCCGTTACGGGTCGAAGACGTCGCTTGGACCAATTCACTCTGCGTGCGGCCGGACCTGGTGTTAGGACAGCAATCGTCGCGCGTTCGATCCATCGCCACATTCGCTTCGATTCGTTGGGGTGGGTTAGAGGGCGGGGAGAACTGGGATGTGCCGCGGTTGTTTGTCGTTCTCACCTTTGTGGTTGAAGAGATCCCGAGGGACGGAGCGCTCCCTTATTGTGGGCCTCGGGTTTGAGGGCAAGCGCTTCTGCGCGAGCTGACCAAACGCGCTCCAATTTTTTGTTTCTTTTGTATCATCCACAACACATAATCTATCGTTTTTTTCTGCCATATTGTCCTTCAGTGGGGCTTTGCAATATTCCGTGTCCTTCCATTGCATTGAACCACTGGCAGTGTTGACTTTGTATATATATTGAGCTCAGCGTTGCCGGGGACAAACGACTCCCACGCTCCCACATCTTCCTGCACTACTTCGACATCTCTTCCTGTGTCCATCCCAGCAATTATGATCCTCGTACGGTATCCAGAAGCTCTGTGTGCCCTTCAAGCTGCGCGCCGCCTTCAGCAAACCGATGAGCTCACCGCCGTTCTCAGCGCGAGCTCATCCGAACGCGGGCCATCATCAAGAATTCTCGAGCTCGCACAGAAGCAGCTCTATCCTCTCCTGCTCATCTTCGGACGACCTCGACGCCGAGATACGCGATCCTGAAGCAATGTGGAAATTTTTCTACGTTTTACAGCGCTGTATCTAAATTCAACGATTGCAGTGACCCGGGATCGCGCAAGATCAGACACCGTAGAAGGAGCTGGCAGGGCAGACCGGACCTGCAGAGAGACACACTCGAAATCAACATTAGCTCCGGACACAGTGATCTGTTCAGATTGACCCAGAGACAACTCGACGCAGGTGCCTGCCATACTTATTTACATACCACAGTTTCATACGAACACATTTCCTCTACTAGGTGGCTCGCCTCAGCAAGCAAACTACGGCATTCCACTTCCAGCACACCAGATATCTCCGGTTCTCTCCCGAGGTCGCACATCAGCTCCTCCGAGTATTCCCCCCACAGTTCGTGCGCACCAGCATTTCTTCATCGGCGTCACGCTCTTCAAGATTAAGTTCTTCGTCATCGTCCTACTTTTACCCTCTACCTCTGGCCTTGGGCAGCCCTTTCAGGCACCCAGGCGGCTCGCAGGAGCAGCACAGCACCACCAACGATACTCCAAAAGATCCCTGCTCGTTCTTTCGCAGGTCTCTCAAGTTGCTGAGACCGTTACATCTCCCATGCCGATTTCTCTCCAAGACTGCTCAAGCACTCATGGTAAGCACCCAGCCCACCCTCCGCTGATAAATTCTCATTTTTGCATCCCTCCATCAGCTCCTCTTGGGCTCGATTCAGCAGCTCCGTGGCCTGAGGCCTCGGGGTCTTCAGGCGCGAGCAACATTGCTTCCTGCGCCACATAGGCCCTTACTCCCGCGCTTTGCGATCGTCCAGAAAACGCTCGAGGACCGCAGTTGCTCGCCTTCCGGCAGGCCCCAGAGCTCTTTTCTGCAACGTCTCATACCGTGTAGTGTTCGGTGCGACAAGACATCCCTGTAGCTAGCTCGAGAAGCTCCAGGGTCTTTCTGCAGAGCTCGTTGTTCGGACCAGAACAGTTCCAGGACTGGTGGCTTCGCTACTCCATCGCGTACCGCCCAGCAAAAGGTTCGAGTGCCCGGGTGAGAAGCGAAGGAGAGTTTCTCCGTCGCGCTCGGAGACTTCTCCTCATCGCCCTTTTCGCAAAGAGCTCCACCTCGCCTCTGCAACGGAACAGAAGCCTCTGTGTCATTCTCCACCTCTACCTCCCATTCGTGACTTCTCGATCGAGCAGCTGAGGCGGCAGGCAAGGATGTCGGCATGTGGTTTGGACCGAGTGCAGCGGCCGGGGCGTTGAGGTGCGCTGCTTTCCCTCTCACCAATCGTTTCCTCCCACTGACGCCGTCCACAGAACGCTCGTCGACGCGTATCCCGTGTGCGGGCTCGGTGTATCCGTCGCGACTGACGGCATGCTGTACCAAATGGAGGCTTTCACAGCGTCGCACTCACCCGCGGCGCTCGCTGCCGCGCAATCACACTCGCGGGCGTCTTCGGGGCGCAGCTCGTCGCGGGGGCACGGTCACGTCCTCGTCGTCGCACGGCAAGGCGCAGGCGCACGCGAAGCCGGAGACGAAGGCGTGGGGAGACCGCCCCGTGCTGTTGTTGCTGAGGATTCGACTGGGACCCGATGGTGTGAACTCGGTGTATCATGAGACCATCAAGGTACGTCTCGTCTGTCTTCTTTTCTTTTCTTCTATCCTTCCTCCGCCAAAGCGCGTTCCTGCATCTTAACCCACACCTCTTATCTTCCCTACTCTTTCCTCCCTCTTTGTAACGCTCGACGCTGATCCCCTTCTCAGATGCTCTACACCTTCCCGCAGTCCGTCGGCACCGCGGGCGGACGCCCCTCGTCCTCGTATTATTTCGTCGGCATCCAAGGCAACGGCCTATTCTACCTAGACCCCCATCACTCCCGCCCAGCCGTACTCCTGCGGCCATTCATGGGCAAGCCGGCGGCGGGGCCGGGCAGCGGATGTACACAGCGCGGGCGCGCGATGACGGGCGGACGCAGAGCAAGGGCGCGCGTGGCGTTCTCACGGAGGATTGAGCGCGCGTCTTTTCTCTTCGTCCTTGATTTCTTTTGTTCTTGATCATGGTCCCGCCCTCTTCTTCTCCATTCCATTCCATTCGCTGCGCTACGATACTCTACTTCCCTGGTATATCTTTTATCTCTTGTCACTTTCTCTTCGCTGCCCCGTCCTTTATATGCTTTATATGTTCCAAATCTCATTTATCCTCGATTGTATCTATCTTGCATGCACACTACATATCTCCCTATACCCCGTATCTGTTCCCTATCATCTCCTGCGATCTGTCTCTTCTCGTTCTGCTGGCCCTAATGTTATGCACATACGCCGCCCAATGGCGGCGGCGGGGAGTATCCGCTTTCGAGCCTTCACCGCCCCAGCACGCGCAGGGGCACACACCCTTCGTCTTCGGCGCGCCGCCACCACTGCATTCTACTTTACTTCACCCGTCCCCGCCATCTGCGGTGCTGCCCCCAAGCTACGCGCTCCACGCCGCTGGCTCGTACACTCCTCGCGCGGTACCCGAGCACCCTCACGCCGACGCAGGTGTACCTGCGCGTGCCGATGAACGGGTACGCGCATGGTGGCGCACTGAAGCGCTTCGTATATCTCATGGGCCCGCGTTTGGATGTCGCGCTGGATGCAAGGGCGGCGGGAAGGACTAAGAGTATTGCACCTGGATTCAAATACCTGATTCCATCGACCTCTGTGCCAGCGAAATTGTCGGATTGCGGGGAGGGACCTGAAAAATTACCTACTCGTTTTGACTGGTTGAAAGAATCACCAGACACTCATGGGGATGGTCGGTTTGACGCCTCGGAGGAAATTTCTGTGGTAACTCTCAAACCTAGTCTCCAGTCGCAGATGAAATCAACGTTAACGCGTATGTTGAGCAAGGTATTCGCAAAAGAAATGGTCAGGTCAGAACGGGGGGATGAGGTTGCAGGAGTATCATATCAGATGTGGGGGAACGAGTGCACAAGATGTTAATAAACTGAGCGTAAATCATCAGACTAAAGCAAGAAAGGAAGCAAAGAAGACTCAAACTTACTGAGCTATTCTACAGTGTAACACCGGTTACTGAATACTGGATTGAGTGGGCGGATTGTATTGGGGACGGGATGGAGACTGCAGCAAATGGCCAGGAAGATCAAATAGAAATGCAACGGAAGAAGAATTAGGGCTATATGGAATGGTTAGATTGAAGGAGGGCAAGACGGCCGCGCGGGAATAATACCAGATCAGGGCGCAAAATTGAAATTGGGTAAGTGTCGAAACGACAATGGAATAAATATCTAGTGAGTTTTAGGCACGCTCGGTCTTGAGCCGTTTTGAGGGACGAGCGGCTGTGAGACGGAAGTATATGAGCGAATGAAATTTTGAGGAAGGGTAGCACGTACGTCCGTCGTGTTCATCATGTTCCTCAGTTTTCGGCGGAAGATCGCTCTCCAAGTCCTCTGCAGTTCTCCTGAGCGCCAGCTCACACTGAAGACAGGAAATGTGCTCCTCCAGAGACTCGATCGCGCGCGCAGATCTCTCGTCCGCCCTTTGACGCGCCGTCGTCAACATTTCGAGCTTATGGCACTGATACGAAACCAATTCGCGAAGGTCCCGATTCTCGTCTTGCAGTTTCGCAGCAGTCTCAGCTGCCAGGGTTTCAGACTGGTGCTGCTTCCATGCGTGGGTCACAAAAGCCTTCGCAGCGCTCGAGCGGGCAGCGGCGACAGTCTTCGTGACAAGCTTAGTCAAAGCCGAACTAAACGCAGCATAGTCGTTCCCGCGAATGGCGCTTACAAAAGCGCCGGTAATGTGAGGTATTTCTGCCAGAGCCGCAGCACTAGCGTCTTCCGAGACGGCCTCCGCGATGGCGAGCGTTGGAGGTATGATTCCAGCTGCGATTTGGGCGGGATCGGAAGCCATGGGAGGGCGGTAAATGAGGCTTGTTGTGGGCAGAAGACAAAAGTTCGGTGGCTGTGCGCCGGTTCAACCGTTTATGTCTTCCCCCTCGCCAAACAAAAGGCCTCGCCTTTCTACTAGTAGCGCTCCTTCCTCTTCCCAGCAACGAGAAGCAAGGTCTGGCACGCAGATACATCATCTCACGGATGATTGTCTGACTGAGGTAATTTAACAAGAGCTCATCCCCTTCCCCGGTACTAAGCGACTTCTACTAGGTGTTTCGCGACCTCAGTCCAACCGACCTTCTGAACTTGGCGAGGACGTCGCGACCCCTGCGCCTTTTCCTCCTCAACAAGGATAGGGCACACCAGATCTGGACTCAGGCATTCAAGAATGTCGACACCGTCCCCAGCTGCCCCCTCGACCTCGCCGAGCCCGCCTATGCGAGCCTCTGTTTCGCCAGCACCTGCCATGTGAGTGTAGTTACATTGTACATACCGCGCGTTCTGACATCTATAGAGGGGTGTACTAAGCGAGTCGCAAAGGTGGAATGGGAATTGCGGACGAGGCTATGCCTGGGCTGTATCAGAGAACGGTACAGCGCTTGCTTTCATCCTCCAATTGTTAACTAAGCCCCAACTACAGTGTCATCCCTTTTGACGAGACGGCACCCCCATCGTTCGTGTCGGATAGCAAGGTGCGCATGCGCGACCTGCTGCACATCCGCCCTCCCGGTACATCTCAATTTCTATGTTCTTCCTCAGCTTACAAACCCGCACATCAGCATACCACAATGCGTACCTACGGGAGGAACTTACCGCGATGAAAGGCAAAATTCGACGGAATCCCCGACGCCGATCGCGCAGAGTTCATTGCGACGACAGCGGCCAGAATGGTGGCAGGTCGGATTGTAAGCAAGAATTGTTCGCGACGCAAAATCCGCATTCATGTATATCTCTACAGCACGCCCGAGTTATGCGGGAACGCGACGCCGAGAGCGTACGTCAAGAGGCCGTTGCAACTGCGGAAGTCATCGCTGTACGCACAGCCGAGTATGCTCTGAGTTTCTTCTTGTTGACCGCCAACTGATGGTCTCAACTATCCAGAATCCATCGAAAGCTTTACTCGTTGGGATGGGGCGACGAGCTGGCGGCAATGAAGCCTCAAGCGCTCTCGTGTCTCAAACTCGTCAAAAAGGCCGAGCCGCTGACCGACGGCGGTGAGGACCCTTCCGTTTCACTTTTTCAACGCCGCTGATGATTCAATAGTTTGGGAAGCTATTAGGCCGAAACTCGAACGGTTCATGCAGAGCCTTCGGTCAAAAGAAGCGTCGCAGAAGGAGAAGGTGCTCAAAGCCCTCGCTATAAAACGTTTCAATGAGGGACAGCTGAAGTTGAGGACACCCGGGGAGACAGATGTAAGTTGTACGGGAACTAAAGCGCATCGTCGGTGGCTAACTTTCCCTCGGATAGATTTCGTTTCCCTCCCCTACATTACTATACTCTACACATCACCCTGGCGCGTACTGCATAAGCACATACATACTATACAGGAAAGGATTATTATTCAGATAGTCGCTCGTGAACCGAATTATCACAGGACTACATCCTATATCTTAGAGCCACATATTTATATAAGGACAGGCGTATGGATGTTCCACCGAATGTCATGAGGCGTTCTGGAAGGTGGCGCACGCCCGCACCTACCGCCGTGCCCGTTCTCGCCCGCCTCACTCCGACCGAGCAATATGGGGGCCCATGACGCTGCGACCTACATGAACCCACCCTCTACCTTTTTACTACTCTTTTGCGCATTCATGGTTACGTCCCGCGGCGCTGGTCTCGTACGATTCATCGACAGACTCGACACGCCCTCAATCCTGGGCAACGGACGTGGGCGTGGAGGTCGCAACCTCGATGAAGCTGCGTAGCAGAGCTGGCCTCGTCCTTGTGAAACTACATGCAGCTCGCAGCGCGACATCTTGCGGTGGCGACTCGGCTGCATGGACTCGCGGAGTGCGTGTTGCTCCAGAACGCGACGCCGATGAGGCGGGGGTGAAAATCTACATCTCGCTCGGGGTGCCGATGGCGGCCTTTGAGACACGCGAGAGCCGGCGTAACGGACTTTGGGCTGATATTCGGGTTCATCGTAAGCATGCGCGTGCGGAGCGAGATCTTTGGGATGCGGGGCACGATGATGACAATTCCCCTGAAGGTTCTGCGTAGTCGCGATAAGGAATAGTAGAGCTAAAAACGACGCAGACTTACTGAGTTGTTCAATGGTGACGATCAAAGCTCAGTCTAGTCGTGTGGTGCAAGATCAGCGTACTCGTTTCTCTGTTGAATGTGCCGAGAAGGGCAGTATCGGGATGGGAATGACCTTCCCGCCATCGAGTTCCCGATTCCGTAGCGAGGTGTTGTAGGTATATTGACGGAAAGAGAGATACCGACAGCGTCCCCTCGTATCAATAAATGGAACAACTACAAAGCAAAGTCAATAATAAGTAGAAAAACGTATGAAGACACGGACCTCCTCTCATCAGCAATGCGTTCGAAAGGACTCTTCCTGAATCCCTGAGCCTCAGGGCTTATTAGAAGGGGTGTCTCCGAAAGCGCCGGCAGTCCCTGGCCCATTAGATGTGAGATGAGGGCATATATGCGCTGAGGGCTTTTTTCACAGAATATGAAAGCGCTTGAGTTACATTACATGGGTGTTGCGGCTAAACGGGAGGATCCAGAGCGCAGAGCGAGCAGTCATCCAGATCTTCCAGAGACTTTTTTTGCTTTTTTCCTCGTCTTCAAAGTAGCACTTGGTTAAATTCCGTTGGGATCTGTATGCGCTCGGCGCGCCGGACAGCGCGGTTTCGAGGAGGAGGGCGGTCTATTTCATGGGTGCTAGTTTCACCAGTTTGATACAAACTAGCAGCCTGCGTCGAGCTTTCCATCCAACAGCATTCAACCGATTGCCTTCAGGTCAACTTCGCTCTTCAGCTCCTCGATACTTTCGCGGGACTTTCGCAAAAAACCTACCCAAAAAAACAGACGCTGATTCGTCCCTCAAGATTCGCCGCGCCGTAGTTTTTGGGAAGAGGAAAATGATTGGTAACACAGCCACAATCCTGTCAACGCGCCCACGTGCCATCAACCGCTTCCGCTCTCACCACGATCTCGTTTCCAAGTCTCCGCGCAATCAAGAGGGCTCCATCCAGTATAATGAGAATATGTAAGCGCCGTCCATTATATACACAGTCTTCATTCTCTCCATTCTCCGTTGTGTTCTCACATACCAATTACCTTCGACTTCGTCGCCCAGCCAGATGATATCTTCGGCCTGAGGCTCTCATCTCGTCACGCGAGCGCAGGGAACCCACAGTCTGGAACTACACTGCCCTCGGACGACTCGGCCAGTTCAGCATTTCGTTTGACCACTCGGCAAGGTCTCCATTTCGTTTGACCAAATTGTCATCCGGAATTGTCATGCCCGGGCGAGGTATAAATTCAGCAGATAATTGTGGCTTCTTCCGCACCCTCTTGTCTTCAACGCCCACCATCCAGTCGACCCAAAAATCGTGCGTTATCCTTCCCTCCTAGTCAACGTTGGTGCTAATCCTCATATGTCCTTAGGTTGCACCGTCAAGGTGAGTTCGCCCACCTATCATACTCTGAGCCCACTGAACCCTTTCCAGATCCCCTC
This sequence comes from Mycena vulgaris, assembly GCA_029204335.1. NCBI lineage: Eukaryota > Fungi > Basidiomycota > Agaricomycetes > Agaricales > Mycenaceae > Mycena > Mycena vulgaris. Next base: position 241,937 of record JARGYA010000077.1, on the reverse strand, counting down.
CGGTGACGACCGCACGACCTGCTCCGAATCCACTCGGCACCGCGCGGACCAGCTGGTATCATAAGAATGGGAGAGCCCTGGCGGCTGTGGCGCGGGCGAGCTGCCCATCCCGGTGACCCTGAGGGAGCTGGGTGTTGCGCCTTCGTACGTCTGCCACAGTCGCGCGACTGGCCGCGTGATATCGTCTCGCTTGCGAGGCGATGCTCCCTAGACTGAGACGCTGGCGGACTCTGTCTTAGGGCAGGAATCCGTCACGGGTCGAAGACGTCGTTTGGACCAATTCACTCTGCGTGCGGCCGGACCTGGTGTTAGGACAGCAATCATCGCGCGTTTGATCCATCGCCACATTCGCTTCGATTCGTCGGGGTGGGTTAGAGGGCGGGGAGAACTGGGATGTGCCGCGGTTGTTTGTCGTTCTCGCCTTTGTGGTTGAAGAGATCCCGAGGGACGGAGCGCTCCCTTATCGTGGGCCTCGGGTTTGAGGGCGAGCGCTTCTGCGCGAGCTGACCAAACGCGCTCCAATTTTTTGTTTCTCTTGTATCATCCACACCGCATAATCTATCGTTTTTTTTCTGCCATATTGTCCTTCAGTGTGGCTTTGCAATATTCCGTGTCCTTCCATTGCAGTGAACCACTGGCAGTGTTGACTTTGTATATATAGTGAGCTCAGCGTTACCGGGACGAACCACTCCCACGCTCCCACATCTTCCTGCACTACTTCGACATCTCTTCCTGTGTCCATCCCGGCAATTCTGATCCTCGTACGGTATCCAGAAGCTCTGTGCGCCCTTCAAGCTGCGCGCCGCTTTCAGCAAACCGATGAGCTCACCGCTGTTCTCAGCGCTAGCTCATCCGAACGCATCATCGAGAATCCTCGGGCTCACACAGAAGCAGCTCTATCCTCTCCTCCTCATCTTCGGACGACCTCGACGCCGAGATACGCGATTCTGAAGCAATGTGGAAAATTTTCTCCGTCTTACAGCGCTGTATCTAAATTCAACGACTGCAGTGACCCGGGATCGCGCAAGATCAGACACCGTAGAAGGAGCTGGCAGGGCGGACCGGACCTGCAAAGAGACACACTCGAAATCAACATTGGCTCTGGACACAGTGATCTGTTCAGATTGACCCAGAGACAACTCGACGCAGGTACCTGCCATACTTATTATATGCACAGTTTCATGCGAACATATTTTCTCTAGGTGGCTCGCCTCAGCAAGCAAACTACGGCTATTTCACTTCCAGCACACCAGCTAGCTCCGTTTCTCTCCTGAGATTCGTGCGCGCCAGCATTTCTGCATCGGCGTCACACTCTTCAAGATGAAGTTCTTCGTCATCGTTCTGCCTCTACCCTCTACCTGTGGCCTTGCGCACCCCTTTCGGGCACCCAGGCGGCTCGCGGGAGCAGCACGGCACCACCAACGATACTCCAAAAGATTCCTACTCGTTCTTTCGCAGGTCCTTCAAGTTGCAGTTCGAGAGGGTATCGGTCTTTCCCCGTGATATCCACCGAAGACCACATATATTAGCTTTCTCCACGTCTCGTCGCAGCATCTAGACCGTTACATCTCCCACGCCGATTTCTCTCCAAGACTGCTCAAGCGTTCGTGGTAAGCACCCAGCCCACCCTCCGCTGATAAATTCTCATTTTTGCAGGAGTCCCTCCATCAGCTCCTCTTAGGTTCGAGTCAGCAGCTCCGTGGCCTGAGGCCTTGGGGTTTTCAGGCGCGAGTAACACTGCTTCGAACTCTGCTTCCTGCGCCACATAGGCCATTACTCCCGCGCTTTGCGATCATCCAGAAAACGCTCGAGGACCGCAGTTGCTCGCCTTCCGACACGCCCCAGAGCTCTTCTCTGTACCGTCTCATACCGCGTAGTGTTCGGCACGACAACACCCCTCGAGAAGCTCCAGCGTCTTTCTGCAGAGCTCGTTGTTCGGACCAGAACAGTTCCAGGACTGGTGGCTTCACTACTCCATCGCGTACCACCCAGCAAAAGGTTCGGACCGAGTGCAGCGGCCGGGGCATTGAGGTGTGCTGCTTTCCTCTCACCAATCGTTTCTTCCCACTGACGCCGTCCATAGAACGCCCGTCGACGCGTACCCCGTGTGCGGGCTCGGTGTATCCGTCGCGACTGACGGCACGCTGTACCAAATGGAGGCTTTCACAGCGTCGCACTCACCCGCGGCGCTCACTGCCGCGCAATCACACTCGCGGGCGTCTTCGGGGCGCAGCTCGTCGCGGGAGCACGGTTACGTCCTCGTCGTCGCACGGCAAGGCGCAGGCGCACGCGAAGCCGGAGACGAAGGCGTGGGAAGACCGCCCCGTGCTGTTGTCAGTGCTGGGGATTCGACTGGTGTGAACTCGGTGTATCATGAGACCATCAAGGTACGTCTCGTCTGTCTTCTTTTCTTTTCTTCTATCCTTCCTCCGCCAAAGCGCGTTCCTGCATCTTAACCCGTACCTCTTATCTTCCCTACTCTTTCCTCCCTCTTTGTAACGCTCGACGCTGAACCCCTTCTCAGATGCTCTACACCTTCCCGCAATCCGTCGGCACCGCGGGCGGACGCCCCTCGTCCTCGTATTATTTCGTCGGCATCCAAGGCAACGGCCTATTCTACCTAGACCCCTATCACTCCCGCCCAGCCATACTCCTGCGGCCATTCATGGGCAAGCCGGCGCCGCCACCGATACACGGCGCACATGCACATGACGACCGCCGTTCGTTCCGCCCCGAGGCGTACACGCGCGGTGGCTCGCTGAGTCCTGACTTTCAATGCGGTGGTTCGTTGAGCCCAGACTTTGGGCGCGCTGGGTCGATGAGCCCCGAGCACGGGCACGTGCACGGGCAGGGACACGCGCCGATGACGAAGGACGAGCTCGTGTACACGCCGAGCCGCTCGCGCAGCACCAGCGCGGACGCCGCGAACGCGCTCGCGGCGCCACCTGCCGGTGGACACCTCTGCCGCTCAGGAGGCGCACTTCGCAAGAGCGTACTCGACGGCGCAGCTGCGCATGTTCCACTGCGAGCGCGTGCGCAAGATGCCGCTCACGGGCCTGAACCCCAGTATGCTCATTGGGTTCGTGTGCAGGGATGAGGCGGAGTGGATAGATCTCAGGCGGCGGGTCGCAGAGGTGCGTTTCTTTCATCACTTCCTTCCTCTTCGCGTTCCTTAATCCCCCTACATTACTTCTTCCCCCCTGTTCCTCGTCTCTCCTGCTCTTCCCGCTCGCATTTCCATTATTCCCATCTTCCCTCCTTACCCGTTCTTCGTTAACTCACCTTCGCCCGCAGCTTCCCTGGACTATCTTCGCTATTCAAGACGAGCGGCCCCAAGTGGCCCGGTGCTGGCGACGCCGATGAGATGGAGCTCGAGAGTATCTCGGACCCCGAGGAGGCTGAAGACGCCGGCTTTGACGACGGCGACGTCTCGAGCGCCTCGCATGCGCCTTTGTCCAGCGCCTCGCACGCCATGTCCAACGCCTCTCACGCCGTATCCCACGCGTCCCGCGTCGCGGCCGCGACCTTCTCGTACACGCACGCGCATTCCAACTCCAATTCGACGACCAGCAGCGCACGCAGTGAGGAAGCGGACACGGAGGAGGGTGACGACGGCTTCATCGACGCGGGCGGCGATGTCGAAATCGAGGACGGCTGGGTCGACCCCGTTGCGCCCCCGCCTGCGCACAAGAAGGGGACGTCGTCGTTGTACAAAAGCAAGCGCAAGGGGAAGGGGAAGAACCCGTGCCCCTGCCCAGCGTGCACTACCCCTTCCCCGTGTCGGTGGAGGATTCTGCGGCGCCGGCGTCCCCACCGCAGAAGGATCGGGAGCACGAGAGGGAGCGTCAGCGGAACGTGACGGTGTCGCCGCGGGCGGGCGGGGCCGAGCAGCGGATGTACACAGCGCGGGCGCGCGATGGCGGGCGAACGCAGAGCAAGGGCGCGCGTGGCGTTCTCACGGAGGATTGAGCGCGCGTCTTTTCTCTTCGTCCTTGATTTCTTTTGTCCTTGATCATGGTCCCGCCCTCTTCTTCTCCATTCCATTCCATTCGCTGCGCTACGATACTCTACTTCCCTGGTATATCTTTTATCTCTTGTCACTTTCTCTTCGCTGCCCCGTCCTTTATATGCTTTATATGTTCCAAATCTCATTTATCCTCGATTGTATCTATCTTGCATGCACACTACATATCTCCCTATACCCCGTATCTGTTCCCTATCATCTCCTGCGATCTGTCTCTTCTCGTTCTGCTGGCCCTAATGTTATGCACATACACCGCCCAATGGCGGCGGCGGGGAGTATCCGCTTTCGAGCCTTCACCGCCCCAGCACGCGCAGGGGCACACACCCTTCGTCTTCGGCGCGCCGCCACCACTGCATTCTACTTTACTTCACCCGTCCCCGCCATCTGCGGTGCTGCCCCCAAGCTACGCGCTCCACGCCGCTGGCTCGTACACTCCTCGCGCGGTACCCGAGCACCCTCACGCCGACGCAGGTGTACCTGCGCGTGCCGATGAACGGGTACGCGCATGGTGGCGCACTGAAGCGCTTCGTATATCTCATGGGCCCGCGTTTGGATGTCGCGCTGGATGCAAGGGCGGCGGGAAGGACTAAGAGTATTGCACCTGGATTCAAATACCTGATTCCATCGACCTCTGTGCCAGCGAAATTTCTCGGATTGCGGGGAGGGACCTGAAAAATTACCTACTCGTTTTGACTGGTTGAAAGAATCACCAGACACTCATGGGGATAGTCGGTTTGACGCCTCGGAGGAAATTTCTGTGTTAACTCTCAAACCTAGTCTCCAGTCGCAGATGAAATCAATATGTTGAGCAAGGTATTCGCAAATAAAATGGTCAGGTCAGAACGGGGGGATGAGGTTGCAGGAGTATCATATCAGATGTGGGGAACGAGTGCACAAGACGTTAATAAACTGAGCGTAAATCATCAGACTAAAGCAAGAAAGGAAGCAAAGAAGACTCAAACCTACCGAGCTATTCTACAGTGTAACACCGGTTACTGAATACTGAATTGAGGGGGCGGATTGTATTGGGGACGGGATGGAGACTGCAGCAAATGGCCAGGAAGATCAAATAGAAATGCAACGGAAGAAGAATTAGGGCTATATGGAATGGTTAGATTGAAGGAGGGCAAGACGGCCGCGCGGGAATAATACCAGATCAGGGCGCAAAATTGAAATTGGGTAAGTGTCGAAACGACAATGGAATAAATATCTAGTGAGTTTTAGGCACGCTCGGTCTTGAGCCGTTTTGAGGGACGAGCGGCTGTGAGACGGAAGTATATGAGCGAATGAAATTTTGAGGAGGGTAGCACGTACGTCCGTCGTGTTCATCATGTTCCTCAGTTTTCGGCGGAAGATCGCTCTCCAAGTCCTCTGCAGTTCTCCTGAGTGCCAGCTCACACTGAAGACAGGAAATGTGCTCCTCCAGAGACTCGATCGCGCGCGCAGATCTCTCGTCCGCCCTTTGACGCGCCGTCGTCAACATTTCGAGCTTATGGCACTGATACGAAACCAAGTCGCGAAGGTCCCGATTCTCGGCTTGCAGTTTCGCAGCAGTCTCAGCTGCCAGGGTTTCAGACTGGTACTGCTTCCATGCGTGGGTCACAAAAGCCTTCGCAGCGCTCGAGCGGGCAGCGGCGACAGTCTTCGTGACAAGCTTAGTCAAAGCCGAACTAAACGCAGCATAGTCGTTCGCGCGAATAGCGTTTACGAAAGTAGCGGCGATATTGGGTATTTCTGCCAGAGCCGCAGCACTGGTGTCTTCCGAGACGGCCTCCGCAATGGCGAGCGTTGGAGGTATGATTCCAGCTGCGATTTGGGCGGGATCGGAAGCCATGGGAGGGCGGTAAGAAATGAGGCTTGTTGTGGCCAGAAGACAAAAGTTCGGTGGCTGTACGCCGGTTCAACCGTTTATGTCTTCCCCCTCGCCCAACAAAAGGCCTCGCCTTTCTACTAGTAGCGCTCCTTCCTCTTCCCAGCAACGTGAAGCAAGGTCTGGCACGCAGATACATCATCTCACGGATGATTGTCTGACTGAGATAATTTAACAAGAGCTCATCTCCTTCCCCGGTACTAAGCGACTTCTAGGCGTTTCGCGACCTTAAGCCCACCGACCTTCTGAACTTGGCGAGAACCTCGAGACCCCTGCGCCTTTTCCTCCTCAAGAAGGATAGAGCACAACACGTCTGGACCCAGGCATTCAAGAATCTCAACACCTTCCCTGGCTGCCCCCTCGACCTCGCCGAATCAGCATACGCGAGCCTCTGCTTCGACACAACCTGCCATGTGAGTGTAGTTACATTGCATACATACCGCGCGCGTTCTGACGTCTATAAAGGGGTGCAGTAAGCGAGTCTTGAAGGTAGAATGGGAATTGCGGACGAGGCTCTGCCCGCGATGCACCAACAAACGGTACAGCATTTGTTTTCATCCTCCAATTGTTAACTAAGCCCCAACTACAGTGTCGTCCCTTTTGACGAGATGGCACCCCCGTCGTTCGTGTCGGATAGCAGGGTGCGCATGCGCGACCTGCTGCACATCCGCCCTCCCGGTACATCTCAATTTCTATGTTCTTCCTCAGCTTACAAACCCGCACATCAGCATACCACAATGCGTACCTACGGGAAGAACTTACCGCGATGAAGGCAAAATTCGATGGAATACCCGATGCCGATCGCGCAGAGTTCATTGCGACGACAGCAGCCAGAATGGTGGCAGGTCGGATTGTAAGCAAGAATTGTTCGCGACGCAAACTCCGCATTTATGTATATCTCTACAGCACGCCCGAGTCATGCGGGAACGCGACGCCGAGATCTTGCGTCAAGAGGCTTTCGCAAAGGCTGAAATCATCGCTGTACGCACAGCCGCGTACGCTCTGATTTTCTTCTTGTTGACCGTCAACTGATGGTCTCAACTATCCAGAATCCGTCAAAAGCTTTACTCGCTGGGATGGGGCGACGAGCTGGCGGCAATGAAGCCTCAAGACCTGTCGTGTCTGAAACTCGTCAAAACGGCCGAGCCGCTGACCGACAGCGGTGAGGACCCTTCCGTTTCATTTTTTCAACGCCGCTGATGACTCAATAGTTTGGGAAGCTATTAGGCCGAAACTCGAACGGTACATGCAGAGCTTTCGCTCAAAAGAAGCGTCGCAGAAGGACAAGGCGCTCAAAGCCCTCGCTATAAAACGTTTCAGCGAGGGTCAGCTGAAGTTGAGGAGACCCGGGGAGTTGTAGATGTAAGTTGTACGGGAACTAAAGCGCATCGTCGGTGGCTAACTTTCCCTCGGATAGATTTCGTTTTCCTCCCCTACATTACTATACACATACTATACAGCAAAGGATTTTATTCAGACAGTCGCCCCCGAACCATGAAATTATCGTAATGCACATCCTATATCCCAGAACCGTCATCATATATATTTATAAAACTCATGAGACACGCGTGTGGATGTTTCCCCGAATATTATCAGGCCGTTCTTGAAGTTGGAGCACTACTGCTGCGCACCTAGCGCCGTGCCCGTTCTCGCCCACCCACTCATCCCGAGCAATAAGGGCCGCCATGTGCAGATGCGGCGTCCGCACCTACCCCCCACCCCGTATCCCGCCGCACTCCCACTTCGTGCATTCACGGTCGCGCCCCCCTCGTGCGCTTCGTCGGCAAACTCGACCCGCCCTGAATCTTGGTGGGCGTGGAGGTTGCAAGCTTCGCCAGTCGAGCTGCCCTTGGCCTTGCGAAAATACATGCAGCTCCTCAGCGCGACGGGTTGCGATGGCGGCTCGGCGGCATCAACGTTCGGGGCGGAGTGCATGTTGCTCTGGCGGGAGGAGGCCAAGCACTGATTAGGCGAGGTAGAGGGAGTATAGAGGTCCCTCGGGACGCGAGCGGGGGCCTTCGAGCACGCGGGAGCCGTGTCGCGGCCCTTGGGGCGATATTGGGGGTTCGTCGTGAGCATGCGCGTGCGGACCGAGAGCTTCGGGATGCGGGGCACGATGATGCTGTCAATGATGTCTCGCCTGTAATCGCGATGAGGAATAGCAGAGCTAAAAACATGTTGTAGGTGTACTATTGATGGCGTCCCGTACGGCCTATCAATGAATGAACGAACTACGAGGCAAAGTCAATAATAAGTAGAAAAACGCATGAGCACACAGACTTTCACAGTAAGACGTTCGAAAGGACTCTTCCTGAATTTCGAGCCCCGGGGCTCGTTAGAAGGGGCGGTGATGAGACTGGCCCGGAAGGTCAGAGGTGTTAAATAGCTGAATGTGTTCGCTCACACCTGCCGTCCGTACCCGCACAGTCAAATCCGCTTTCCAAGCTCAACGGCAAGGGGGACTGTTCTTTTCGAGGTGTGTGGGTGTGAAATTTGTTTCGTGAAGGTTGAGGGTCCGAGTGCCTCCGCAAGTGGTAGTCGAAATGCGCTGGGGTTTGTTACAGAATGAAATATGCGCTTGAGCACGGTTGAGTTGCATAGATGGCGCGGCGAAACGGGAGAATCCATAGCGCAAGAATTGACAATAAGCAAGCATTCAGATATTCCAGAGGCTTTTTTTCTTTTTTTCCTATTCTTCTAAGTAGCACTTGGCAAACAAAATACCCCACCGTGACTCTGGAAAAGGAAGAAGTTGCTTTGCCGCTCGAGGTTCCCCGGGGCCGTAGTTTTGGAAGAGGAAAATGATTCAAACACAGCCACAAGCCTGTCAAACGCGCCCACGTGCCATCAAGTTTCAACCACTCTTGCCTTCCAGCTCTCACCACGATCTCGTTTCCAAGTCTCCGCGCAATCAAGAGGGCTCCATTATGTTGAGAATATGTAAGCGGCGGCCAATATCTGCACAGTCTCCATTCTCTTCATCCTCAATATTAATTGTGTCCTCACATGTCGACTTGGTCGCCCAGCCAAATGATATCTTCTGCCTGAAGCTCTCTCAGCCTCATCTCGTCACTCGAGCGCATGAAACCCGCAGTCTGGAACCCAAGTGCTTCTCGCACTGCCCTCGGATGACTCGGCCAACTCAGCATTTCGTTTGACCACTCGGCAAGGTCTCCATTTCGTTTGACCAAATTGTCATCCGGAATTGTCATGCCCGGGAGAGGTATAAATTCAGCGGATAATTTTGGCTTCTTCCGCATCCTCTTGTCTTCAACGACCACCATCCATCCAGTTGACCGAGAAATCGTGTGTTATCCTTCCCTCACCTAGTCAACGTTGGTGCTAACCCTCATGCGTCCCTAGGTTGCACCGTCAAGGTGAGTTCGCCCACCTATCATACTCTGAGCCCACTGAACCCTTTCCAGATCCCCTCCGGTGACGACCGCACGACCTGCTCCGAATCCACTCGGCACCGCGCGGACCAGCTGGCTACCATTAGAACGGGAGAGCCCTGGCGTCTGTGGCGCGGGCGAGCTGCCCATCCCGGTAACCCTGAGGGAGCTGGGTGGTGCACCTTCGTACGTCTGCCCCATTCGCGCATTGGCCTTGGTATATCGTCTCGCATGCGAGGCGATGCTCCCTAGAACGAGACGCTGGCGGACCCTGTCTTAGGGCGGGAATCCGTTACAGGTCGAAGACGTTGATTGGTCCAATTCATTCTGCGTGCGGCCGGATATGGTGTTAGGACAGCAATCGTCGCGCGTCCGATCCATCGCCACATTCGCTTCGATTCGACGGGGTGGGTTAGAGGGCGGGGAGAATGGGATATGCCGCGGTTGTTTGTCGTTCTCACCTTTGTGGCTGAAGAGATCCCGAGGGACGGAGCGCTCCCTTATCGTGGGCCTCGGGTTTGAGGGCGAGCGCTTCTGCGCGAGCTGACCAAACGCGCTCCAATTTTTTGTTTCTTTTGTATCATCCACACTGCATTAATCTATCGTTTCTTTCTGCCATATTTTCCTTCAGTTTGGCTTTGCAATATTACCGCAATCCGTGTCCTTCCATTGCAGTGAACCACTGTTGACTTTATATACATTGAGCTCAGTGTTCGCGTTAGCATTGCGCCGCGTTCACCAGTCCGAGACCCCACCCCACAAGTTCTACTTCAGCAGCGTCGCAAGCCTGTTGTCGACAGGTAGGGCGACATCGAGGAGCTCAGGAGTTCCCTTCCAGCCGCGCCCCCTTCTTACAAGCTTATCTTCCGCTTCATCGTCGCCTTCTCGGTCGAGCAGCTCTGCGTCCTCGAGCTTTCACTCCCCTTACTGGCATGTCAATGTGCACGTTCCATCGTAACGACCCCTCGCGCCCCCACAGCTCATCATCGACGGCGACGGCGCACAGAAACCCACCTGGGCGGCGGCTGTTCCCTCATCTTCGTCCTCCACATTGAATATATTCATACACGTTCTTTTGGTGCCTCATTTATCCCGACCTGTATTTTTATTTTTTCGTACAGGATGTTGCGGGAGGCACAGGGAGGTCACTCAGGTTTTCAAGGGGCGGAAGAAAGCAAGTATCCGTAGCATACATTTGACGTTGTGTATGTAGTACGGGCCCCTGCTGTTTCTTAACGGGACTGCGCAGGAATATACCTACCTACCTACCTAGCAGCGTTCGTTATAACGTGGAACATGCGGCGGAGCAACTTGGGTGGAAGGATCAGCGCTCTCGGGTCATTGTTTCCCAGAAAGGCGTCCATCCCAATGGACATGGGCTCCGTGAGGTCTAAGTCCCACTGGTCGTCGTATATTGTAGTTAGTTCTGGGGCACCCGTGCGGTTGTTGGCGTTGATGGAAATCCACTGCTGTACAACCACCTTGGGGGCGCCTTCTTGTTTAGTTATGGCAACTAAGATGACGAGCTTTGTCTGGGTAATATTAAGTTAGGGGCACTGTGTGAATTGGCTGAAGCTCACCTTGGTGCCGGGTGCAAACCACCGTGCCATGTCGCCTCGAAGCTCGGAGGCGGTCTCGGAGGATCCTACCTCCAGTATCACCGTGGGCGCGTCGGATCCTGTGGGACCCCATGCAGCGTCGGGCTGCTTAATGGTTTTCAACGAGTAATTGATGGTGATTTCTGTACATGCAAGATTAGCCACAGCAAACAGTCTTCAAGTCAAGACTCGCCTTCGGCGCCGAAAGTGGTAATGCTGTCAAGCCATTCGTCTGCCCCTATTAATTCCCTTCCTAGCGCGTGTATTTCTGCAGCGAGGAGTGAGACGATGCGTTCGTGGATTGGCGTGGGCGTTAATCGAAGTTTCAAGTAAGTTTCTTCGAGCCAAAAAATCCTGGAAGCGCCGTCAGTCGCACAGGGGTTGGCCACAATAATCATACGAACCTGCAAACGAAGCCTGAGGGCTTCTCTTCGCGTAACCAATGCAGTATACTGTGTATGTCTTTTGTCAAAGTAATTATGATTTCGTTTCTGGAGGTGGAATATCATCACTACAACTCGGCAACTTGCGCGGACAGCACTTGCTGGAGAGCGACAATGTGCTGGATGTCGCACAAGGTGTTTATACCGACGTAGCCGTCACCGCGGGGAACAGGTGTAAGGAGAAGCATGCAAGTAGGAAGGATGAGAGTTACTTAGGGGCGAGTGATGAGTGACATGTCACAACTGACGCCAAACGAGGCCTAAGCCGTCATTTTCCCGGCAATCTCCGAATACTTCGCTCTTACCTTCATTGTCAAAGTTCTCCGAGGCGGCCAGGCCTGTTTCCCCCGACTTTTCTGATTTGGCAACGGAGTCTCAGAAGCTGCCGGTAAATCGTGGAAAACCTACCATGCGCAGACTGATACTACCGGCGTCCAAGTTTCGATTCACATTGTCCCGCTATCTGACATGACTTTACGGTTATCCCGGTCAAGTTCCATATACCTCACTCGAGGAAACTGGACCGATAAAAACACGACAAGCGCTCACCATTCTTTGCAGGATTTGAAGAATCCTCTCCAAATTCAAGGGGACGGCGCACGCAATCTGTAAAACGAGTCTTTTGGCGATCTGCAGGTATCTCTAAAAGAGCAAAATATAAATGCTTGCACGGGAAGATGCAAGACGGTTACGGGAGCTGCATCGCATTCCAGATGGGCATTGTGGTTTACATCACTCGCAGATTGCGGCTCCGCAGCGGAGCCTATAGCACGGAGCGTGGAGAGGGATGGCGCGTGCTCCGTTTCTTATCTCTTCTTTCACAGATCTCTTGGCAGCCTTCCAGGCTCGCCCAATGGCTCCAACCCAGGCGGGCCATGCCGATTTTCTCTGGCCTTCGACTCGAACTGGCTGCGTCACGGAGGCCGCCTATATTAACAATAACGAACCTATTCGCTTTGCCATCAAAGTTGCTTGCTATCTTACCTCTTGCTTTTATCCAGATGACACTACCTAAAAATTGCCGCCCCCACTTGAATTTCACGGACAGCACGATATTTTCTCGCCACGTCCCCTCCAGGAAAAAAAAAAGGTTTCACGACCGCAGCATGGATCCTAGTGCTTTTTTTGATAACGCAACAACTTGGCAACAACAGCACAATGCTTATTTGATCTTGGCGCGGCTTCGGGTAGCCGTCATAGTGACAAGGAAGGACGAGAAACCAATTCTGCGGTCGAAGATCTAGATGGTCTCGTCTGATTTCGTTAACAATCCACATGCAACCTCCAGCTCGCTCACCACGCTATCGAAACTCGCCGGATTGGTTGGCCAGTCGGTTGGTGGTATAAAGGGCTGCCAGGAAAACCCAGTCGTTAGGTTTACTCTCCCAGTCAATCTCCTCCTCAACCATGTTGTTCGCTGTACCCGGAATCATCGCACTCTTGTCCTCGGTGTCTGCCTTGAACCTTCCCGTCAACGGTACTCTTCGGTGCGCCCATCGTGCCACGGCTCATTGCTTTTATCTAACGTTTCCGTAGTAGGACTTGTGGAACATACATCAGCGACGACGCCCTCATTACCGCTGAGGCGCACTTTGCTGCCAACAGAGTCACCCCTGTGGCTTCCCTGGTCCCGCTCGTTGCAACTCTCAATGTCTGTATTCCTTAACATTGTCCGATTCCCGTCTAACATTGGTCGCAGATCTTCTACCATGTCGTGAGCAAAGACTCGACCGTTGTGGGCGGAAATATCCCGTATGTAGTTCTGTCTATAGTGCCAGGGATTATTCTTCTATTTTTTCCGTGTATGTAGAGACTCGCAGCTCACCGCCCAAACCGCGGTCATGAACAAGGCGTACGCCGGCTCGGGCATCACATGGGTAACAGGTGGAATTACCCGCACCGTCAACGCAGCTTGGTTCAACAGCGCTGCTCTCACCAACGCCGGCGCCGAGACCACCCAGGCGCGTGCCATGAAGACTGCTCTCCGGACTGGTACCAAGGCAGACTTGAACGTATACAGTAAGTCTTCGAACATAGGTTGCAGGCACCTAATTCATGGTTACTTGTAACTTAGCTGTCGGCTTCACCTCAACTGGCTTGCTCGGATACGCGACATTCCCTTCGGACTTTACCTCCGACTCGATTGTTGATGGCGTCGTGATCCTCTTCTCCTCGCTTCCAGGAGGCACTGCTGCCCCCTACAACCTGTAAGGCCTCCGAATCCTAATTCTTCAAAGTGACTTACCCTCGATGCAGTGGCCAGACCCTTACTCACGAGGCCGGGTCAGTTCAGCCAAATCTTCCGCCTGCCGCTCCCGCTAACACATTTGCAGACACTGGGTTGGTCTGTACCACACCTTCCAGGGTGGATGCACCGGCACTGGTGATATGGTCTCCGACACACCTGCTGAGGCAAGCGAAACGTTTGGATGCCCCACCGGCCAGGACTCCTGCACCAGCGCCGGCGTCGACCCCATTCACAACTACATGGACTACACCGACGACTCGTGCATGACCCAGTTCACTGCCGGCCAAATCGTACGTATTCTTTTCTCCTTGAATTCTGAGCTCTTATATTGATTGCCATGATTTTTAGACCCGCCTCAAGGGCCAGATGTCCACCTACCGTGGTGTCACTCTGTAGATTGGGAACCTGTGGCGTGTAGATATGTAGAATGACATGGAATGCTCATCATCATCATCATTGCAAGTCGTATAAGCCCCAGTGTTCAAAGGCGCCGGCCTCAGCTCATATTATTCCAACGTGTCAATTTCGAGACTAAATCCCGAGTTAGGTTATATATTCGACGGAATTGCTTAGCTGAATTTGAATATTAACTCGAAGAAACATCACCACCATGGCGTTGCGCCTAGAAGGAAGCCATTTCGTTCGCGCCACGGAGCCCGCATAATATGGGGCCGTGCCAGTGCCGGCGGCGAGCGAGCCTCGCGCGCAGCCAATGAGCACGCCGCGCCGTCGCCGCGCCGCCGCCGCCTATGAAGCCTGATCTGGCGTTCATGCAACGACTCCGACCAACCCGTGAAGCCCAAATGACCTTCCCCGCCTGCATAGCCGTCTATTGATAGATGCCGGATCCCCTTGAGCCACCGTTCTCCCGATCCTCTCCCAGCGCGACGAGTGTAAGCCATTTTCCCTCCTTTCCTATCATTTGCTCTCCAAATCCCGATATTAAGCCCCGCGCCCTGGAGAGCACCGCCCACCCGCCGCTGGACGAGATCGCGCTGCCCGAGTATAATGAGGCGAGCCAAGGGCGCTACGCTGCAGTGCAGCCTGCGCGCCCCGCGCCCAGTGCGAATGAATCATTACTGAGGGACTTCCTGTAGCTATGTCCCGGAATACACGAGGAAGTAGGGCCAAGGCGTATCATCGCCCTACGCACGCCGCTCGTGCAGCTGCGCCCCTGTCGAGTTATACTGAACGTAGCGCTCGCGAAGCGGTGGCGGGCAGACGTGAGTGGGCCACGAACGAGGGGAATAGAGCAAGTTGTGGAGGAAGGATCGGACGCCGTACGCTTCGCCGGCTACACTGGCCGATGCTGATCAAGAGGCGAAGCAGATGCTAGCGAGTTACGAGTATGGGCATGGGGACGGGCGCCGTGCATCTGAAGGATTAATTGTGATCTTCTAAGTTAAGGTACTTGCTGCCGTTCCTAATACGCTTTACCCTCCTCCAAGGCTACGATGGTCTCAGTCGACGGCGATGTCGGAAGGCGGACGGTGCTGTACCCCAGCAAGCTTTTCACGCTCCGCCAGACGCGCTCCAGGATGCCAGCCTCCCTCACGGGTACGGTGGCAGAAGCGCCGATCAATGTGTCGGCGCCGACCACGCCGTAGATGTCGTCGCGCTTCTGAATATCGAGCGGGATCTGCTCGCGGACGCTCCTGTGCACCATTGAGTCAGCATCGTGCAAGTGAAGGAAAGGCGATAGTACGCACTGGACCTTCGCAAGATCGACGTCGGCGAGGATAAACTGCGGCGGGATGGGCTGGGTCGGGTCTGCTACGTCGTCGACGGACGGGAGGCGGCCGAGCTCGACGCCCCAGGGGTCGAAGACGAGCGCCTCGCCCCAGGAGGAACGCAGGGGCGAGTGGGCGCCGCCTTGCGTCGCGGCGATGACATAGACCTGGTAGTTGATGGCGACGGCGCGCACGAGCGTGTGCCAGTGTGCCCTGCCCGTCGGGACGGTGAACGCCGAGGGGATGGTGATGACGTCTGCGCCCTTGCGGCGAAGGATGATGTGCAGCTCGGGGAACCTGAGGCGTAGGCGTGAGTTGAGGTGTGAATGCGAGGGGAAGATGTGCGCACCGGATATCGTAGCAGATTTCAAGGCCGACGCGGCCGATGTCGCCCATGTCCACGGGAGTGGGGATGACGCTCCCGGGGATTATTCTGCGGTGCTCGCCGGTCCTGGGGCGCTTCTCCCCGGGGCTCGCCTGGGCCGCGTCCTTGAGCTGAATGTCGAAGAGATGTAGCTATAGCTTGCGTCAATGAAAGCAAAGTAACGGCGCAGAAAGTAGACGCACCTTGCGGTAGAACGACTTGATCTTGCCGTCGGGCCCAATGGATACGTGGGTGTTAAAGACGCGCTCGCTGCCCGGCTCCTCTGCGTTGGGCTCGTCCGGACTCGGTCGCTCGTGGATGCCTGCGTTGATGGATATCCCAAGCTCCTTCGCCACTGCCTGCAGCCCGAGCGTGTAGGTGTGCGTCGCGAGCGGCTCGGCGAGCACGTAGCCCAGGTGTGCGTCATTCGTGATGTAGTCGGCGGCTTCGGGGAGAAATAGTGCTTTTGCGCCTGCGGCCGCCGCATCGCGCGCCAGCTGGACGGACATGGCGAGGTTGTGGGCGACGCTGTCGGTGGAGCACATCTGTGCGCATGCTACGAGAACCATGGTGGTGGTGGCAGGAGAGGAGCGCGGTCGGCCGACATTGAAAAGATAAGCACGGCTTGAGCACGGCAGCTTGCGCGATGTGGGAATTGAAGGAAAAACGATTATCCCCTTCCTGTCTTTTCAAAAATCACTTCAGCTCTCTGCGTACTGCTGAAAGCTTTCCAGAATAATACCCCCTCGACGGAATACAGATAGATCTTACCGGCGGCCACGACTGCGACTGTGACGGCCCGGGCGCGTACTGCCAGCCATCTTCCTGCTTGCGTGATAAGTCGAAGATTGCAGCTTATCGCGCGCCACCGTCCAGAAGAAGCTAGGAATCCGAAGCGGCGCCTTTTAAGAGAGGATGTTCGATGTGGGGCCCTTCTACGGAGATCTCTCTTCGCGGACTGCATGGCCAGCACTATGGGTTTCTGGACCAAGGTTTGTGCTTGCCCGATTCAAGATCACATTTTTGGGAAATACTTTCTGATCGTTCCGCAGTTCAAATCGTACATCTGGGACTCTGATGCCCACTTGAAATCTGCAGAGGAGCGGGCGCTCATACGGAAGCTCGATTTTGGGATTCTCGTCGTTTCGTGCCTCGGATTCTTCCTGAAATACCTCGAGTAAGTCTCCGAATAGTTTGTTGCCAGTGTGCCCGCGGCCAGAGACTAATAATCCGTTGCCTATCAGCCAGAATAACCTTGCCAATGCCTGTGAGTCGGCCTGTGTCCGCGCGCTGAATCCCCGCCGACGAGCGCCATAGATATCTCGGGAATGAAGGAGGATCTGAGGATTACCGGAAACGAGTACACCTAGTGAGTTATGTAAAGGAAGTTGCCAACCTTGGACACTCATTCAACCATGTCTCCTCCAGCATGGGTACATGCTACACAATTGCGGTATGCCTTTACTCGAACGCGCGCCCAATCCATTCAAATCCTTACCTTCCCAGTATGCCCTCATGCAGGTCCCGTCCACCATGATCATCCAGAAGATTCGGCCCTCAGTACGCACTCCTCGCGCCGAAATTCATTCTCGTATTCTAATCCTCCTGGGTTTCAGTACTATCTCGCGTTTTGCGAGATCGGATGGGGTGTGTGGACGTTTGCGCAGGCGGGTGCGCAAAATTCGGTAAGTCTCTGCGTGTGTCGAGCTTGGGATGGCAATCTCATAATACTCCGCCTATTAGCAACAGATGTATGTCTTCCGTTTCATGGTCGGCCTGTTCGAATCGGCTTTCTTCCCGTACGTCCCTAATATCCTCTCTGAATCTCTAATAATCCATCAGCTAGTTGCCTGCTCTATCTGATGGGAAGCTGGTACGCATTTTGCCCGGCTTCTTATACCAGTCACTAATTCTCTGAGTAGGTACACCAAGACGGAGCTGGCTAAACGGGTGCCGATTATATTCTCTGTTTATCCGAAGGAATTCTAACACCACCCTAGTTGGCCATATTCCATCTCACTGGGTCCGTCGGGACCGCCATGTCTGGCTACCTCCAAGCCGCAGGTCTACAGCAACCTCGATGGACACGCCGGTCTAGCAGGATGGAGGTAGGCTACTGATTCTCGCCTTTTATCGCATGTACTTAATCCGGCTCAGATGGCTCTACATCGTCTGCGGATGTATGACGATCCCCTGCGGCCTTCTCCTCTTCTTCGTCCTCCCGGACCTGCCGTCAAATTGCAAGGTCTGGTACCTCTCAGAGGAAGAAATCGAATTTGCACTCGCTCGTGCCATTCGGAACGGGAAGGGCCAGCCGACGGGCAAGCTCGACATGGCGCTTCTCAAGCGAACGTTCTCTAATTGGCGTAAGCTCATATAATCAAACACTGATGAGATGAGTTGGATTGTTGACTGGACCGCAGATTGGTATTGGTTCGTGCTGGGGTACATCCTCTACGGCTCCTCGTGCGCAGCGACGGGTTACTTCGGTATCTGGCTTAGTACGTGCTTCGTATCATCTGCGTTGCTAGCATTGACAACCAGCTCTCAGAATCCGAGAACTTCAGCGTGTCGGCGCGGAATGTAATTCCAAGCTGCGGCGCGCTCATTAATATCGTCTCCATCTTCCTGGTATGTCCCTGAATTAGCACTGGGATCTTCGTTGACCGGGACCGCAGTGGGGATTCCTCTCCGATCTTACCGGCAGCCGGTTCACTTGGGTGTTCGTCCCGCTTAGTGTACGGCCTGATTCCGAATGGGTTAGTTTCCTTCGTTGTTACTATTTTACCGCGGGATCTGAGGATATTTTGTTTAGAATTCTAGCCGTGTGGCCGCCGTCGCTCAAGCTGAAGGTACCTTGCAAGAAGCTGAGCTGAGCTATGTGCTGATTAATCCTAGGAATTCGCTTTTTTGACCGGCGGCGTCCAACTAATGACGGCGGTTTTCTATACGTGGGCTAATGAGGTGTGCAAAGCTGGTGAGTCTGTCCTTGGCAACCCAGCGCTTAAAGTCAGACACTCATGGGCATTCACAGATAACGAAGGTGTGTTTGTATAATTAGACGATGCCCTTGTTCTCAAACTCCTAGAACGCGCCCTGGTCGTATCGAGCATGGTACAGCATATATTATTACAATCATCATTTAACTCAATATAATACAGAACTGGCCTCCAATATGCCGTCGCTGCATGGTTGCCCATCGTCATTTTCCCTCAGTGAGTGTCCCTGCACGCATCCGAATCATTCTGAAACTTTCCACTCAGAGTCGAGGCTCCGACCTTCCGTAGGCTTCGTCTCCACTTTCTACGGTGCTTACTCACTTGTGTGTTAACAGGCAAGGGTTTCCCTGGGACGTTCGGGCTGGTCATTGCCGCCCTGATTGTTATTGGTTCGTCTTGCCTCCATATGACCGGTCATAATGATTCTGATGAGCTGCAAAAGTCGTCATCAAACTCTTCGCGGACAGGGACGAGCGTCGCGAGCGCGCGGCCGCCGCAGGTATCCCAGACGAGGAGGCATCGAGGGACGAGAAAGGCAGTCATGAAGACATCAAGGAGAAAGATCCTAGTGGGGATCTTGATGAATTGAACGCGAAGTAACGAAATTGATGAATGCAGTATGCGCTTTCAAGTTATTTTCTACTGGTTAACACCCAGAGACGCCTACGCCTAGCGCGTCCCCGAGTTCAACGTTTGAGATGGCTGAAGATAACAGATCAGTGATGTTTTTTTTTAGACGCGATCTGGGTCCCTCGATGATGTCATCCGGAGCTCCACTCTCGTCCGTTGGTCCAGACTCGGAAGGTCATGGGGAAGATGGGAAATGTGCAGACTCTTCGAGACCCGGCCGGCCTCGCTGTCATGGCTGGTATAAGTGCACCGTTCGTGCTGAGTGTCTGCACAATCTTTCATGCCCTCCTACACAATCCCCAAGACTCAGTCGGCGGCTGTTGTCCCAAGCAGCGGCGCCTCTATTGAGATAAAGAAAGAACACCCAGTGACACAGCAAAAGGATCTCGCTCCCGGCGAATGTCTCATCAAACTCGCCTGCACCGGCGTGAGGATTTTGTTTGATATTCCATCTAACTAAGCGCTGAACACACGCTTTCGCAGGTCTGCCATACTGATCTGCACGCTGCACTTGGCGATTGGCCCGTTCCTTCAAAGACCCCATTGGTTGGAGGCCACGAAGGCGTTGGAGAGATCGTCGCGATCGGCGACAATACCAGCCATTCGCCGGTCAAGGTCGGTGATCGGGTGGGCATCAAGTGGCTCGCAGACTCGTCAGTCGGATAGCTAGTCATCCTCGCGGGCTTCCCTGATTCTCATACTAGTTGCCTCAACTGCGAGCAATGCCGCAAGGGTCGCGAGCAAAGTGTGTATTCTAACTAATATCGGGTTTTCAATGTCTCACACGGAAACAGACTGCTTGGACGCTAAATTAAGCGGGTTCACGGTCGACGGAACATTCCAGCAATACGTTGTACGTCTTTCGCGCACTTGTGCTGTTTTCGGTTCACCCACGACCCCGCAGGTATCGTATGTGAATCACGTCACTCCCATTCCGGATGGCTTCGACAGCAACGCCGCTGCCTCGATTCTTTGCGCTGTACGTTAGCTTTCGACTCTGGAACTCAGAACCTGCTAACTAGCAACTCTAGGGTGTTACAGTCTACCGCGCGATAAAGTACAGCCAAACATCTCCAGGAGACTGGATTGTCCTTCCCGGTGCGGGCGGCGGTCTCGGGCATCTTGGTACGCCTTGGCAAAACCTATTCAAGCTTGAATATTCTGACGCGCAGATAGCCATTCAATATGCGAAAGTCGCTGGCCTTCAGGTCATTGCTGTGGGTACGTAGCCAGCCTCGCGCTTCTGATATCGCAATCTCACGCATCCATCAGACACCGGGGCGGACAAGAAGAAAATGTGTCTCGAACTTGGCGCTAACAAGTGGATCGACTTCAACGAGACGAAAGACCTTGTCGGAGACATCAAAGCCCTCACGGGTGGCCTCGGCGCTCACTCGGCTTTGGTAACTGCGGCTAGCGTGCGTTGTTTCTGCCAGGTACAACACGAGTTCTCATCATCTATTCATTTCTCTATAGAGCTCCGGATATAAGCAAGCGATCGAATATCTACGGAATGGGGGAACGCTAATGGCCGTCGGGCTCCCCGGAAAAGCGAACCTCGAAGCTTCCATCTTCTTCACAGTATTCAAGGTACGCGTTTCATTTCACTTCAATTTCCTCGATCTCACGGTTCGTCGTCCGTGTTAGAGCATCAGCATTCTCGGCTCGTACGTCGGCAACCGCCAAGACGCTATTGAGGCCCTCGCAATTGCCGGCCGCGGAGAAGTGTCTTGCAAATATATCGTCAAAGAGCTAGCTGATCTGTCTTCGTGCGTTGTTCTGCTTCCCGATTCCCCGGCGCTCTGGCTGACGTTAGGTTTCACTAGGGTGTACGATGGAATGACGAAGGGCTCCGTCGCCGGCCGAGTCGTTTTGGAGATGCCGAAATGAGAGCCTGTAATTTCTGGCTACGATAAAAAACCGCATGTAATATGTTCGTGTGCATTGTTCTTCCTGCGTTTCCTGTAACATACATGTATTACGATTTTAGAGCACAAAAAAGTCCAGTTCACGATTGACCGCACAATGTATTCATTGAACCACATGGCACACCCAAGGAATCGGCGGCAGAACAGATCGGAACCTATGAGAACTATAGCTGAGTAGCACCCAATATGTGCAGTCATTTCAGTTCGAGATTTATTTAGCTCTCTATGCAACAGTGAACCTCGACGCTGACCGGGGGGCTGGCGATGACCGCTGGGCTAGCAATCACGGCTGGAATCGCAATACCCGCTTCGCCCGGAGACTGCGCGCAACAGAAGCCTACAATTCAATACGGACTCAGGTGCTTATGGTATGTGGATAATTCATCACCACTGAGTTAGCAAGACGAGCAAAGCCGAGAACAGAGAACTTGGGGAGTTGAACATCTTCGTGAGTGAAGATGAGGTTGGCGAAGAGAGGAGAGAGCTGATTCTGGAGGAATTTAACTCGGTAAGTGCCCTTCCTACAAACGTCTTTGCGGAAAGCTAGCGTTTGCGTAGAGATATGTGTCTATTGGCCCACGGGGACCGCCGTGTTATTCAATCCACCAAGTACACCGACGAGAAAGGGGAGTCCCAGAGTTTCGTTAGTATATCGGACCGCATGGACCTCTCTTCACCATCGAAAAACGCTCACATTTGGACACCGCTAATTACAGGTCGACAACTTCTCGACTTAGACTGCAATGAGTACGGCAGTTCCACGTTCAGTTATTTGGTTTATATCAGGAGAAATAAGGTTCTTTAAATTTGCGTGAACAGTCGGGTTTTGAATGTGAAAACATTCCGGTCTTAATCGCGGCAGACTTTCGAAAACGCGAGAATCGAGACCAGTATTTGGTCCTGTTGACATTTTTTATCAGACGCGACGCGACGCGTTACGTCACGCGTTTGACCTAGTCCCCGACGGCCCTCTGAATTGCGGGGATCTCAGCATGCCTCGTGGCGAAATTATCGAAAACCTCTGGCAAGTTGCTGGCAAGTGCAAAGGCTCTGGTTGAAGAAATTGAAGTTGAACTCTGCAGCCTGGAGTCGGCAGTGGTCAATTGCGTTGTCTATGTAGCGGCCTCTCACTTACCTTAAGATGTTCAGAGACGCTTTCTCGTATTTCGCACTGCCTCCGATTCTCGGCAATGTTTTTGTCACGTTTGTTTGGTTTTGGACAACGACAAACCTCCGCAAACGTCAGCCTCCATCTTGCTCTCAACCCCCATCTTCCACCTTGTCGATTGGTCTCCCGTCGCTCTCAGAATGGGCCCTCTTGA
The DNA here is from genome assembly GCA_029204335.1 of Mycena vulgaris. NCBI lineage: Eukaryota > Fungi > Basidiomycota > Agaricomycetes > Agaricales > Mycenaceae > Mycena > Mycena vulgaris. Next base: position 219,389 of record JARGYA010000077.1, on the reverse strand, counting down.
TACCTAGTGAGTCATTCATCCTCATATCTATTCCTACGCCGACGATTCTTGTCCCACAGCGTCGACGGCTCATGATCCCATTCTTTTGGCTCCCTCCTTCGCGCCGACGGCATCGCCACCCACACATCAGTGTCTCCTAAGAGTCACTGGCCTCCGGGGTGAGTCAATCGGTGTCCGCCCGCTCCTAAATTGACATAGCTCACAGTGTCGATGGCTCGCTCGCGTCCTCGCCTCATGGAACCTTACCGAACACAAGTGAGCAAGTTTCTTACATTTGCTGGCCTTGAACTGACGTGTCTTATCCCGCCCTACCCGCTCAGCTCCTTGGCATCTGACGATGTGAGTCTCCATTCGCCTGCCGTCTTCATCTGGCGGTGCCGATTCATTTCGTCCGTGCATGGCCCAGTTACCGATCTTAGCTTCGACCGTCATTCCGCCCCGTTCCCATTCGTCTCTGTAACCCAGACTGATTCCTTTTCAGGTCCGACTACGATCCCGGTGACGACTGGGCGCAATGTCCCGAATCCCCCAAGTGGCTCCTGGTACCTGCGCTACCAATATGGGAGAGCGCTGGCGAGCGAAGAGGATGTGGATTACCTCCTTGGTTGTCCATCTGGACCGCCGGGGCGCACGATACCATATTTTACCTTCGCTTGTGCTCCGCAACTTCAACGCTCCCTATTGGAACGATTTAGGTTAACTATACGTCGCCTGGCGAGGTGATAAGGCCGTTGTCGTACCACTTCTGATCCACCACCAACACCGATTCGACGCGACAGGCTGCTGGGTTGTGGGCGAGGCAATATTTTGTTGTTCTAGATTTTGTGGTTGGGGGTTACCAGTCGAAAGTTATGCTTGGACTTCGCAACGCTCGAACCGCTTCGTGCGGCAAGACTTGCAACAATTTTTCGCACCCCTTCTTCCTTTGGAAGATCTCTCTTTGTATCCACCGCATATTCGAGCGCTTCGATGAATATATCCTATCTGCAAGATCCTCCCCCCATTCAATTGGAGAACTTGCAGCTTCACCTTCGACGGCGCCCTTCGCGTTTCGGACGTGCCACAACTTACATGTGACAACATACTTCTTCCTCTCAGACTCCCAACTTGATCCCCACCATGGGCTGGCAAGCATGGACTCGTACTCAGGCTCAACAACAAATCAAGTAGCCCAGTCCGGAGCGTTAAAGCCAAGAGATGTCTTTGTGTTCCAAACAAGTTTCAAAGGCCATGAGACTCGTCACCGAAGTTTGAAGGTCCCCGCATCCGGAACTTTGTTCATTCCCCTGAATTTGCAGCGCCATTTGCGAAATCACCGACAGCCCTTTCAGACTCCCCATGCTGATGCCTCGACTCCCAGAGTGCGACAAGGGCCGCTGGGAAGCCGTTCGCGAGCCCACCGGTCACAGTTTCCGAGGCCCTCAAGGCGCGCACGACATCGACTGACTTGCGGGCGGTGTCTGCATCCCGCGAGTCCCGCCGTTCCAGGCCGCATCTTACGGTCTTGACTCGGGCTTGCTTCAGGAAGCCATTCTATGATCACATGCGGCCCGTCTGTCTGCGTCGACCCGCGCCAGTGGGATGTATAAGTATTCGGCGCAAGCATTTTGTCTCGTGTGAGTCAGATAGACCTCACACCGCTCCGCCGGCTGCTAATTTGGTTACTGCCACAGTCATGCCCGCCTGAAACTCCGGAAAAAATAAACAGCTAGTATAAGCTTTTGTACGAGTGGACGCGGGTCCGAGCCCGTACTTCTGGCTACGCATCAAGGTTTTTGGTCACCTTAGGCTCCCTTTAACAACGCCCATAGACGTTGTTCCGGTTGAGGCCTGACAGTCAGAAGCTGGGACCATCGACTTCGATGGTAGGATCCATTCCTCCTCCCTCTCCAGTTCTCATCCTATTTCTACAGGCACCTGCCTCCGGGGACACGGGATCTCCGACGACAAAGACGGGCTCATCAAGATCCTACATGTCGTATGTCGAACAAGGCCTTTCTTGTCTAATACCCACTGTGGAGCCCTAGAACATGGATTTGCACTGCCTCTTCGTGGCACTTTGAAGGTAAAATGGCTTCTACCTTGCGCGCGCGGCCTTCTGCTCACGTCTTGGCAGGAGCCCGCGAGCCCTCTTCTCAATATATATGGCGTCGCCTGCATCATCAACGAAAGAGATTAGTAGGCGAATAAGATATCAATCACAGAGTTAACGCACAGAGTTAACGCACACGCATCGCTGGGTCTGACCAAAACATTCAGCATTGTGGCGGCCGCCTCCCGGGCGTCGCTGAGCAGGTTACCTCGACGTGGCTGTGAAGTGACCTTCCTGACGGAGAGTCTAGTTGTACTGTAAGTGCTGACGGCCGACTGCACGTTTAAATCTTTACGCCTTGTTTGGAGAGCATAAACATTTTACCGGTGCTTCTCGTCCTGGAACTGGTAGTCTTCCTTACCTTAGTCTGACCGATCCAGTCCAGGGAATCCACGCCATACCCCACCTTCCATCTCGCCTAGCATGGGAACACAATATGCCCTTCAATGCGGCTCGATGCGTTCGAAACGCTCGTGGCTCGGACAAAGTCTGCCCCAGAGTCAAATCCAGATTCCACAGCGGCGTCAAATACTAACACAGTAGCGGGCAGGCGTACGGAGAGGGGAACCTCGCAGAAAGGTGCGTCTTCTTTTACTGCAGTTGTCGTGTGTTGTGCTCATATACCGCCAGTTCCGCCGTGACCGTGCGGGCATACACGGTGGTGCGTTCTCGGGCGATCCCCTGCTCTCCGGCACGGTCGCTCTGACGTGATCGCGACGCGAGCCCTGCTCTCCGGCAGTGACCTTTCTAGATTATCCCATCGTTTAGCTTAAATTTAAATTTATTTCTTCTCGAGACACTATTGCTGGTATTCAACGTGTCCTTACAACTTGTATAGAAAACAACGAATAGTGATTCGGGAATGATGGCAACTCGCGTGATCTTTCCTTCATCCACCATGTCGGCGGCGGATGCAACCCTCTTCGTCGACACTGCAAAGGACACTATCCGCCAGAGTTTCCCTTCCACGGAGTATCCCGCTCCGGTGGTTGGTTCTATTGTCAATATCTTGTCGGAGCCGAATGGCAAAAGGATTCCTTCGAATTTCAAGCTATGCAAGAAGACGGTCGAGCCATGTTCCGCTCGCTGCTGTGGGAGAAGCTTTTGTCTTGTTTGAGTCCTCACCTCCAAACTATAGAGGTTCTCACGGTGAATTCTGCCTGCGTTGTCTCTCGACAAGGTGCTGAGGCTACATGCTTTCCTAGCCGCTCGCAGACGCGGTATACAGCAATCTGGACCTTGGAGGCGGTCAAACAAGTCACGAAGTGTCCACGCCGGATTTCTTCTTCGCTGTCGTGGGGGCGCTTTCCACAGACATCGACGACAGGTTGTGTTCGAATTTTTTCGACGCTACTTTGAAGGGTGTGCTGGAGGCACTGAAGCAGCTGAGCTCTACACTCATGATGTGAGCCTTTTTTTATGACTGTACCTCAGGCCTCAGCTGCATCAAGACGCAGAAGTTTGACCTCGCGTTCCCACCCCTCCGAGCGTGAACCCCGCCTTCTGGCTGGATATAGCGACTACGCCCGGGAAGGTGGATGTTGCGCGTCACGCGGGAAGCATTGCGCTCGCGGCCTTCGTTGGCCCGGTTGTCACAAACGTCTTAGCGTCCGAGTTAGTACAGAACACGGTGGAGGTTCGGAACGTACGTCCTCCTCTTGTCCGACGCCATGTCTCTCAAAAATCCTCCCAGCTCGTCATTGCAGCCTTGCAGACGCCAGCGGTTTTGCGATTGCTTTTCTCAAAGTTCAAGCACCGATGTCTTCAACCCGGAGGCTGCCCCTTATTCCTCGATTCCAGGGGAGAAGATGAGCTAGCCACGGGACTCAAGATATACGTCGGTGCCGTCATTCTCTTCTCCAAACACGGGCGGAGAGCTTTCCGACCGTGGATGGAATTCGTTTTTTCGTCGTTGGCGGAGGCCGCGATGAACGTCATGTTTGTCTTGTTTCTGACCACTGTTCCAAATTCAAAACGTTGACTGTGGCTCCAGTCACGCCGTGCATAACAAGATCAAGGGCACCGCCGGCGTCAAGCGCTCTGCTCTCGACAACAGAGCAGGGCCCAGTAAGCGGGCAGCAGGTACATTGCATTTCTTTCGCTTCTTTAGCTTTCATTCTAATACATTTCTTGCAGGCATCGGTCACCGAGGTAAGATTACTTCTTGAGTCATAGATTTTCGCCTAAATCCTCCGATTAAAATAAGTGGAGCAGACTCCCGCTGCGCTGACGGGTGGGTTTCTTTTTTATTCCAAGCTTGCGGATACTAATGAAAATATGCACAGACCTCACGAATATGGTCGCCACCAAGGGCAAGAAATGCTAGTTGAGAGACGGATTTGGGTTCACGATGAAGTCCCGGGTGAGCCTTCTCTCCTTCAGTCACCGCAATATGCTCATGTTTCGTCAACTTAAATACAGGTTACGACATCCTACGCGGAGAACAGACGTTTGCTAGGCACATCGAGTGCGTGTGTTCAGATTCTGGGCCAAGTCTGTGAACTCAAGCATTACAAGTAGCCGAAGGTCACATCGCCGGCCCATCCAGCGCCCCCGCCACCCACCCTCGGTCTGGACGCGACTCCGAGGCAGAGGGCCCTGTTGGCAGCGTCAGCGTTAAGCCTACCCCTGCCCCCAACCCCGACGGTCAGTTTTATCTCGTCTTTTCAATCAATGTTTCCTTATTTGGTTTCTTGTAGACAAGGAGAAGCATCGCCTAGACAGGTTTTAGTTCCCGCCATCGTACTGCCTCCACCTCCGCCTAGATGCATTCATTTCCTCACTCTCCTTTCTCTCTCTGCTCGTAGAAGCACACGACAGCCTACGCATTCCCACCACACGAAGATTTGCACGACACATGTATTTATTATAACGAGTTACGAACTGTACAACCTACATATGACATCTGTAGAGCTTTTGGACTGAAGGCTTCACGAAGATAAGTGTCTCGGAAATGACGCACACATTATTGCGAGAAATTTCAGAAAAATCTGACTTCACAGTGCACGGAACTCACTCGATACAGAGCCGAATCCACCCTTCAAATGAATCGCCGGTGGCGGACGGGAACATCAACCGAGACCACTATATGAAGCGACTCATTCGGGTTCGAGGAAACGGAGACAACGATGTTCCAGCGAAAATAATAATCAGCGCGCACCGTTGTGTGACTTGATGGCGCGAAATATACCAGAAAAGAGTCCTTGAGCTTGCGCTCACATGGGCTGCACGTTGCACCACGCTGGCGGTGGCGCACCGTTGCTGCGTCCATCTGCCGCGTATGTAAACAACAAATGAAGGGCATCAGCAGTTCTTTCCGTGATGAAAGAGGGCTTACAGTCGGGTCGCGCCGCGGAGAGCAATTTCGGTCCCGAGTCTTGTGCACAAACTTTCTCCCCCTTATATCTCCACTAAATCCGCGTGGTTCAATATACGAGCTAGTTATTTACAAATTCATAAAACGAAGTCTCCTGGCCAGTTCTTTATCCTCTCTCTGAGAGCGACGGGAGATCCTCTGAAGGGCGCGCTTTGCTTCGCAATCAGGGAAAGATCTCAAGTCGAAGTAAGTCGGCTCGGATTTGAGCAGCCTGAGAAGAGTGAGACTCAGCCAAGGAAGTAGGACACACCCACCATTCAGGTTTGATTTCAGTTACTGTGCGGATGTATCGCTCTTCAGTGAGAATGAACTCGTTGAATATGACCCATTCGGGTTTTTTCGCTAGTTGGCCTAAACCGCACGACGGGTGAAGTTCTACGACCTGGTGAGTAGTGAGCTGGAAATCTAGTGGCCGAATAAAATCGAGAAACCTGGTTGTCCTTTAATGTGAGATAGATGTCCTTTCCTGCTGATTTGTGCGCAACCTGCATGAAAAACCCGCACACCAGGACCTGCTTAATGTTCGCGTACAGTTGTTGTTGTTCTCGTCTCGTGACAATGTCGATCTTGAAGCGCTCCATAATTTGTGCCAATTGCGTACGGGCCTTGTCAGCCTGGGAGAGCGCATGTCGCGATAAGTAATGAGATTGTGCCCAGGTTGTGTCTGCGATATCTAGCTCGACGTTGAACATAAGTTTCTTGGTTTTAAGAATCCCCGAAAGGACGTACTAGCTTTGTATTCATTGTACACATTCAGGAGGGTCAAATGGTCGCTGCCCGGAACCGTGAGAAGAGCCTTGGCAGCATCTGCCTCTCTTCGTTCATTCATTGGCCTCCTCCACACGGGGGGTACTGAAAATCATAATCAATGAGCTTCGCGCCGGCTAATCGAGTCGTACCAGATAGCATCGCAACGACGGTTAAAATTTCATTGCTACACCCATACTCAGGGCTTACGATCAGGACTTTTGCCAACTTGAGACTCGGAATCAGTATCCGGCGTAGGAGGCAAGAATCGACTGGCCTGTGGTTCCAGAGGGAACTCCGCCATGACCGCCCCCAAGGCCGTGAGATTACCCTCGTCGTCGAGGGCAGCAAGGTAATTGAGCAACTCCAGTGCTCTCAACAAAGTTTCGGGCGCAGGAGCATCAAAATAATCGAATCGAACTAGATCCTATGATATATCAGCCAGATTAGAGCGTTGAAATGTTAGGTGGCAACCTTGATCCCAAGTCTGACCAATTGCAACACCGTGCTGCTCAAATTTGATGAAAGGATTTCCGGATGGGTGTTTTCCTCCAATTCGAGTATAAAGTCCCGCTCTGTATATAGCCTAAAGCATTTGCCCGGTCTAGTGCGCCCCGCACGCCCAGCTCGTTGCTGAGCAGCCTTCTTGGAAATGGGGCTGACCAACTGGCTTTCCACCCGAAGGCGTGGGTTATAAATACAGCATTTAGAAAATCCTGGATCCACGACATATACAATCCCAGAAATAGTCAGAGACATCTCCGCGATACTGGTCGCTACGATAACCTTGCGACCAGCTGGGCCATCCGGCGTCAGGGGTTGCGGAGGCGGGTTGTAGACTTGTTGCTGGCGCTCAGGAGGAAGAGACGAGTAAAGTGGGATGCAGAGGAGGGGCCCGACGGTAGATGGATCTTGCTTAATCATGCTTATGGCTTGAAGTTTAAGTTTCTGGCACGTCTCTTCGATCTCCTCTTCCCCTGACAAGAATAGCAAAATGTCGCCAGGATCTTCGACGCGATGGATGATTAGTACAGTCCGGATGGCGGCCTCAACGTAATCCGGTTCGGGTTCCTGGGTGTAGAAGATCTGTGAAATCATTCAGGCTTGACCCTAAGAGCTGTGATATGCACAACTCACTTTAACAGGAAAGTTTGTACCCGACACTTTAAAAATCGTCGGAATCGCCGCCGATCTACCATTAAAGTATTTTTAGAGCCGAAGAGCGTCCATCATAGCAGACATAATTATGATCTTCAGGTCGGACCGTTTTTTGACCAAAGTTTTGAGGAGAACCATGAGGATATCGGTTGCAAGTGTGCGCTCATGCACTTCATCCAAAACGATGGTAGAATATTTCTGCAGGTCCGGGTCGTTAATCGCCTCTCGGAGCAGTATTCCATCGGTCATGTACTTGAGAAATGTTGTTCCTGGGATAGTCATGTCCTCGAAACGAATGGAATATCCAACGTGGGCTCCTAGTTTGACTGGCGCACAAAGTGTCAGCTCTTGTATATTTACGACACCGACCGAGGTTACCATCCATCTCTTCTGCAACACGCTTAGCAGCCGAAATAGTCGCCATCCTTCTCGGCTGGGTGCACGCAACAATTCTTCCTTTTGTATGCGGTAAATCCGAATACGCGACGAATTGAGGAATCCTGTATTTATGATGAGGAGCTAAGTGAATAACTTCGCGGCGCGCACTGACTGTGTCGTCTTTCCAGAGTTCGTCTCACCATCCACAATAATAATCTGGTGATCCCTGAACTAAACACATGGTAAGCCAAACGAACTGGGAAGTAACTGTAAACTCACCAGATAGTAAAATTTATCCATCTGGGCATGCACGGGCAATTTCTTTCGGGTGCTTAGGAGCGCTCGGTACTGCTCTGAGTGAGGTTGTCCAGTGAAGGTATTCACATCGTGGTCCTACGTATGGCAGAGGCGAGACGGCTCACCAATGCCTTTCGGACCTTGTCTCCATTGTTGGTGGCCGTTCCTCGCACAAATCCATCGAGTGGTGGCGGCGTCGACATGAGCGTTTACTGTGAGAAGCTGGAGGTGCTAATCTCCGCACACGTGCCGCTGCCCGGCAGTAATGTATAAATAGAGGCTATAATCAGAACTCTGCGACATATGTAGCTTGGATTGTGTGAGCAATAATACAGTGTGTACGCAAAATGGACAAGACAGTCCGCCGGCCCAGCAGAACGACATTGAAAAGATAACCTGAGATAATCTTCGGCTCAGACTGTGAAGACATTGGGAAATAAAAAACGCACGACGGCCCTCCATCATCCTACCGTTCGCTGCGGGAGAGGGACGCTTGGAAGCGCGTACGCCTTCTCCCAATCCGAAATTCGACAACTTCTTTGGACTCGTGACTGCCTGGACGGCGAAGAATCAATGTTTTAGGAGCCATACAACAGCAGAGAAAGATACATAGGGATTGAACACCACATTTTTGAAATCGTCTGGATTACAGAAATGGCTTAGAATGGGTTGGGGTACGTAATTCCAATACCATGTCTTTTCACCTGACGCAACGACTTTGGCTTAGTCGCACAGCGAGTCGAGCTCCGCCGCCGAGCATCACACCGCAAATCCACCGAGTCCTTCAAGCTCAAGGCTGATCGTCTTGCGCCACCGTCGCCGCTGCGCGATGAGGCCTCGTTTGGGACCCGTCGCAGTGCTCCACTCGCCCATCGAGCACTTCACACTCCGTAAAGATGGTCTCTTGAAGTTGAAGGCGCATGCGTGCGGGGCACCATCGAGGTCTGTGGGTCTCTCGATGCAGGATCATAGTAGACGGGGAGCGGGAGCCTCTGCTCTCGAGTCGGCGGAGACCTTGGTCGCTGAAGGGAGGCCGATCAGCCATATTTCCATATTGGGTGTAATAAAGATAAAGACAAACCTCGGATAGTCCTGATCCCTCACCGTTCGCGACGTCGTGGGGAGGCTTTCTGCGTGGCAGCACCTCGATTTCCCGCAAGCCTGCGAAGAACACAACGCCAATGAGCATCAATATTCAAAGGTAAAGTAATGAAAACGCACTCTTAAAGTCGCAACGCTCGCAACTGAGTTTGTGCCCAGTGGGTGGCCAGACAGCCGGGCGCAGTCGCAAGTGGGCGCCGGGAGGCACAGCGTATGGACAGATGATGTAGCTGGCCGCTAGCGAGGAGGACATTGACAATCCATAATACAAAGAAATGGGAGCAGAGAGAGCGTACCACGGTTGAGGAGGCTCACATAAACCGACGCGTGTGGACTCCCGTGATCGTTGAGGACGGGCATCCCACGTCGTCCCTCGTGGCAAATTTGCGGCCCCGAGGGTGTCAGCAGGCGAACAGCGTTGGCCCCCGTGCATTGGATGCATGTCCTCGACGGAATGGGCGGTCTGAGCGATAGATTAACTGCAATAAAATAAGCGGAAGGTGCGATAGAGAACGCGGCTCACCTGTTTAAGACCCCTCCTGAACCACTCTTTGGCTGGGTCTCCGCCTACTATCTCGCATTCCGCACGGCTGCGCTCGGCTTCGCGGTGAGAAATTCGGCGGACGATTGGCTACTGGATGCAACTCGCGATGGTCCTTGCGTATTGAGAGGGCTGTCGAGCACGACTAGATTGACGGGACATGACGCGGTGGTATCTCGGTAAGATAACGGCGCGTGGACGACCAGCGGGATGATGGAGCAGGAAACTATCAACGCGGAAATTAGCCAAAAGAAATTAAAAATGAGGGAAGAGAGAACGAACCACAGCGTCTTCGCATTTCAAAACACAAGCTTAACGTCCCACCTCAGCTGTATGGCGCGGCCAATCGCATGGGTGGTACTTAGCCGCATTATCTTTCGCACGCGACGGTTCTTGCCAACACCAAAGAGAGCCAGAGGTGGCGGGTATTTTTACGTCGTACATCGGAGGGTGAAGGAGTTCAATAGGGAAAGGTCGACTATAGATATCTCAGGACTAGTACACCCAGTGCAAGATATGAAAAACCAAACTGGCTCACCTGTGGTAGCTCGGGCGGCCGTATGGCAGACGAGACCAATCCGCCGTTCCTTCGACATGCCCACCAAGCGCCCCGGGGTGATAAAAGTCACAGCCGTGTCTTTCCTTAGAATTCAGAGAGTGTATCTGTATCTAAAAAATCAGTTGGCCAGAAAGCGGAGAGTGGAGACAGGGAATTTTGAGAGAACGTACCATAGAACGAGATCACTGAGAGGCCATGTTTCATCGGAGCTACTGGAGTCGCCAACCAGCGTAGTAGCGGCAGAGCTCATTGTGAAGGCGCGAGCGATTTCTGATCGACAGGTCGCGTAGGTTCGGCCCGTCGGATAAACAATCGACAACATGATTTTCGCTTTCCTTCCGAATCTTGACTCAAGTTTCAACCGGAAGCTTAAGATCTTAAGATCGCACGCAAGACCTGAGCGGAGGCTTGCAAAAAGAGGAACCAGGAGCCAAGTCTTCCCCCAAGCCCACACTTGACTCAAGATCGCCGTCGCCCGTCGGCCAAAAATACCCGCCGCTTCTCGTCACAAATGAGCGCTGGAAATCTGTTGAGCTCCTGTAATCTTTCACTGCGACGGCGAAACTCTGGGACTCTGTGGCAGAGCTCGTTCAGAAACCTACTGGCACCGCAACGCATATCTATATCTTAACTGTGTGGCAATTTGTACGGCCCAACGCAATTCACACCCTTGCATCTTGGGGATCAAGTCTTGTGTGAAGGTTGGCGCCTGTCTGACCCCACATCGCTGCTCTGATAGAGATCCGAATCTCCTGCCACGACTTCAGTAAAAGTCTCACAGACTTATTCATCAGGCAATTCGCCGTCGGGGGCCCTTCAGTCGCAGAGAAAAGGCACCTACCAACGCTCTCACCCAGGTACTTAACCGTCGCAGCTCCACGTAAACCCAGTTTCCTCCGAGTATTCGCCCCCCGCCTCATCGACATCTACCAGATGCTGGATTATTTCGTAGGTGCCCCAGCTTCAGCCCACGTCGAGTTTTGACGACGGCCCACAGCCTGCCTACCGGTGATATCTTCGGCGAGCACAGAGAAGGGCTCCGATACGACCGAGCGCGTAGGTACAGCACGTCCAGGAACCGCAGCAGAGTGTGCGACATTCGAGAGCGGGCACAAGGCTGAGCAAGCTTGGAGCCCCTGAAACGAGTACAAGTGGCCCGGTGGCATGGCTGCAGAACGTCTGAGCTGGGCGTCGACCCGACGGGATTGAAGCTATAGCAGCAGGTGGCGCCGAGTCAGAGGGAGTGTCCGTTCGCGAGGGTCGAATGTGGTGGTGGGAGGAGAGAAGGGTAAAGGTCCGATTGGTCGCACGATCATTGTTTCTCCTTTCGGCCCAATCTGAAACATCTCAAAGCTTTTTCTCGTTTCCTCTTTGCTGGTTTACTATTTCTTCTCTTGCGGCGCGCTGCAAGTTTCACACCAGGGTCAAAAGAAAATGCACACGCGTCAAATTCCCGTTCAGGCTATGGTTATGGAGCTATCATCGGCATGATACGGAGCAGGTACTCATTTCCTTGTTCAATATTGCGGCAGGTACACGACTCATCTCGATTTGACAGCAGTAATACAGTGATACTCTTTGCGACGAGTAACAAAGAGACGTGATTTCGTCACTCGTTTTTTCAATCCTTCGTAAATGATACGGATGCACTGTCACTTCTGAGCAGGTCCTTCCATGTGCATGAAAGCCAAGAAGAATGATGTACAGAACGAATTTATGGCATTCGAAATCGAGAAAATCTCCGAAGAGATCGGGTCAGAAATTGTACATCTCACCGCGCGAAGCGGTTCGATGCGATGCCAAGTGCACGCAAATGTGCCCGACAGACCGACAGAATCCCCTCAAAGCCCCCACAACAGAATATCCTTACTTTTTTTAATCCAGCCCGCGTCGAAGCCGAATGGTGGAGGGTCGGAGCGGGGACGATGGCCACCCTAACGCACCTTTGCTGATAGGCACACGGGTCCCAGTCGTTCCAAGCAACGTCTTCGACCTGATACGGAGCACACCCTAACACAGAGCTCCGCCAACGTCTCGGTCTACGGAGCGTTGTACACAGACAATATAATGTAACTGTTCGGCTGCAGCAAACCACGCGTCCCCCCAGTGTGCCGCGTTTGTTGAGGTTTGGAGCAGATTCATTCGAGTCCAAGGAGGCCTCAGCGCTTCTGAAATTCGAAAACCCCCGAGTCGCCTGAACCGAGTCGTCAAAATTGGCGCGGCTGCTTCATTTTGGAGGAGTTTGAAATAAAATCGAAACTGGATGGTCCTATACTTGCAGAACTTACAATAACATTGGCGGTTAAATTGTTTCTGGCCCGTACTCAGTATTGGAAGCTGAGCGCGCACGCCGTTGATGGGGAGCGGGAAGAAGGATTGAGTCATTTGGAGGGCGTCTCCGCGGCAAAAGGAAATCCCAATCAGCGTTTGACCACTACGCCCGCGCAGTTTTTAGAGGATGGTTTGAGACAGCCTGCTTGGTTTGATTCAGAGCCATTGCTTGGTTCTATTGACGCGACGCGACGCGTTACGTCACGCGTTTCACCTCTTCCTTTCCTTCCAATCTGCATCCATTCGGCTCTCGAATCACGCTGAAACTATGGCTGACGCGCCCTAACTAATCTGAATTCACGGGTTCCCAACCTCAGGGTGCGAGATCCAAATGCAGTGGACAACACAGCACTCTGATCCAATCAGTGTCAGCGCCGCAGGGCCCGTATCTTGGTTCCTGAAGCCTTAAAACCCTCAAGAATGCTCTCGCGCCGTACTTATTTCGCACCGCCTCCGGAAATGCCTATAATCCACGTTTGTTTGGTTTTGGACAGTGATAAACCTCCGCAAACGTCAGCCGCTCTTTGCTCTTGACGCCCATGTCCACCCCGTATCGCCTGGTCTTTCTCCTCCCGTAGTACCATCACAACCTAGTAAGTCATTCGTGCCTGTAACTATCCCTGCGCTGATGAGTCGTATCCCCAGCGTCGACGAATCCTCCGCTCACCATCATCGCCCTCATGCTTCTGTCTCTCTCAGAGTCGCCCACCTAGTAAGTCGTCTGTTGGCAGACACGCTCCTATGTTGACAGATCCCACAACATCGACAGATCGTTCGCATTCTTCTCATCGTACCTCCCAATTACTCCATCGACAACGTTGGCCTCTCTTCTCGTGCCATCTCTACTCCGTGTTGATTATCCTTCCTAGCGCGACCACGTAGCATTCGAGCCGCCCCCATACGCACCTGTCCCTCACTGACCTCTCTTCAGGTCCCGATCCGACAGCTACGACACCGGTGACGAGTGGACGGACTGCCCGAATCCCCCCAGTATTCAGTTGGCCATCGGATATTGTAGGGAGAGCACGGGCGGAGGGCGCGCGCATGGCTTCCTCCCAGGTACAGCTATAGAGCGAACTTGGGAAGTGTTGATCATGTGTGAGCCCCCTTCGCGCGTCGTGCAAGCTGCAAGAGCTCCCCGAGGCCGAGATCCGGATTTCATCTGGATCGAAGACGCCGCCAGACCGATGGGATCCTCCACGCCACTGGGAAAAGGTGTTAGGGCAGTCACCGTTCCAGCTCCAATCCACCGCCAAATCGACTCGAAGGGCTCGAAGGGATGGATTTCTGGCTGAGCAGATATGTTGTTCGGGTTTTTTGTCCTCGAGTTGTGTGACCTGGCAGTACTCGATCCGTCTCGTGCGGTGAGAGATGTGCATAATTTTTTCCCAACCTTTCCCTTCGGGAAATTCCTGCGCAGTGAGCGCCTCGGCGCGAGCGTTGTGGCGTTATTGGATGACTTTCCATAAGCATAGATAAATTCCCCAGAATATTTACGCACTTTCCGCCGCCATTGCCGAGGCAGCTGTCAGGACCCCATCAGCTCGGAGACAAGAATACGTACAAGATTAAGTCGAAATCTATGAAAGTCTGTAGAGGGGGTAGGGACCCCCCCTACAGATTTTATTAGATGGAATAAACTCTCTTGGGTGGTGATGGGCACTCTTCGCCTTCCTCCCGAACCATCAAGCTACCCATTCGTCTCGAGAAAAGTCTGGTGCACTCCCATGGAACGTCGGCGGTGTACAGACTAGTTGAATATTTCGTGGGTTGATCCCATCGTTGGTACTCTCAAACAAGCTCGGGGATTATTCTATGCTTATGTAAAGTCATCCAGTGTCGTTATTGCAAGTCATAGACTGTTCGTATATATTTCCATTCGTAAAGTATCGTAATAGGGTGTGGTTCCGTATGTCTTTTGGAAAGGATCGTGTTCGAAAAAGATTGACAATTCATGGTTCTTTGGGGTCATAGCGCGGGGAAAGAGTGAGACGGCGGTGACTCGGAACGGGCGGGGCTGGGTGCACGGTCTGGTGTAGTAAGAAAATGAGGGGACATTGATTGAACAGATGAATTATAACTGACCGTGGGCGTCGGACGGAGGGCCTTGGTGATCTGTTGGGTGGACGGTCCAGCTCTGTATTGAGAATACAAAACAATGGCAATCACCTGGGACGATGTTGGCAGCGGGGCCCTCCACCTCGGTTACCAAGGATGAAGGCGGCAACGTCGCGGCCTGCGCGGTCCTCTTCGTAGATGCTGGAGAAGCTAGCAATCGTCAATGCGCGGTCTGTGGAAAAATTAATGAGTTACATACTGATAGGGTAGGGGGTCACCCTGTGGCGCTTGACAGAGGCGGTCTTCTTCTTTTCATCCTTCGCTTGCGCCTAGATGAGCGGTAAGTGAGCAATGCGCACACACCAACGACTGGCTAACCTTAGCAGCCGCCAGCTTATTGGTGGCATCTGAAAGGTTTTCTTCAGTCTACCGGTGTACAAGGGGCGTACAATGGAGGAGATGCACCAGCTAGGGCGACCTTTCCGACTAGCACGGTTGAAACTGATAATTTACAAAGTTCAGCACGTATATTTTTTGAACCAACAAGTGAAAGCGCACTTTTCGCCTTACGCATCCACGGCTTAGCGGTTGATTTCTTGAGTGCGGCGAAAGTGGTCGGCCGTTTTGGGTTGGGAATCCTGGCATCCGGTTCACTTCAAGGATGTTAATAATTAAGGCAGCACGTCGATTAGAGGAGGACGCACAGTGCCTTGGCCGCGGCGGCTGCGAGGTCCGTGAAAGCGGAGTCGGACCACAAGCGGAGCCGGAAAAGGGCGTTGTCGGACGACGCCACCAATGCACCCAAGTACACGCGCATCGCATCGCCGACCTCCAAGGCCTCCATCCCAATGAATGGACACGCTGGTATGTCCTCGTACTTTCCGAGCGTTAGGAGGAGGCGAGCGCAGGTGCTAGCGGACATGAGTGTGTCCACCACCAGCTATGAGAAGATGTTCAGCCGCCGAGAATAAGTGGTGCTGCATACTCGTACATCAAAATGCCCAAAGGCGGGGCCCTGAAATGCAGGGATTCGATCTACCACATTGTGAACGAGCGATTGGAACACTGCCGTTCCCATCATCCTGTAAGTGTCTCGTTTGACGTTCTGCTTGGCGGCCTCCCAGATCTCGGGTTTGCCAATGCGCGGCAGCTTCGCCGGGTCGAACGTGACTCTATCCATCGCAGCGAGTACCGCTCGTTGGACACGCTCTGCGATCGAAGCGGTTTTCTTCATGGTGAGGAGGGCGGAGGGTAGACAGGAGGAAGGGAGCAGGAAGGGGAGGAAGGGAGGAAGGGAGGAAGGGAGCAGATAAATACACGGGCGCGTTATAGTTGAGGGAGAAGAAGGAAAGAAGGTCGTGTTTGGTTGCAATTTCTCACATTGATCACTGCGTTCTTGCACGAAACATGTTATTCTACACTACCTACAAATCCACCTTTATTTATGCTGCAGAGAGGTCGATCCTGCGCGGCAAATTGTTAGCACATGTTGCAAAAGAATCTGTGGAGGACTTGCATGCTTGACGATCCTGGAAATATGCTATGATCGCGTCCGTTCGAGGCGCTGTCGACTCCTCAGGAGCCCCGTTATCCGCCACAGGGGACCTGAAGAAATTCAACATACATTAACCTGATGTTGCCAGTCCTGCTCACCTCAGCTTGCGCCCTGCAGCAAGAACTGCCGCGAAAGCATCCTTGAGTGATGCTTCGCACCAGCTCTGCACCCGGAAATGATCAGCATCCTCAACAAGGGCCCCCACAACGGCACAGAAATACTGAGGGGGAGGTGTGGAGGACGGTTCTGCGGTATTCCCCATTTCGAGGTCGTTGATTATTGAGTCTGTTAGAGGCTGCAGGGGTGCGGCATCAGGAAATGCAAGACCCAGATATCTGCAGGTTGCTCGCCTTGATCAGGGCCATCGTATCCAGTCTCAAGTCCTCGAAGATCTTCTCTAAACCGATGTAGATTCTGGCTTCCAGAGCCAACCGGCCGCGTCTCTGGACCCGGTGAAATTCAGGTGCGTCTCTGTCCAGAGACAAAACATGGGGGAAGCTCCCGTAGGGCACTGGCTTCGCGGTCGAAATGGCGTCGCGGGCCGCGGTAGTAAGAATGGCGGCGATTGGATTCGACATGATGTAGCCTCAGATGGAACTTATTGTTTCATGTTTACCCGCACTTGAACTTGACCCTCTCCAGAGCTCCAGCACCCACCGGAGCTGGAAGGAAATTGATACCGAAAACACGACGCTAAGCTGAAGATCCAGCATGTTTTCTTTCAAAAAACCTGCTGCAATTAGCGCATGTCCTTGTCGAGGTCCATGCGCACATCAGAAAGTTCGCCCTGGTGAATCTTAAACCCAACTGGCCATTCGCTCAGCGGAATCTTCTGCAGATACATGGAGATTTTAACCCCAGGTAGTCGCACCTTGCCCTTGCAACGAGTGCGCCTCGCCATTGACTTTGGAGAGTGCTCTATACTCTGGGATCCACAAGCTGCAAACATGAAATCACGTCAAGACGAACATCCACGCCTCAGAGCTGAAACGTACCCCGCGCCAACATAGATTGGAGGACCGATTCTGCAGGAGGAGAAAGACCTCGACGTGGCACGAACCACCTGTGCTGCTAGTGGGGGCAGTTACGGCGTGTTAATGCAATGTACGTGATGAAGGTAGCTTACCTTTTGTTTTTGCACCGATCTAATTCTTTCCGGTTCAGCAGGTCAATTCACAAGTCGATGGTCAGCTAGCACTTTCAGATAGTCGTATCCGTCAATAATACGCAAGCTTCCAGTGGGTGTTTCCTCGTTATCGGTCAGACATAGCCTCATTCCGACCAGGTGGAGAGGAAGGAATACATCTTGTCGCTTTTACGTTCCAGTATTATTCGCGGAGCAGCAAGCCAAAAGGCATTGGAATATCGTTGGCCCGAGCTAAGTCAGTCCGCTTGCGACGACCAGGTAGGAATTTCCCTCATTCAGGAATAGACAGAGAGACTCATAACCAGTTCTTCAATAAGGGCGGATGAATGTGGGGAGGCTGGAAGAGGGCAGGGAAAGAAAACGAGGGGCGCTGATTACCGGCGAGGAGAGCCGATACAGCGGAAGATCAACGGACGATCGACAATCACTGCGCGTCTCGGATCTCCGTTTTCTTCTAGACCACTCCCAATGGCACTCGGCTTCTCTGAGACTCAGCCTTTGTAGGATTCTGGTACCCCCACTAGCTCCTGTTCACCTTCACTGCACTCGAATTCGACCAGGGAAAATCACCGCAGGTTCCTCCCTCGTACTTACATCCCGGCTGCCGCCTCTAGAGATCGGATTCATGAAGACGAGCCAGCACACGGTAATATGTCCAACGACGATCTACGACCCCCCGCAATCACGCTACAGCGACGCGTAAATGCGAGGAATGCATGTACGATAATTCTAGCACTAGTGAGTCGCTCCGAGCGTCGAGCTTACCTTTTTACCTACGATAACTCTACAGATCTGGTATCACCTCTGCTTCGCTTCAAAACGTGTCCCTTCTATGGGCATGTTATCTCCGACTCCTCTCGAAAGCTGGCGAATTCAGCCTGCGAGGCTGCCCGCGGCCCCCGGCACGCGCTCGTCGATCTCACGGTACTTGCGTTCGAGAGCGCGCGAGCGTATTGGCAGCGGCGACTGCAGTGGCAGTCTGTATCTGGCGCGTCTGACACAGGCTACGCGGACTTGGATGCTGGAATACGAGGATCGCGCTCTGGTGAAGAACTGGTGGATCACCCTCGATGTCTCCGGATTCACGCGGTCCGCCCCCTCTCGCCTTTCATTATTTCCCCGCCTTTGACACGCCCGCGGGGTATGGCAGGATATTGAACAACCTGGGGACGAACAGTGTGAAGTACACGCCTGCGGGGATGATCGCTACTATCTCGCTAGTTTCTGGGCATGGGGTGGACGAGGTCGGGAATGTGGCGACGGAGATCACGCTGCGACCGGGCTCGGTATCGCGCCCGAGCCTCTGGCGCGGCTGTTCGAACCGTTCACACATGATCGTGATGCTGAAGTGCGTCGCAGCCTGGCCGCAAGACTCTGCTCACTTCCGAATCGACTCGGTCACTGACCTTCCTCAAGTGCCTGCTGTTCCACTCCCAGGTGAGTCACCTTTGAATCCTTCCGAGTTGACTTCGAGTCCAACTTATTTGTGTTTCAGATGCTCCATAAGCCTCTGCTCAATTCCGATTCAACTCCGGAACTGTTCTACTCCCGAGTAAGTCCTTTCCGAGTCCTTCTAATCAGGCTTATTTACTCTCCGTTGTATTGCAAGAACACTCCGAGCCATCGAGTCTGCAAGATGTTTCTATTCCGATCCAACTCCGGTAGATCCTCTAGTGCCCGCTCTTCTATTCCCGAGCGAGTGCCTTCCGAGTGCCTTCTCGTCAAGCTGACCCATTTTCACATTTATTGCGCCCCAATCCAGTGCAAGACGCTCTATCCCGAATCAATTTGGGCAACTACTCGCCTCGCCATATTTCACTTACACCGGAAGCACAGAACAGGCATTACTTTTTGGCCTGTCTCTAACCATCTCCGTGGAGACTACGGTCCGAACAAATTCGGACAGTGGATCGATGCAGCTGTAGACAACAACGGTGCGCTATCTACATCCTCCCCTGCGTTTACTGACGTTTAACAGTGCGCACGAACGATTACACGCTGCCGCACGCCGCACGCGTAGAACTCATCCACCACTCGACAAAACCACCGCCCACGATCTACGACACGCCACACACTAACGCCACACAGCCGCCTCGATCTACTCGTCCCCGTCTCGCATCAGCCGGACGTCAGCCATGACGGTCCGCCGACCATCGTCTCAAAGCAGAACATGACAACCCTGCCCACGAGCAAGGCGTCGCGCAACCGCCACAAGCAGGAGGCGACCTTCGTGTGCTCCCCAACTGCAGCAGCATGTTCACGCGCAGCTTCAACCTCAAGGGCCACATCCACTCACACACCGAGGAGAAGCCGCTCATGTGCAAGTGGCCCGGGTGCGCCAAGAGCTTTGCAAGCGGCACGAGCAGCTGCACACCAACTCCCACCGTTCGCGTGCGACGGGGGCAACAAACAGTTTGCTTGCAAGGCTGCGCTGGACCGGAATCGTCGCCCACGGTCAGTTATAATTCATCTGTTCAATCAATGTCTCCTCATTCTCTTGCTATACCAGACCGTGCACCCACCCCGGCCCGGTCACCGCCGCCTCACTCTTTCCCCGCGCTATGACCCCAAAGAACCATGAATTGTCAATCTTTTTTCAAACACAATCCTTTCCAAACGACATACGGAACCACACTTTATTACGATACTTTACGAATTGAAATGTATACGAACAGTCTATGACTTGCAATAACGACACTGCGTCGAAGGGCGGCAGTACTCTTTCAATTAAAGCAAATAAGACGACCGCAACGAGCGTTTAAATACATTTTTGTTGGTGGAATGAGGGAGAAAACAATATATTAGCAACGTAGATAAATAACGCCACAACGCTCGCGCCGAGGCGCTCACTGCGCAGGAATTTCCCGAAGGGAAAGGTTGGGAAAAAATTATGCACATCTCTCACCGCACGAGACGGATCGAGTACTGCCAGGTCACACAACTCGAGGACAAAAAACCCGAACAACATATCTGCTCAGCCAGAAATCCATCCCTTCGAGCCCTTCGAGTCGATTTGGCGGTGGATTGGAGCTGGAACGGTGACTGCCCTAACACCTTTTCCCAGTGGCGTGGAGGATCCCATCGGTCTGGCGGCGTCTTCGATCCAGATGAAATCCGGATCTCGGCCTCGGGGAGCTCTTGCAGCTTGCACGACGCGCGAAGGGGGCTCACACATGATCAACACTTCCCAAGTTCGCTCTATAGCTGTACCTGGGAGGAAGCCATGCGCGCGCCCTCCGCCCGTGCTCTCCCTACAATATCCGATGGCCAACTGAATACTGGGGGGATTCGGGCAGTCCGTCCACTCGTCACCGGTGTCGTAGCTGTCGGATCGGGACCTGAAGAGAGGTCAGTGAGGGACAGGTGCGTATGGGGGCGGCTCGAATGCTACGTGGTCGCGCTAGGAAGGATAATCAACACGGAGTAGAGATGGCACGAGAAGAGAGGCCAACGTTGTCGATGGAGTAATTGGGAGGTACGATGAGAAGAATGCGAACGATCTGTCGATGTTGTGGGATCTGTCAACATAGGAGCGTGTCTGCCAACAGACGACTTACTAGGTGGGCGACTCTGAGAGAGACAGAAGCATGAGGGCGATGATGGTGAGCGGAGGATTCGTCGACGCTGGGGATACGACTCATCAGCGCAGGGATAGTTACAGGCACGAATGACTTACTAGGTTGTGATGGTACTACGGGAGGAGAAAGACCAGGCGATACGGGGTGGACATGGGCGTCAAGAGCAAAGAGCGGCTGACGTTTGCGGAGGTTTGTCACTGTCCAAAACCAAACAAACGTGGATTAAAGGCATTTCCGGAGGCGGTGCGAAATAAGTACGGCGCGAGAGCATTCTTGAGGGTTTTAAGGCTTCAGGATCCAAGATACGGGCCCTGCGGCGCTGACACTGATTGGTTCAGAGTGCTGTGTTGTCCATTGCATTTGGATCTTGCACCCTGAGGTTAGGAACCCGTGAATTCAGATTAGTTAGGGCGCGTTAGCCATAGTTTCAGCGTGATTCGAGAGCCGAATGGATAAGGAAAGGAAGAGGTGAAACGCGTGACGTAACGCGTCGCGTCGCGTCAATAGAACCAAGCAATGGCTCTGCGTTGTCCAAAATCAAACCAAGCTGTCTCAAACCATCCTCTAAAAACTGCGCGGGCGTAGTGGTTAAACGCTGATTGGGATTTCCTTTTGCCCCGGAGACGCCCTCAAAATGACTCAATCCTTCTTGCCGCTCCCCATCAACGGCGTGCGCGCTCAGCTTCCAATACTGAGTACGGGCCAGAAACAATTTAACCGCCAATGATATTGTAAGTTCTGCAAGTATAGGACCATCCAGTTTCAATTTTATTCAAACTCCTCCAAAATGAAGCAGCCGCACCAATTTTGACGACTCGGTTCAGGCGACTCGGGGGTTTTACGAATTTCAGAAGTGCTGAGGCCTCCTTGGACTCGAATGAATCTGCTCCAAACCTCAACAAACGCGGCACACTGGGGGGACGCGTGGTTTGCTGCAGCCGAACAGTTACATCATATTGTCTGTGTACAACGCTCCGTAGACCGAGATGTTGGCGGAGCTCTGTGTTAGGGCGTGCTCCGTGTCAGGTCGAAGACGTCGCTCGGAACGACTGGGACCCGTGTGCCCATGAGCAAAGGTGTTAGGGCGGCCATCGTCCCTGCTCCGATCCTCCCCCACCATTCGGCCTCGACGCAGGCTGGATTAAAAAAAGTAAGGATATTCTGTTGCGGGGGCTTTGAGGTGATTCTGTCGGTCTGTCGGGCACATTTGCGTGCACTTGGCATCGCATTGAGCCGCTTCGCGCGGTGAGATGTACAATTTCTGACCCGATCTCTTCGGAGATTTTCTCGATTTCGAATGCCATAAATTCGTTCTGTACATCATTCTTCTTGGCTTTCATGCACATGGAAGGACCTGATCAGAAGTGACAGTGCATCCGTATCATTTACGAAGGATTGAAAAAACGAGTGACGAAATCGCGTCTCTTTGTTATTCGTCGCAAAGAGTATCACTGTATTACTGCTGTCAAATCGAGATGAGTCGTGTACCTGCCGCAATATTGAACAAGGAAATGAGTACCTGCTTCGTATCATGCCGATGATAGCTCCATAACCATAGCCTGAACGCGAATTTGACGCGTGTGCATTTTTTTTGGCCCTGGTGTAAAACTTGCAGCGCGTCGCAAGAGAAGGAATAGTAAAGTAGGAGAAAAGAAACGAGAAAAAGCTGTGAGATGAAGTTTCAGATTGGGCCGAAAGGAGAAACAATGATCGTGCGACCAACCGGACCTTTACCCTTCTCTCCTCCCACCACCACATTCGACCCTCGCGAACGGACACTCCCTCTGACTCGGCGCCACCTGCTGCTATAGCTTCAATCCCGTCGGGTCGACGCCCAGCTCAGACGTTCTGCAGCCATGCCACCGGGCCACTTGGAGTCGTTTCAGGGGCTCCAAGCTTGCTCAGCCTTGTGCCCGCTCTCGAATGTCACACACTCTGCTGCGGTTCCTGGACGTGCTGTACCTACGCGCTCGGTCGTATCGGAGCCCTTCTCTGTGCTCGCCGAAGATATCACCGGTAGGCAGGCTGTGAGCCGTCGTCAGAACTCGACGTGGGCTGAAGCTGAGGGCACCTACGAAATAATCCAGCATCTGGTAGATGTCGATGAGGCGGGGGGCGAATACTCGGAGGAAACTGGGTCTATGGCGGGCGCTGCGACGGATAAGTGCTTGGGTAAGAGCGTTGGTAGGTGCCTTTTCTCTGCGACTGAAGGCCCCCGACGGCGAATTGCCTGATGAATAAGTCTGTGAGACTTTTACTGAAGTCGTGGCAGGAGGTTCGGATCTCTATCAGAGTCGGCAGCGATGTGAGGTCAGACAGGCGCCAACCTTCACACAAGACTGATCCCCAAGATGTAAGGGTATGAATTGCGTTGGGCCGTACAAATTGCCACAGTTAAGATATAGATATGCGGTGCGGTGCCAGTAAGTTTTCTGAACGAGCTATGCCATAGAGTCCCAGAGTTTCGACGTCGCAGTGAAAGATTACAGGGACTCAACAGATTTCCAGCGAGAAGCGGCGGGTATTTTTGGCCGACGGGCGACGGCGATCTTGTTTTCGATATCGTCAAGTGTGGGATTGGCGGAAGCCTTGGCTCCCGGTTCCTCTTTTTGTAAGCCTCCGTTCAGGTCTTGCGCGCGATCTTAAGCTTCAGCCGGCTGAAACTTGAGTCAAGATTCGGAAGGAAAGCGAAAATCATGTTGTCGATTGTTTATCCGACGGGCCGAACCTAGTACGCGACATGTCGATCAGGATTCAGAAATCGCTCGCGCCTTCAGTGAGCTCTGCCGCTACTACGCTGGTTGGCGACTCCAGTAGCTCCGATGAAGCATTGCCTCTCAGTAATCTCGTTCTATGGTATGTTCTCTCAAAATTCTCTGTATCAACTCTTCCCTTTCTGGCCAACTGATTTTTTTAGATGCAGATACACTCTCTGAATTCTAAGGAAAGACACGGCTGCGACTGTTATCACCCCGGCGCGCTTGTTGAGCATGTCTCAGGAACGGCGGATCGGTCTCGTCTGCCATACGGCCGGCCGAGCTACCACAGGTGAGCCAGTTTGTTTTCTCATATCTTGCACTGGGTGTAGTAGTCCTGAGATATCTATAGTTGACCTGCCCCTATTGAACATCTTCACTCTCCGATTCACGACGTAAAAATACCCGCCACCTCTGGCTTTCTTTGGTGTTGGCAAGAACCGTCGCGTGCGAAAGACAATGCGGCTCAGCGGGCGCGGATAAGGCTGGCGATGTGGACGCGCGGATTTCGATGGCCAGCCCTCCCCGCGCAGCGCCTGCGCCTGCGCTCTCGACGACGACAACGTCTCAGCCGCGCACGAGGATATTTGACCATTGATAGATGCACTCCTCTTTCTGCCATTTCTCCCATTCACGTCCTGCGCCGCATTCCATCCCTTCCTTGTACAATATCATCACACTCAGTCCCTTGCATACATATCATCCCTTCTCGTCTCCTCGTTGTCGACACTTGCAATCATTTGCTTTGTAGTCTATCCAGAACATGGAGTCTGACGACTTCCCACTTCCGTCCGCACTGGTGTATCCCCTTCATATGTATCGTTTTCCTTCTCGAGTACTGTATTCCCGTCCCACATAGTGACATAATGAATTAACCTGGCCGGGCTGGCCCCAGGTTCACGGATCAGATACATAGGGACGTATTCTCTACGAGGGAGGTGTTACCGATGGGGGCTGCACTCTCGGCGAGGGAAGTATCCTCCACGACGGAGGCATTGTCGACGGGGCCTTCGGTGACTGGGGCTATATTCTCGGCGAGAGATGTATTGTCGACGAGGCTGTCGGTGACGATGGCTGTATTCTCGATTGGAGAGGCATTGTCGACGGGGGAGGTATTGTCGACGGGGGGTGCACCTTTGGCAAGAGATGTATTATCAACGAGGGAGGTATTTTCGAGGGACGTGTTGTCGATGGGGCCTGTATTCTCCACGAGGGCTGTATTCTTGACAGAGCTGTTGTCAGCAGGGGCTGTAGTTTTGACAGGGCTGTCGTCGACGGAGGCTGTAGTCTTGACGAGGCTGTCATCGACGGGGGCGGTCTTATTCCCAGTATCGCCGAAGCCGACCCACGCGCCAAGCGCCATTGTTCCTGCGCTCAGCGCCTGTACCGCAACGGGGGCCACGGCGATCGAGCCTAATTGTACGTTCGGTAAAATTCACGAGGACCAGGAAATGCACTGACCACCAAAGACTCCCGAGACGGACAAGCCCACCATGTGCAACGCTCCGACGAACATGGCAGGCCCTATGGTGGCACCGCCGGCTGCGACCAACCCGAGGCCCGCCGCGGCGGCGGTATATGGATGCTTTCTTCTAAAACGATGAAAATCGTCTGCGATAGAGGTGGAATCTGCAACGTCCTTCGTGAGCACATTTCGAAATGGGCGAGATGCATTCAATATGCACCCTTCTCAGCGTCCTTCTTGGCTCGTTCTATTGGGGGGAAGGACTCAAGATCTGCTCTCACAAAACTGAAAATGCCTACCGTGAATGCGAACCAGAGCGGACGTAAAAGTCTCCCAGTCCCAGTCCCACTCTTCCTTCCCCTCCTGATCTGGAAGCTGGGCCATCGTCCGCCGCACGTCGTTCAAAACCTCCCGCGGCTCCTCGCCTAAGAAATGGAGTGCAATGGCCACCCAGAGTGAGCGCGGGACGTGTCGCTGTTTCAGCCCATAACGGATGCGTGAGATCCACATATGTACGTCTTCTTGTGCCTGGCCGTTGAAAACGGGTGCATCCCAGCCCGTTACATAGGGAGAGATGTCGGTCTCTGCCATGGTAGGAGGTTACTGTTATCTAGAGGTCCTATGGAGTGAAAGACCAAGGTCACCCTGTTGGTGGGAGGCAGGGAGTTAAGATGGAGGCGGGGGGTTACGTACAAAGGCAACGTGCGTATAACGTCTAATTTGGGAGGGTGTACTTGCAGTTAGACTAGGATTTTGAAGGACAGGAGACACCCCGGGAGCTGACATCCTGATGTGGAAGACTTCCAGATCGCGAGCTCATTTCCGGGTCGTTTCCCCTGAGAGAAATCATGGAAACACATTGATCTCGTAGGCATCGCTGTGCGAAATATCCTGTGAAACTGGGCCCTGCAGCTTACAAAATAAATTGAATGGAAGATACTGCCAAAATCGAGTTCACATGCTTTCCCACTTCGGAACATTGAGATCCTTCCACGGAGCTCGCCGAAAAATGTCTAAATTCGAAAGGTTAGAGAGCGGATTTCCAAGAGCTCAACTTGACGTGCCGAGGAAATTCTGTGGGGTGAGTAACTTTCTTTGCACCGTCATCACTGTTGAGTTCACTCGGGGTGTCTGATAGTAATCTGTAGATCATTCTAAACATACTATATCATTTCGACGAAATGTTCAGGTGACGGGTGACGCGGGTCGTGAACTGAACAAATGCCCGCGCGTGCCTTCCCCTTGTTGGCCACCAGGTTTGAAATATCTACGCATACCGTTATTAGAATCCGCAAGGTTAAAATCCCAAAGAGACATACTCATGAGCGCAGCCTCAGGTGTCGTCTCAACTGATTTTAAGGGGTTAGCAGTGAAAGAAATGCAACGTACATGCTATCCGCTTGCTGGGCTCGCCTCTGTCACCGGCTGCAGCCCATTTGATACCGGTAGTCGCCTTGGCCTTCTTGACGGCGTTGCTGGACCGCACAGTCAATGTCTGCAACTTCGGAATTGAACAGAGAGGACAAACATGACGTTCATGGCAGCCTCCGCCAAAGAGCTGAATATGAATTTCATCCATGGCCGTAAAGATTTCCGCCCATGTTTAGAAAAAAGTACGACCGCGCCAACGTAAAGCTTGAACACCTCCAGTACCTCCTCCTGCGTGGTGAACTTGAAGTCGAAGGGGCACGGTCGCAAACAGGCATGACGGAATGTCAACAGCAAAGCGCGTAACACTGGGGGTGCTTGCAGCGCTGTAACTAAACGCTGAAGAGATTTTTCAGCCGCATGGCATTTGGACAAGATGAAAGCATACGCTGCGAACTTCCAGCGTGTTGTGCACGGACGCCGCCATGCATTTCGCGACTACAACTCCAACGAACGCGTCCAGCTCAAAGTCTCCCGCGTGGCGGACCACCCCCACCTTGCCGGGACTGACAGCGAGTTCTGTCCAGAGGGCTTCCTTCACGGCGGGAGGAGTCGGGAAGGTCGAGATGAAGGCCTTCGTTTTGAGGCGACGTAGAAGACTGGATTCCAATCGAGCGGCAAGCTTGGCCTCGGGGGAAAGTCGTATGTTGGACATAATAATGTATGGTCGTGGAGGGAGAAGACGGCGCGCGCAGGAGGAGGAGAGCGAGGAGCGAGGAAGGAGGAAGGAAGGAGGAGGGAGTGGGTTGTCCCAGTCCTCGTACTGGGCGAGAAGCGCCGACAGAATGTCTATGCTTTGTAAACAAAGCCTCAAGATTTGCGTGAAGCGGTCAGCATTTACAGTATGAGACGGAGGGGGTCGTTTCACAAGCACGTCGAGTTGACCTCCTCGGCGCTCGAGTAGGCAGCTGCCACAATCTTGGTCAGACCTGCTGCGTGCGCGTTAACACTGGGATTTATATCTTTATCGCCTACGAACCTGTTTTGTCGACGATGAAGACAAAGTTCCGGAGGCAGGGACCTTTAAACTTCGGAGGATCCATCGACAAGTCTTAAGCCCTTTGAAACGCAATGACATCTCTTGGCTGTAGCGCTCCAGATTGGGCTGCTCAATCCATTGTTGTCCTTGAGAGCTAGTCAGTCCATGGCGGAGGTCAAGAGAGGAAGAAGTATGTTGTCGCATGTTTGCACGTCCGGGACGCGAAGGGCGCCGCCGAACTTGAAGACGAAGCTGCAAGTTCTTTAAATATTGGATGGAAGCAGAATCTTGCAGATCATTCATTGAAGCGCTCGAATGCGCGAGGAATACAAAGTGAGATCTTCCCAAAGGAAGAAGGGGTGCAAAAAATTGTTGCACGTCTCGCCGCACGAAGCGGCTTGAGCATTGCGAAGTCCAAGCTTTCAATGTTTCAACCCCAATCACAAAGCTCAGAACAACAAAATATTCTTGCCCATAATCCAGCAGTCCATCGTGTCGAATCGGTGTTGGTGGTGGATCAGACTTGGTACGACGACATCCCTAACACCTTGTCAAGGGGCGTGTAGTTAACCCAAAGCGCTCCAAGCGGCGTCTTTGATCCAAAGATCTCAGCCTCGGGAGCATTCAATGTGCGGAGCACGAGTGAAGGGAAGAACCAGTATCCCGCGTCCCAGCAGTCCATACGGAAAGCCAGGGAGGTAATCTGGATCTCCTGCACTCGCCAGTGCTCTCCCTACTGGTAGACGCAGGCACTATGAGCGACTTGAGGGATTCGGAACATCGCGCCCAGTCGTCACCAGGGTCGTATTCGGATCTGAGGAGAATTCAGAGAGTGGTACGGGCACAGGCGAGGGTTGAGGAACGACGATCGAAGCTTAAGATCGGTACGTGGCTATGCTAGGGAGGACGAAGTGAATCGTCAACGCCAGATGAAGACGGCAGGCGAATGGAGACTCACGTCGTCAGATGAGGAGCTGAGCGGGTAGGGCAGGATAAGACACGTCAGTTCGAGGCCAGCAGATGCGAGAAACTTGCTCACTTGTGTTCGGTAAGGTTCCACGAGGCGAGGACGCGAACGAGCCATCGACGCTGTGGGCTATGTCAACTTGGGAGCGGGCGGGCACCGATTGACTCACTCCGGTGGGAGCAACTGACTGTTAGGAGCCATCGATGTGTGGGTGGCGATGCCGTCGGCGCGAAGGAGAGTGCCAAAAGAATGGGATCATGAGCCGTCGACGCTGTGGGACAAGAATCGTCGGCGCAGGAATAGATATGAGTATGAGTGACTTACTAGGTATCAAGAAGACCCATTCTGAGAGAGACGGGAGACCATCGACAAGGTGGAAGATGGGGGTTGAGAGCAAGATGGAGGCTGACGTTTGCGGAGGTTTGTCGTTGTCCAAAACCAAACAAACGTGACAAAAACATTACGCAGTGCGAAATACGGGAAAGCGTAGGTAAGAGAGGCCGCTACATAGACAACGCAATTGACCGCTCCCAAATCCGTGCATCAAAACCATAGCTCTCGATGTGATAACCCGCTAGACATACCTAGGCTCAATATTTGCAAGCGGTCCCAAGCTTGCTTGTCATTGAGATTGATACACACTTTCACCAAGGTTTCGCCTCCAAAACGGGATTTCTGCATAAGGGCGGTAGTCAGTTAGGATCGCTTCGGAGGATAGATGATAGAATGTACTCACACCGCCTGGAATGTCCTCCGAGTTCAATTCGCGTCTCGATTGGGAGGCGCCGCCGAGTTACCTGTGTGGTCGCATTAGATTTAGACATACAGCACGGAAATTTTAAACAGCCAACCTGGAGCTTTGATTCGAGGACTGATCTCTCGGCACGCATGTTGACAAGTTCCAGAACGGGGATGTGATTGTAGTTGTGGTCGGTCGCCATCGGCATTGATTTCCTCTGCGCGCTCTTCCTCAGCGAGCTCGGAAGTCATCTGACCCTCTTTCTTCGTCCCCATATCCACTGGAACGCCGCGCATGGACAGCAGAATCGTGTTGCACGCAGCGCTCCCAGCGCGAGATTCCACACCGATCTTGGCGTCGCCTGCGTCCATCGGGGCAGGAAATGGCGCTCGACGGCAGCCGAGCAGGTTGCGCCAAGCTCGTTCTCGAGACTGATGATGCCAACGAAGTCCAGCGAGGTCGTGCACCGTTCGGGAAGGGCGCGGTGCAAGTGGGGTAGATGTCGCCTTGAATACAGGAGCGGAGGGCCATGGCTCTGTGCGCGAATGGGAGGATCGAGTGGAACGAGTAAGCGGGCTTCAGACCGTTCCTGTGGACGCCATTGGAGCTGGAACCGGATGCGGGAAGGCAAAGGATCTAGGAGTGAAAGTGAAGGGACGGGTCGAGGCAAAACCAAAGAGGTGTAGAGAGTCGTCCAATTTTGTTCAGCGCTCCGTTACGTTCGAGAGAAAGATCGACGGCTGCGGGCCTGGGACGCGCCGCAGAGATGCTTCTGAATCGGGCGCTGCGTTTCGGATATGATAACAATCGTACTGTTTTAATCAGTCAGTAAAGCAACTCACAAGACCCTTCCCAGACTCACCTGGATCGCGGAACGATATTGAGACCCTGAGAGAGGGCCTCATTTGATCATTGAGTCGATAGTTCTGCGCTGTGTACAGCCTCGAGGTTCCTCTATGCACATTTGTGAGTTAAAAATCTGAAGCGACAGCGCTGAACAGAAAATCAGTGAATGAAGATGGACCAGATATGACACGCCGCACGCAATTCGCTATTATAGCCTTGACTCGAAAACCACATTGAATACAGTATCGGAGAATGACCGAGCACATCCTAGGGAGAGGGTCCAGCGATGTAAAAGAGGACCTCGCGGCAGAGAGCAGGAGATGGGCCCGGCGCAAGGCGCACTGCAGATTCGGGCGTAAGTCTCAAACACCGAATGGCAGCCCTCGTCGTTGATGGCTGATGGCAACAACGCCCGAGTCTTCCCCGCTGTTGCGGATCTTCCCGACGCTTGCTGCGAAGATATTATAATCGGAAAAAGTATATGTTTTCAGTGCGTTACAAGAAGGCAACAGTAATAAAGCTCTCCGAAGAGAGAAGGTGGGGAAAAAATTGGTACTATCGAACCGCACGAGACGGCCGACAGGGCGCCACGAAAGCACGAGCAAGGGCAACGGAACCTCTGCAACACGGACAACCCTCAACACTCCCTCGCCCTCTAATCCGACCCAGGGTTGGCGAACGATCCGAGCTGGTGCGCTACCCGCCTTAGCACCTTTGGCCCGACGACGCCATGCCTTATCGTTCCAAAAGGGAGCATTGAAATGTAAATGCACGCGCGTGAGGTCCACCGTGATTCTCCCGGTCCCACGAGGACTCATCAGAGTGCCACAGGATGGAAGCCGCGAGATCCACGCGCGCCAGTCACTCTCCCAAGCGGTAACCGACAGTAGGCTGACAAAAGCAAGACGGGATTCAGGTTCGGGCCGCCCAGTCTTCACGTGTCGAGAACGGCGAGGGCGTTGGAAGCCAGCAATGAATCGGGGGTCTGGTCGTATGAACGAGGGCGGAAAACAGATGAATTGGTGAGCGGCTGGAGGACATGATGGGCGTCGAACGCAAGAGGGTAAGGATGAATGCCGCGGGATTGCCTGAATTTATACCCCGCTGAGGCTGACATGTCAGTATGACAATATCGGTTGATTAAAATGGAGATTTCCCGGCTCGTCCGAAGGCAGTGAAATCGGCGGGTATGGTGCGGAACTTGTGGATTTGCTGTGCTCGAGCCGGCCGAGGGAACACAGAGAAAAGCTGTTGACGAAGACACGTCAGAAGATAATTCTTGGAGAAAGTAGAGATCAGTAAATGGTGGATGGCGCATGGGGAGCGCTGTTATCATATGATTCGATTCTTCGCACGTAGATACTGGAGTTCGTTATCGAGGCGCGGTAAATTGTTGAAAGCAGCACGAATTGATGGCACGTGGGCGCGTTGACGGCCTGAAGCTGCTTGCGCTTGCACAGCCGCAGCACAATCGTTTCTCCCACTTACGAAGTACTCCTCCAGCCCCAGCCCTTCTTGAATCGCTGAAAAAGAGACTTTCTATCAATAACAAGGTACAAACAAGGTACTATTGAATATTTAAACCTCTGTGTAATAGATTCTGATGTCCGTCCAGTTGCTAACCAACTGGATAACTCGGGTCGTATTATGAGGCAATTGAACGGTCGTTGGCACTGAAACGTTTCAAAAATCTGGAGAGCCTCTACCGGTAGTCATTACTGTAACTCCTCCGAAATTTCGATCTCGCGGCCTGGAGTATGTATTGATTAGAGAAGGTTGGCCGGGAGTTCATCGCCCTTACCCAAATAACTAACAAGCGTTTCGAGCATCAGAATCCAGATCTTCAGCTCAACGAAGATGTCGTGCGTGTAATACAAGCGAGAGTTTGTTGCGAAGGTAAGTGTAATCAAAGAGCATAGGACATGTTATATTCCGAACTTGAATATATATACATATCTACACGCCGAGGCGGGCCAAACAGCCGCATCGATGAGAAACTCCCCGAAGGGAGAAGGGTGTAAAAAAATTGTGCAATCTCGAAGCCGCATGAAACGACTCGAGTATTGCGATCCGATGCAACTCTGCCACCACAAAACATGCCGACAACAAAAAATCCTCAGCCGCCCAATGCATCTCCCCGCACCTCTAGTCCAGTCCGTCGTAGTCGAATCCGAGACCGTCGGGCAGGCAGCAGTCCGATGCACTGAGAACTGAACCCTAGCCAATCACGTCCCCAAAGGATCATGGATGTCGGGCATCTCCACCAGGCGGCGGATCCACGCGAGCGCAGAAAGCCCGTGCACACACCCCCGCGTACCTCCGTTGGCCTTTAGCGAGCGAGGATCGAACTCAGTAGGTTGCCCGCCGCTGACTTGCTCCTTACAGCACCGTCCACCCGTCCCGCCCAGGGAGGGGTCAGCGCGTTGCACCAGGCCGGACAGGAGCTAAACAATGACTCCGCTTGGCCAACGAGGCGGTTGATAGAGGGCCGCGAGCCGCTGCCGCGACTGCCGCCGCGGCCGGGGCGCTCCCGGGACGTGTAGGACACGTGCACTGTGAAGTGTGTGTCTAGATGTCGGTAAGGGCATAGAGGGTACTGCGGCCGGGGCCCCTGAGTCGATCCTTGTTGATTTCCACAGTCGGTGCTCGGAGGTTGCCTGAAGGGATACTCAGAAGAAGAAAGGATGCAGAATTACAACGTACCGTGGGGAGGTCGTCGTGGTGGGAGGGAGAGAAACATGAGGGGCTGACATGTATAAGATTCGATGTTTGCAATGTTTGCTTCCGCTCAGTTTGAAATGTTTGCTTCTGCTGAGTTCCGCAGATGTCTTGACTTCCAAAAAATGTCAGCCACCCAAGTCCTGTTTGTCTCTTACCATTAAGACGGTCAAGCGTCCATATCCTAAACGACTCTACCCTCCACGGGATACCCGCCCACCCTCACTCAGTCCTACCCCCCGGCATTTTATCCGATCGAGAAGATCAGCTCCGAACAATTGCATGCTTGGGTCGAGGACTCGATCCAGATGAGGAACGAAGACGAGCGATGCTTCCACGCTTCCACCGCGCGTCTCGAGCAAATCCTGCAGGTTCTCCGCTAACGTGAAGCCGAGGCCACCGAATGATGCGACGCCGAGCAGAAGCTCCATGAACAGGCCCTATGCGCGCGCAACCAAGAGTTCTCCAACAGGGACATTGCCCAGCAAGTACTAGCCGCATGGTGGGCTACAGCCGCCGAGAAGTATGGTATGGCTCCCGATCTTCTTTTTCATATTTTCCCTCGTGTTTTGCAACTGATCCCATGGCCATCGCGAAGCTCAAGGACGAGAGGATCGCGGGTCCGCGGAGAGGGAAGGCCGTCTTGCCGGCGACTCTTTTCAATATTGGGGGAAGGGGTCTCAAAAAGAAGATTGTTCGGGTGTAGAATGTGGGTTTGGATTACTATGTTACACTGCTTGGAATTCAGTAAATTATAAGCCTTGGACGAGTAAGAGCACGGACCTAGAATATACACTACTTTTCAGACGCAGACTTCCCGTGAACCAGCCCGAGGCCCAGGTTCCTCTTCGAGCTGCTCCGGAGCACTCGCGTTGTCGGTGGGGCCGCGAGAAATTCTTTGAGCTTGAGACCGTTCCAGCGGTACCAGGAGTTTTGATATCTGAATCAAAACAAGAAGTCGCGTCCAGTCAAGATCCCGTTGATGCTGGGTAAGTCCTTCAGAGAAGCAGAAGTGCGTTACAAAACCATATGGGTAAACTGGAAATTGAAGCAGGAGACGAGAGGACGCGGATGCCGGACGCGTTGCGGGTGTCACGTGGCCGCCGTCTTGTTGTGACCAACGCTCAACTTCACGCCGCCACCACCGGCAACAACTCGCCTCGTTTCGAAGCCAGCAACAGTTCAACGAATTTTTCGCCTCCTTTCCAATCACCGCTCGCACCTAGAAAATGGCGATCTACGAGTCAGCTGGTTCCGCTCCCAACTTAGGTCCTAAACTTTCGGCGAAAGAACGTCGCGGAGAGAGAAGAGAGTTTCAAGCCGCCGGTCTCAATATTCTTGCATCTTCGATATCCATCCCAAGTCCATCAAGTGATACGCCTTCCTTCTCCCATGATCGTCTCGAGCTCGAGAGCAGCCTCCCCGTCCCTTCCATCCCAGTCTCAGAAATCGCCCACTCACAAGAACTCGATGTCTCGCGCTCCGCTGCCTCCACCATCACACCATCTCAAGCTGGTCTTCGCCTTCCTGTCCCTTCTTTCTCCGCATCGCAGGTCGTCGCCGTCATGAACTTTGCTCTTCCATCGACCCCCAACGAATTCTCGATACTCCCTGCTGACGTCTCGATAAATTTCGCCGTTCCAACGCCATATCCGAGCAAGAAAGGTAAAGGAAAAAAGGCAAAACGGCTGGGAAAGAAGAAGAAAGTAGCTCCTACGGCCGACCCAACCAAACGGAATGACACTTTGATCGCTATTGGGATGACGGCTCTGTCTGCACTGGAGCGGCTTGGGAAGCGCGGGAAATATCCAGACGCTGCACTCGATGTTCTTAAAAATATTGGGGCTCACGAGCTGGCCGATCTCGTTACGCTCGGAAAAGCCCACGCCTCGTATGGATTCATCACCACCTTATACGAAGGACTCCCAAAACATATCTTGAGTCGTGGGTCATTAACGGCAAGTCATCCCCTCTAACGATATCACGCACTGCATTAATTCTTAGTAGACTCTCCGGAGTACACTTCTCCATTCTCGGGGCCTCAAAATACTCCTCCACAAATTCGACGTTCCGGCAGCTATGGCCAAACAGCATCCACCGCAACAAATATTCCATGCCTCGTTTGCTGCCATTGCTCAACTCGGTTCCGCACTCGATGTTCAGCAATTCATCACTGACCTCTTGGGGCCTGTAATTGCAGCAATCCTTGAAAAAGCAACGGAGTATGCTCTCTTATCTTCTGACTAGATATATTTTCTGACGAACTTGCAAGCTTTCCATCTCTTCACAAAGGGATGCTTATCTTTGAAGACGAGACTAGAAAGATTCTGGAACGGATACGCGCGGATGAGGGAAACCCAAAGTGCGCCATTTGAGCTAGTGGACTTGAACATGCGCGCTCACCAAGATATTTAGCGTCGCGCTAAAACGCAGGCATTCCCCGCCTAAAGAACACGGTGCGTCTACTAGTATCGAATGGATAGGATGTCTATTAAGCTAACTGTATATCCCCAGTTCGCCCTCTCCTACGCCCTCAAAGCCCCAAGCAGGACGTGAAGCGCCGGAAAAGTTTTCATGCGGGGGAGAACGGACGGGAATTACTACCGCCTACAAATTTCATGAGACGGAATAGTTTCAACGGCGGTGCAGCGAGCTCTAATGCTAAAGAAACAAGGCGGGGCAGCGACACCGGCGAGGAATCAGGTCTGTGAAACCTTGTGTGAGCTCACACGATTAATTCATTCTTCCGATGAAGGAGGGAATGATTCGGCACCTCTTACAGTCGTGAACTCCGCTGCAACGAATGAACCTGTCATGCCGGTTATCTTAGTCTCGAGTAATGATCTCGAGAGCACAGGCAAAGTTACTGTCGCTTCTTACACCTTCATTTATTTATTATTTCTGTGCAGCGGAGGCGCCGGTACCCGTTGCTTCAATCCTAGGTCTATCAGTCGGTGGTATGTATCTTGGTGGCTTCGTTGCTCTGGGGCCTTATTGAGCGATATGTATTCCGCAGTGGCTTCTCAAGACAGCTTCCACCAAGATGTGGCGACGGAAGGCACGGAAGGTAATATATCTGTCGATCACTCAACCTTCCCATTCTGATAAAGTTCAGAAGATGGTGGGAAAGACAATGCACCACCGCCAGTTTCTCAAACAGTTGCAGGTAGATGAGGTCCGAATATGTCCGACTGCATGCTAATACACTATCGAAGGTGTGAATCCTGGCAAAATCGCAGTAAATCTCACGACCTACATACAAAACAAAATCATGGCCACCGAGTTTACGTCCGATCCATTCAAGGACATTCCCATCCTCTCAATCCCCATGTGGAATATATTGCTAGGTGATGTAGACACCCGGAATCCTCTGGAGACCTGCGGGGATGCAGCAATGCAGGTTGTTATGTCGGAGATCGTCATTGAGAAGGCCAATGAGTTACAAGAGGTCAAGGATAGAAAAGCGGTCAAAAGTGTCAGTTGATTCACTCTCTCTTCCTATTCGCCTTTTAGTAAATTCATTTCATCAGTCTCTCATTGGGCCCCTTCTTTCAAACGCGACGTTTCTTCATCTGGTCTCTCAGCGAAGCTACTTCATTGGCCACACATTACCGAAATACCCTGGCAACGCCTGGGAAGTCTACGCCGGTGCTCTCGCCCGCGATGCATCCCTATCGGCTCTCAAATCGGTGGTGGAGGTTGCCTTTGAGCCGCTGATAGCTGCAGCACTTGATGCCCGATCTGAGTACGAATGGTGATTATATTGCTTCCCTCGACCATACCCTTCTAATCTGAATCAATCCCAGGATCTCGGAGCTACTGGAGCCAGAAGATGACCGAATCAAGCGAATAAATGACAGCAAGAGACGAATCCGGCTTGTACGACAACGGCACCCGGATGATTATTCTTCTGGGGCGGAAGTTTCTTCGAGCAGGTTGAGAAGCAAGTTTAAATTCACTACAGGTGATCTGGATCCATCTAAATATCTGGAAGGTAATGGGGAGGAAGCGGGAACGTCAAGACGGAGGCCATTTGCGTCCATCGTAAGCAATTCGCTTCTTGTGATCCACTATTATTCTGATATCTGACAGGTCAACGACCCCGAGCCGGAGGCATTCCCAGGAACGGGGAAAACGGTAATATTATGATACGTCACATCGCCCCATGACTCAAAACACCATTAGTTTCCCTCAATCGTTTTCTCTTTTACGGCGCCGCCACTGGAGAAACCGGTCATCGTGAAGGACCTCCCACTCCCTCCCTTGCTCCCTCCCCCTGAAGGCGAAGGGGGAAAGAAGAAGCCACTTCGATTCGATCCGTTCCAACTGTGCACTTGGAGCTAGAGGATCAAGTTTGCGTTGGCGACGCCAGGGTGGGTCTGGGTGCGAGCGCGTAGGTGGATCGCAACAGAGGACAGGGTTGGTAAGCACCAGCGGAAACGCGGGTGGCAGCATGAAACCGAAGATACGAAGACTTACGGACGGACTTTTCTTTATTCTCACCCATTTGTATTATGATCACCGCTTTTCTTACGCACGATACGCTACTAGTACACAAATAGTATCATCAATCCCATTGGTAATCCGCACAGAAATGGTCTCTATGCTTGCCAAGTACTGGCCTCAGGCAGGCGGAATATTCCATTTGCGAACGGCAGATTCTCGTAGTAATGCGGGTGCTACGCCGCATATGTCAACGCCCGCGAAAATTCGATGCACAGACGGGCGCGTTGGCCATCCGTGTTCTGCAGTGAGCAATAGCGCCTTGACTATACCCACCCGAAACATCTGGTACACTGAAAAGAGGCAGGCAGTGCTGTTCAAAGGCGGGGAGGCATGACTATCATCCAATTTTCACAAATGTACATACACAAGATACCCTAGATACGCATGCGATGTGGTCATGGAATAATCTCTCCGAAGAGAGGAAGGGAGATGAAAAAATTTGGTGATAGCACCACACGAGGCGGGCGTATCAGCGACAGACGAGAGGATTCCGTGCTAGTCGGAGGGGGTAGAGAACATTAGCTCGAATTCTTGAGAGGAGAAACTCACAAATTCGAAAGCCACGATAGATCCTGGAATACAACAGCTTGAAGTGACGAGGAGTGTGGTGAAGGATCAGAGCAGGTCCGGTAGCCGCCCTAGCACCTCGCCCAGAAGCTGACAAGGACCCATCGGACCAGAAGGCGGTCTTCGATCCGAAGATCTCAGCCTAGGGAGCATTAAAACGCGAGCTGCACGAGTGGATGCGACCCGCGATCCCTCTAACCCAAGGTTTCTATACAGAGCGCCTGGGAAAGAAGCCCGCGACCTCCTCACTCGCCAGTGCTCTCCCTTACGAGGTATCCGATGGCCCGCCGCGACCGCTGGGGGGATTCGGGAGTTAGGGCCGTCCTGTCATCACCATCTAGGAGAGAAGGAAAGAATCAGCGACACAGGAAGCGGCCACGTACAAGTCCGGGAGACTTGGACACGTGGTCGGTGGAAAGTGCCACAGGAAGGAAGCCACGGGGTCCACGCGCGCCAGTCACTCTCCCAAGCGGTAATCGACAGTAGGCTGACAAAAGCAAGACGGGATTCAGGTTCAGGCCGCCCAGTCTTCACGTGTCGAGAACGGTGAGGGCGTTGGAAGCCAGCGATGAATCGGGGGTCTGGTCGTATGAACGAGGGCGGGAAACGGATGAATTGGTGAGCGCCCCGAGGACATGATGGGCGTCGAGCGCAAGAGGGTAAGGATGAATCCCGCGTGATTGCCTGAGTTTATACCCCGCTGAAGCTGACATGTCAGTATGACAATATCGTCTGATTAAAATGGAGACCTCCCGGCTCGTCCGAAGGCAGTGAAATTGCCGGATATGGCGTGGAACTTGTGGATTTACTGTATTCGAGCCGTCGAGAGAGGCTTACAGAGAAACGTTGTTGAGTACTGTACTTAGGTTGCTCGAACACACGTCGGAAGATAATCCTTGATGGAATTAGCGAATTTTAGATGGGCATGAGGAAAGTACTGGTGTACCATAGCCATATAGCTCAATTCCTGGGGCATAGACTAACTAGTCAGGTCGTGGTGAAGGCGCGGAAGCGAGAGTTGATGGCACGTGGTCGCGTTGGACAGCTTCAATTCCAAATCCTCGACGCGTCATCCTCACTAGAGAATCATCTCCTTCCAAAAACCATCAGGAAGCTTTGCTCGAGGGAGGCAAATCAGCGCGTGTGAATATGATAGACTTATTGAGAGTCTGTGGGTATGTCTGTGAATGTCGAAAGTTGAAGGCTGAAGTTGTTGACTAATTCTAAACAGTGAAGGCAACTTGACCCGAAGCACGCCGCGAGTGGGAGATAAAGGACTCGAGAGGACCGCGGACGTTGGCTGCTGGTATTATACCCAAGTTGGCAACAGGAGTCTTTTCGGCGCGCCGAGCGCATGCGAATTCCAGGATACAGCCTCTTGAAGATCTGAGTATATCAATTCTTACGCTCGCACTCTATGGGCCATCCCGTTCCCCGGCGGCATCCGACTCAAGCCCGGATT
This sequence comes from Mycena vulgaris, assembly GCA_029204335.1. Taxonomy (NCBI): domain Eukaryota; kingdom Fungi; phylum Basidiomycota; class Agaricomycetes; order Agaricales; family Mycenaceae; genus Mycena; species Mycena vulgaris. The sequence continues at coordinate 180,038 of JARGYA010000077.1, read as the reverse complement.
TGTTTCGGAAAATACCTCTTGTAATCTTGGCGCACATATTCGTTCTCCCCTTTTGCCTGACTGTCGATCCACATCCACTCAGAGGGTCTTCCCCGACACTTCTCACATCTCACGGGACCGGGGAATTGCGGAGGCGGAGGTCCAAACAAACCAATCCTTCACCCTCAGCTTACACCACGCACCAGGCGCCTCGCCATGAAGCTTGGAAATCACTTCGTCCGGGATCCATAACCTGCAAAGTCGGCCATGTCAATACAATGTACACAAGCATCCGCGCCACTCCGTTGAAACTTACCTCTGAATCTCTCGCGCCCGTCATTGGAGGCTGCACGGAGTCCGGAGAGGGAGAAGGTCGTCGACGTGGCACGAACCACCTGTGCTGCTGCAAGTGGGGTAGTTACGGCGTGGGGGATGTGTACGTGACGAATGTAACTTACACCTGGTACCCTCATCTGATTGCTTTCTGTCCAGCAGGTGATGCCCCAATAGGCGAAGCGGTGGGGATTTAGCGCCTTCGTGGCAGCTCGTTGGCACAGCTGCGAATTCGTCGTAGACGTAGCACGCTCGCCGCTCATGAGCTTCCGATTGGTGGATCCTCGGATGGAGTCTCATTCCGACTTGGAGCAGGCGGAGAGGAATATGTGCCACCCGTCGATCCTGCGCCTGGTTATTCGTGGGAAGACAAAGCCGGCGACAGTACCGAGGTGCATCGAGGGTACAGAGAACTTTCAGTGGGGTTGTCGTCGAAAGAAGGAGACATTTGCGGGCCGAGTCAGTCATCGCGCGCGGCCGGTAGGTTTCCCTCGTTCAGGGCTAGAAACAGAGACTCATTCACAGTTTTTCGGTAGGTGCGGAGGATCGTGTGCCATCGTCGACTGCGGACGGCTCAGCGTCGAGTTTCGAAGAGTGGAACCTAGCGAAAGCCCATCGATCTCATGAGGCTTGCGCTGGACTCGAAGCTACGAAGGCCGTGGGTGTCGACGGTACGGCGGAGGTGCGGTGGATATTTCCAGACGAGGTGGGAGAGGAGGGAGGGCGAAAAAGGAAAGGGGGGATTGTGATTAGCCGGTGGGTGGGCCCGGAAGATCAACGGGCGATCATCGCCGCGCGCTCCTCCATCTTGTCGCGGCGATGTTTTGGCTCTCCGTCTCGACCAGCTCGCACAAAACCCTCTGATGGATCCTGTTGCGCGAGCGCGCTTCGACCATTGGTAGTGCTTCGTTCATATAGCTGCCACCCTCCCTTCTCCGTGCTCCTATAGGTCGGAATTCTACCTGGGAAACCGGCCCGGGCATTCGGCCTCGCATTTCTTGTCCACCGGAGAAAATCGATCCAGGTTCCCAGGATCTCGCCCAAAACACGACAAAGAGTCTTCAAGTCCGTACTTCCTTTATCTTCTTGCTCTTTCACCCGACTGACCCAGAGTTCTAGTCAGATTTTGAGTCAGCTCGCAGACTGGCCGAACATACTCCTACACCCGTTTCGCGCGATTCCCTTGGATCAGTCTGCCCAATCCTCCGGCTCGTAGTGGGAAAAGACACTGGATGGGAAAAGACACCGGAATTATGGTCACGGTGCCCCACATCCCGCAGATGCACGCGTACTGTGCTCACGACGAACCCAAATATCGCTACGCGGGTCTTGCATGTCTCGAAGGCCGCTCGATACGGGCTGCCAGATCGTGGAGGCACTTGAGCGCCGCAGCGGACGGGTCACTAAGAGACAAGGCGGAGCGGATAGTGCGGCACTGCTGCATATCGAAGCCGTCCTCTTCATCCGCCCCCCACAATACACCCGCAACATCGCGAAGGCTCGACAACTCGCCGCTCAGCACCTCGTCAGACTTCAGCCCGCCCACTTTTTAACCCATCCTTTATCTTGGACCCCCCTGCATCCGCGACGTCCGCCTACTCACCACCCACCGCTTGCAATACTGGGACCCGCAGCTGCTTGTCTTCAACAATCACCCAGTTGCACCGCCGCTCCTGCACGCTGACCGAATACGAGCTCCTCGTGGGCCCCTCGAGGCGCAAGGTCCGCCTACCACTTCCGCTACTACGGCTGCAGCCACTCGTCATTCAAGGGGTCAAGAAATGCCTTGAATCCTGTAGTGCGACAGGATTGGGGTTAATTCATCGGCTTCTTCCCTCGCAAGTAGTCTCAGCTCCTGCCGCACCCAAACACCATCCTCCACATCATGTCTGCACTTCTCATTCCTGTGTTCTTTTTTTGGGAGACCACCTCCGCTCTTCAGCTCTTCAGCAGCTCTGCGCCATCGAGCGTGCCCTTCACCTTGACTCAACCGTTTATACAAGCTTCGTCTTTGCATACACTATCCAGCAGTTCTAGATCTCACACCAGCTCATCGTTCATCGGCTTTTTTACTCCCATCCGATGCAAATCCCACTCGCGTTCATGTCTGGCGTTGCCTTTGTGTCCCAAAGCCGCCAGTAGCTTACGTGTTACAGTATTCATCGAGATCCAGTTCGCCTACGATGACATTTACACGGCACGACAGAGGTACTCAAGCGCGAGGGGGCTCATGTGGACTGAACGCGATAATGGACTGTCATCCATCCATTCAATACTGTACGCTAAAGGTAGCTTCGAATGAAATATCTTGACCTCTTGACCAAGACTCAGACTGGTCCGAGTGGCCTTTAACTGCTAACTCAAACGCGGAATCAGTACCCCTCACCTCACAGTATGCTGGGTCCCGTCGCGGCCCACGTACACCTCCGGATTCGTCTCCTCGTCCCAATGGGCTCGGTTTTGAGGTGTTGATAGAAATTCGAGGATATTCTCCATTAGGACAGTATCGGTCCAGATCCGCATTGATCAAGGTGAATTCTGACTCGCACGACTGGATCACCAACCAGTGTCGAGTGACACCAGTCAGTTCCCGTTTTTGTGCATCAATGCAGTGATTTAGCCTCTTTGCGGTTTTTTACTTTGCAGATTGTAGTAGCCGCTTAGTCGGAACAGAGTTCAAAAGGATCGAATACGTTTTTAGGGCGTCAGCAGCCGCTGCATCGAATGTAGGAAGAATGATAGAACAGTCGACTGAAGTAAGGTTTACAGAAGACGAATGGCATGGAGAAAGTCTCCCTGGTGTACATTCAACAACAAGTAGGTAGATTCAACCCGCGCTCGCAAGTTGAGGCGACTGGCGGAGGAAATACCAGTGAAGCATGCGTCGGTATTTGCTCTCCGACCGAAGCGGCAGAGGTGGTTCCGGAACGACGTCGGTTGGCGCGCGCCTCTCCTTCGGCATGCCCACTGCCTCCAACACTAAGCAAAAGCTGCAAAAATGCAGGTTCTCGTAAGCCGCAACCACTACAACGAGAAACGGGGGGAACTCACGACATGCGTACTATGTGGCATTAGTGAACTAGAGCTGTACGATTGGCATGCGCAGGAATGAGATACCATAGAGACGAGGGTTGTAGGTCGGAATGCAGGAAGTGATGGCCGCTGTGCATGCGGCGGTCCCTGTGAAGTAGCTTGGGGCGGAGAGGAACGACTTCCGGATCGAGAGAGATCGGGAGCCACGGTAGAGGTGGGGAGGGCTTCTTCGATTGTGAGGAAGGAATTGTTTACCGGGTCGATGGGAATCCGGTTTTGTACAGGACCTCCATTACAGAAAGAGATTAACATCTTGCGGGGCCCAGGGGCGGCGTAGAGATACCTGTCGGGAATGCGGGCAAATCAGAGCATTGGTGTTCGTAATAAAATGACAATTGTGCTGCTACTCAGTTAGTAAATTGGCTCCGCAAAGTGGACCTCTTCTAGACTCACCTAGATCGCGGGAGGAGAAAAGGGCGCGGTGAGAGTCGTCCGTATACATGCACATTTGCAGCACTCGTGCTCTATATGCTGGTCCAAATTAGCGGTGTTGAACAGAGAATCAGCGAATGCGGGCGGAGTAACGCACGCCAAATTCCTAGCCGCGCACATCCGTTTAAGAAATATCGGCACAAACATGCCTCATTGGAGTGTGAGAACCCACGGGTGCGGCGAGAATCTTGTAGTGCGCGCTCTAGCTGTCCGAAGCGCCCGCGCTGAAGAGAAGATCATTGGGTGGAACATGAATTGACCTAACACACGATGTCAGGACCTTCACTTCGAATGACCGGTAATTGAGTGGGGTGGTTCTGATGGATGGAACAGAAGGGAGTTGGTGATGCGGCTCAGAACAAGATGGGGAAATGAGACTGCAGACTCCGAGTCCAGGCTTGTGGCCACTGGATCGTCGATGGTGGTGGACGAGAGCGCTCGTCGTTGATGCCAACAACGCCGGAGAGATTTTCCCAGCTGTTGCGGATCTTCCCGGCGCTTGCTGCGAAGATATTATAATCGGAAAAAGTAATGTTTGCAGTGCGTTACAAGAAGGCAACAGTAATAAAGCTCTCCGAAGAGAGAAGGTGGGGAAAAAATTGGTACTATCGCACCGCACGAGACGGTCGACAGGGTGCCACGAAAGCACGGTCAAAGGCAACGGAACCTCTGCAACACGGACAACCCTCAACACTCCCTCGCCCTCTAATCCGACCCAGGGTTGGCGAACGATCCGAGCTGGTGCGCTACCCGCCCTAGCACCTTTGGCCCGGCGACGACATGCCTCATCGTTCCACAAAGGGAGCATTGAAATGTAAATGCACGCGCGTGAGGTCCACCGTGATTCTTGCAATCCCAAGAGGGCTCATCAGAGTGCCACAGGAAGGAAGCCACGGGGTCCACGCGCGCCAGTCACTCTCCCAAGCGGTAACCGACAGTAGGCTGCCAAGGCAAGACGGGATTCAGGTTCGGGCCGCCCAGTCTTCACGTGTCGAGAACGGTGAGGGCGTTGAAGCCAGCGATGAGTCGAGGGTCTGGTCGTATGAAGGAGGGCGGAGAGCGGATGGATTGGTGAACGACTGGAGGACATGATGGGCGTCGAGCGCAAGAGGGTAAGGATGAATGCCGCGGGATTGCCTGAATTTATACCCCGCTGAGGCTGACATGTGAGTATGACAATATCGGTTGATTAAAATGGAGACTTCCCGGGTTGCCCGAAGGCAGTGAAATCGGCGGGTATGGCGCGGAACTTGTGGATTTGCTGTGCTCGACCCGAGGGAACACAGAGAAAAGCTGTTGATGAAGAAACGTCAGAAGATAATTCTTGGAGAAAGTAGCGATCCGGCAAATGGCGGATGGCGCATGGGGAGCACTGTTATCATATGATTCGATTCTTCACACGTAGATACTAGAGTTCGTTATCGATACGTGCGAAGAATCGAGGCGTGGTAAATTGTTGAAAGCAACACGAATTGATGGCACGTGGGCGCGTTGACGGCCTGGGCGTGTTTGCGCTTGCACAGCCGCAGCACAATCGTTTCTCCCAATTACGAAGTACTCCTCCTGCCCCAGCCCTGCTCTTGAATCGCTGGAAGAAGAAACTTTCTATCATTAACAAGGTATGGAATATTTAAACCTCCGCGTAATAGATTCTAATGTCCGTCCAGTTGCCAATCAACTGGATAACTCAGGTCGTATTATGAGGCAATTGAACGGTCGTTGGCACTGAAACATCTGGAGAGCCTCTGCCGGTGGTCATTAATATCTCAATTCGCGATCCAGAATTCGATGTGGGTCTTCCTTCCATGGTTATGGTCAACCATCCATGACGTTCCAGATTTTCTTTCCTTTTTCTTCTTTTGGACAATCCTCGGTGCTACAAACATTTAACCCGGGGGCCGGAAGGTGCGCTACAAGCTGGCTAACTGTATGCTTATTGCTTAATTCGTTGTCTCTAGAGCTTAACTTTTGAAAATACTCCGGCACAGCCAGTGCGGACGGAGAGACTGGGGCAACTGTGGACATTCGCACTCCGGCAACAAATCAGCAGCGGCGCATCTTCGAGCAGGAGCGTATGGCCTCCACTGCGGAAAACCGACACGACCGAAAGTACGTGTTACAAATTTTGACCCTTGTTAGAGTTTATATCCCCGCGTTCAGATTGGGATCTGACCAAAACCGACCATTTCACGCGGTCAAGAACCCGAACTGGTTCTAGGCTTTTAACGTGTAGTATCAACATTACGAGTGAGTCTTGCATTCGCGTGAATGGGGCAAGCTCGCGCTGATAAACTTGTAGGCTGCAATGTGATGGGCTACTCGCACATTTGATTGGATGACATGCCAGAGCTGTGTGCTGAGCGCGAATCCTGAACTCTCGGTTTGGGTGGAGGGTGTCGCGGCACGAGCGCCGATGGGGCGAGAGGACTCATCTCGTTGGTGTGTTCTCTGCTACGCTTGCTACCCGGGGTGTAGTGTACAAGACAGAAACGAGTTATAATAATTCATGACTGTGGTGTGGGCCTTCACGGTGCGCTGCGTAATCTCTGCTTGAGCGAAACGCTGTAATGTAATCCTCCAAGAGTCAGGCTTATGGGAGATCAAAGTGTTTTGACACCTTTTCTCCAAACATCGTCATGTCTTCCAACAACGACCCCGCCAAGTTGGATATGTTGAACCCGCCGCCGCCACCACCTGCCTCCGGGTCAAAACAGGCTAAAAAGCGGCGGAATCGCCAAGTCAAGGACGAGGAGGGTGCCCTCCCAGCGAACCTCGACAAGCAGAACGGTCGCCGGCGGGCGAAAGCCGACAAGGCCGGCCTCGCACCAACGGTCCTCAGTACACTCCCCGAGCTTGAAGCGTCGACATTCATTGCACTAGAATCCCTTCCGAACCGCAGCTTAAAGCTTCCGGTCTCCACGCTTAAATCCACGCCTCGCGAGCTCACTGATACTGTGGATCTTGGCAAATCACACTTCTCCTACGCGATTCTGGTAATTCTGAAGAACGGTCTCCCGACTAAGGTTCTGTCTAGAGGCTCCTTGACCGTATGCAGTTATTCCCTTCACCGCATTATATATTGATCAACGTTCTTTAGGTCGTCAAGTAAGCAATCCTGAGCCGATCCGGCATGAAGATCCTTGACATCAAAATCAAGCCTGTTGGTCGGGGTCGTTCAAATATAGAGGAACTCTTCTTCTCGTCAGGAACCATTGCCAAGGAGTTCTCTACTGCAGGCGTTGGTACCTTTGCTGGCCAACTTCTGAAACCCGTCTTCGAGGCGGTTTGTGAACGAGGGCGAAGGTGCCGTTGTTCCCATATTGTTGTGATATCTAAGTATACTAACTAGCACTAGCTTGAAATCTCTACAGGACAACAAAATCGTGATAGAGGACAACACGAGTCGTGTTTTGACCGAAATCAAAAGTGGAACAGAGGTGGCGAGGTACAGTGTTTCTTAAAAGCCTTGAGGTTGTACTCATTCTCCTGCGGTAGCTCTTCGACTGCAACAAACGGCAAATCCGCCAGATCACCACTTAAACGACGGTATTCGCCTGGGACCTCCGGGAAGGAGAACGGTATGTCAAACGAAGCACTTATATGGTACAAACTCACCGTCAAGGTTAGAACCTCTCCTTCCCCCGAGCCCGAAACCAGAAATCAAACGTCGTAAAAGCGTCAATGGGCCACCCGGGATCGTAGGTGTGTGGTATCATTTACATGATAGTAATGGCCCACTAATGCACCGACAACTGTAGGTCCTCAAAACGTCGGAGATCTTCCGCCATCCAGGAGACGACACAGTTTTACAACCTTAAGCTCCTCTGAGATTCGGATCGTAGAAGGAGGTATGTAATCATCAAGTTCTCTGTGCATTTACTATATGTTAACATGAAGTAGTATCCCTCCCAATAGTCACCGTATCACCACCCGGTGAAGGAGAACTCAGTAAAGCTAACTTTGTTTTGCTCCTTCGCAACATGTATTGACTTGTTTCAGTGGCGACTGCTCTGGATTCTGATCATAGTACTCGTCTGGATACTGCGGCAGAACTTACTTCTACGGAAGGAGGACTCGGTAAGCAAACTGTATTTGCTTTCAAGGGAGTTTATTCACGTCGTGTGCAGCAGTCGGTGATGCCGCTGATGCGGATGCCCAGGACGGTATGACATAACTATTTTCTTCGTTTCCTCCCTCATGCTTGTTTTTAGATCTTCTGAGACCAATCTCGGCAGGAGAACAATGCACCCAACAAGATGCAAAACAAGGTCCACCACAGGGTACGCTCCTTATTTTGTTCCTGTAAAACCTTTTTTAACTCGTGTTTCAGTGACAGCTCCTTCGGGTTCGGACCATACTCTTCCAGACACCCAGGGAGGACCTACTCCTGAAGCTGAGGGTATTGTAGTCGTTTCCCCGTGATTACTTTAAGCTCAGCCAAACATTACAGAGAAACCAACACTTCAGCGGTGTGTTCAGAACGCAGTAATCGCGGTGTTAACATCGCCATTGTTTACACTCACCATTCCGCATGTCTGTAACGAAGCGTGGGACATCATGCTCGGTGACGTCTCTGTCCGCGACCCATACGAAACGTGCGGGGACGCCGCGATGCATGTCGTGGTAACAGAGCTCCTGCTCGAAAGATGTAATGAGCTCGAGGACGGATTGGTGGTCAGAAAGGTGAATCCCTTTGTTTCTCTTTTCGTTTTTCTTTTTTGATAAATCCTCTTAGGGCATTATCGCTCCGCTCCTCTCGAACAGCACCTTTCTGCACATTCTTGCCAGCCGCGGCTTTTACCACGTTGGGCAGGACACTGCCAATGTGTTTCAGAAATATGTTGGTAATGCCTCTGAAGTTTTTGCAGGGGCTTTTGCAATCTTTGCTTCGCTCGAGAAGCTCAAAAATTGGATCAAGATCACTTTCGACCCAATTATCAAAGCTGCCATAAAGGCACTGCACGATTTTGACCGGTAAAATGTTCCAGTTGGATGTCTCACTCATTCTTATGTGAGCTTGAATAGCGTCAATCCGTTTCCCGGAATGCCTCCGAAAGCCGGTAAAACCCATTCTTTACAAGACGACGACGGGCCAAAAACAAGACGTAGAGCTCAAATTACATTTAATCCCTCCCATTCTAACTGTTATGCAGGTGCCCGCCATGGGGAAGGGCCTGAGTACCTCGAAGCGGTGGGGGCGGAAGGTCGTGATAGTGTCCCGAAGAGGATTCTACTGCCAAGACGATCATCCAGGCTTGTTGCAAAGGTTGGACCTTCTGCAAACATTCTGATGTCTATTCACCAATTGCAGGCAATGTCTTCCCGGAGCCAGGTTGACTCGCCTGTGGTCTCGGGATACAACTCTTCAGCTTCAATTCCATCTGTAAGTATCGGCTATTCTGTATACATCTGACTCCGTCTCATTTTTTTGGTAGTTCAATCCGGAATCAACTGAATTTACATTTGTTGTTCCCGAAGGTTTGGATTGGACGCTGTCTGGCACCGACCCCCAACCAAAGGAAGGTGATCTGGCGTTCTCCTTTGACCCCATGGAGTGGCTGGTCCACGGATAGACAAACGGTTTCTGTTGTGTTATTCTTATTAATTTATTTATATTCTGGGAACGGGTAATCTGCAGTATGAGCAGCTGTTGTAGCGATCAAATGAGCTCGTAGTCATCGGATAAGAATAGCTGGGTCATTTTTGATTCAATTAGTACAAAAGATATGTAAGATAAATACAACTGATGGAATGAAAAGGGATGCCGCGGTGACTCATTGCAAAATAGGATGAACTGACTCTCGAATTTGCGCCGTTTCGAAGACGGGCTTTCGCCGCCTGAAGATCTTGGATGCTTAGCAGGGCGGCCTTCGGTCTCCTCAGAAACGTCGTCGTCGATATCCATTCAAATGAGGCATTCTTCACAATAGTCGAATGGAGGAATGCTCGCGGAACATAGCTGCTACCTCGATCGCTACCGATATAGCTGGCACGAGAGCGAGCTTCACGAATGCTCTGAGAGCATCGAGCGATTTGTACCGTGCGATCGCAGCTGCGAAAACTCAAATGCATTCCCCGGGAACTTCGGGAAGGAATCTGAATCTCCGCTGAAGAAATCCCGATTGCGCAGGAAAATGTAGAAGGGTCGCGTTTGATATCAAGGAGCTATAACGGACTGTTGCAATATTTAATGCTAATCAAGGATGGAGGGAGAAGTGCATCAGGAAAAAACCTCCTTTACTAATTTAGGACTAATTTGTTTCCCGGTTTCCGATTCTGGTAATCTGGGCTAAACTGGCTGGATTAGTTGGATTTGCTACTTTCTCATCATCATCTGGTCGGAACAGTGAGAGGATGTTTTGGAGGGAGGTAGGAAGACAGGAAAATCATGTCAATGGTGGGCGGAGTGAAAGGGTTGTGCACAATGATTGTAAACTTGAGGTTTTGGTGAAGAGCAGAAATGAAACATTGTCGAAACATTCTAAGTCCGTTGCCGAGACACCGGCCCGAGTGTGCACGGACCGCACACGTGCCATCAAAAAAGTGGTTGGTGTCTGAATTCGGAAGGGCAGACAACACTCGTCAACAACTCTTGTCCTTTCTCCCCACCTCGTCGTTCGCCCGCCTCGACATCGCAACCCTTCCGCAACTTCTCACCGACGCAATGGTCGAGGCAATGGACCGACATGCTCAAGCGGCCATTCTCTCCCGTAGAAGGTGTTTCATGCTCTACGCTGGTCCTGCATAGTATGCGCCCTCGTTGGTGTACCCCGTGTCCTCTCTTCTCAACAACCATATAGCAAAGATTATGCTTCTGTCTGGCATACATATTGTCTCCCGTGTAAGTCGAGCTTTTGTGTTTTACGTCGTGACTGAGGCCTTGCCATAATAGTTTGGTGGGATGCCCGCACTTTTGACTGTGCTCTATGGGCAGTATTAGGCGGTAGACTCTTTGGTACGTTCCCGTCTTTGCGGCCTCACCTCCAGTATCTGCATGCTCATTATCTCACAGGTACACATATTTGACGGGTTGCGGGCGAAGGACATCGGCCCGGGTGTGACGGGAGACATGCGCACTTGTGCAACGCAGTATGTCACCGGTTCTTGATCTCTCGTGCTAACGGTGGAAGTGAGAACACCGAAGGAAGTTTGAGCGCCGAACTCGCCGCTGTCTTGCATCTCGCACAGATTGGGTTCGGCTTTGGGTGCGCCTGGCCCCAGATCTTTGTGCGTCGCGTCTCTTTACGTACTAAATGCTAACACAATTCGCTACAATGTCTAGTCGTCGTGCCTCTATACGATCAAGACAATGTCACATGTTTATTCTCATCCGCAGTGCCCATGGTACGCATGTCTCTGGTCATCTCGAGCTCGTACTCATTTTTTATTCTTATGTTATCAGCATTGTACAAAGGACGTAAATGTTATAAGTATGTGCATTCATTCATCTACATCGCCCGCGCGAACAAGAAGGGTACGTCCGCACGCTGCACCACTAATATTTGCTCACCTTTCCCCTTTCTCAGTGGGCCTCTGCGCGTCCCCCCGCGCGCTGCCCGGTACAGCTGTATGTTATACGCTATGGGGGAGAGGATCGTCGCTGTTGTTTTTCCTCTGCTCCTATCGCACCCATTCCCCATCATGGTACGTTTTCATCCTTCGTCTTACCAGTCACAACTGATCCAGGCGGTCAAAATAGCGGAGCCCATAGCACGACTCGATGAGTGATCCAACCGGCCTTTCCTCTCGCTGTGGACGCGGAACCGCTACCAGTCGCAGTGCCGTCGCCGCTAGACGAGTCGGGCTGCGTGATACTCAATGAAAGGCTTATACAATGATGATTGCATGTAGCTGTAGTCTTTTTGGTACCTGCATGTAGTTGTTAGTCTTTGAATATAATTTCGTTGTGTTCCAAATGCGTGGCTAGCAAAATCAAGGAACCTAATATGCATCTAAACCTACGATAATCGTCGCAACTGCTGGTTAATCAGGACTAACTTATCCCTAATTTATTTTCAACGTCACTAGAAAGCTAATGGAAATAAGCCGGGTAATCTGGCAAGATTAGTGTGAATTAAGGGCAATCCGGCCTCATTAGCAAAGGAGGTCTTTCCTGATGTGACGGACATATTTGAAATTCTTCTTGTCAGCAAGCTTGGTCTCTTGGTCGGCAGCGAAATGTTCCACAACGAGTTCGGAGACCACGATTTGTAGGGCGGCATCCCCACATGTCTCGAACGGGTCTCTGATCGCTTCGTCGCAAAATAGGAGGGACCAAACCGGGATGGAGAGATCGGGGAAGCTGAGAGGGTGCGACTCGAACGAATGCACCATTATTGTGTTCTGGATGTCGCGCCGCAGTCTTTCTGACGAGACCAGCTCGTTCTCTACGCCTTGGATACATACCCGTAGATTAGCTTGCAGTCACACCGGAGTAATAATTATAAGCAGTACCTGGCGCGGACTTGAGGTCCTTGGGTGTCTGAACGGCACTGTGGAGGGTATTTCGTCTATTGCGCCCCTCGTCCACGACTGGGTGGAGATGTCACCCATGTGATCCGACAGAGGAGAGACAAATTGTATACCTTTTATTTCACGCTCCCTGCCATGAAAACCGTTTTCTTTTGTCCGTGTTTTGGGCTGTCCGGGGACGGTAGTGAACCTGTAGATCGTGATGGCTACTCAGTGCAATTCAGATCACGCTAGAATGAAGCACACACCGCTTGTCGAACTCGTCGGTGGTCCCATCTGTGAAGCAGGATGGTGAGGAGCCGTCGGAAGAACTTCGGGCGCGCCGTGGTCGGAGACGACGAAAACTGGTAACCCGGATCCTATTCAAAATAAATATGGGAAACGTGCTCGAAAATATCATGCTATGTACCTGTCTCGGCGTCTCCGCCTGCTAGGCGCGGTGTGGGGCGGCTCGGTGTTAGGACGAGGGAGCCTACAGACATGAGCACTGGCAGTTAGTTCAATCCGCAGTGCATAGTGGTCCACACACGAGTGGGAGATGTTTCCACCGAAGGAAAATCTGCTGATCCAGGGCCGGCCGAACAGTTTTCAGAAACGAGTAATGGAGTGGTCGGGCTTGAGTTAGTCTCCCCTTCTGCTACATGCAATGAATGCGGGAAACATCCGAAAATATATGATACTTCGTACCTGTAAGGTTCGCCTCGGCGCTGAGACCACCTCCATGGTAGCTGTTCCGGCGTTTGAGATTGAAAGGACCTTATGTATGGGTAGAAATGTCATCAAAGACCATCTACTAGTCGAAATTGATATACCTTTCATTGTAAGATTTTCCGGTTCGTGGAGACTCTTTCGGCGCTTGGTTTCGTGTTTTGGGCTCTGCGGTGCCAGGACTGGACCTTCTGCTAATAGCGATTGAGTTCAATCTACATTCAGTACAAGTGTGATCTACCCACCAATTTCTTTGACTGTTGACGGTGAGTCAGGCCGCTTCCTGGGGAATCTGAATCGGGGAAAGAGGTTCAGTGCGGCAAGGGATAGATTAATTTGAGGCGCACACCACTCCTTGGGCTTCGGAGATCATTACCAGAACTCCGTCCGTTTCGTCTTTGACTAGTGTCGGCTCTGCTTGAAGAACAGAGGGTAAACTGATACAAGGATAACAATGATAGGTTTCGATGAGAATGAAATAGCTCACCCCCGGGCATCGAGACAAATTGCTTGAATCGTCGAGTCCAGATGCTCGGCCAAAAAAATCATGGACTCGTTCAAAGACAACGAAGCGCCCAGCGTTCCCATAGACGTGTTGAGAACCTGCACGGGCGAGTGTATTTCCTTAAGCTCGGAGGGACGTTCCGGTTGTTTGAATTTGAGGGCCAGAACTTTGAGTCCCCTCTTGTGGATGAGGGCGCTTCTTATATCCTGAAAAGCCAGTTAGAAATAGAGTTTGTCTGACATCCATTAAGGGGCCTACTATTAGGGAGCCTCGGCTGAGGATATGTGGCGGAAGCTGGTGGGATAACGTTTCAACGACTACGTCTGAGGTGTAGGCTTTTCCAAGCATCGCGCAGATATCGATCTCATCTGCACTGAGATCTCTCGTGAATACCTCCAGGACGACCTGAGGATACTTCCAACCCCCTGCCATCATCTCAAGCGATCTAGTCGCTGATTTATTCGGCGCTTTCAGGGTATTATCATCGGCGTCCGCAGCTGTCGCGCGACTGCGAGTATGTTTTTGCTTCGCCTTCTTCGTGTTCCGGGGCTGTGAGCTCGTGGATAAAGTAGCGACGAGGTTGAGAGTGATCTCTATAGCTCTATTGAAATCGGTGGGCGTCGATGGGCGCGCAACGTTCATGACGGCGAAACCAACTGTGGCGACGCGTGACTTCAGCCAACCCGCCTTCAGTTCTCAGATTTCTTGCAGCTCACCAAGAATTTCCACTAGTAATCCACAGCTCGAGAGCTTGAGGGCTTACGATCTTCAGAACTTAACAGATCAAGAGTTAATTTGAACGTGGCTCAGTGCAAAAATATATTCAACATACGTATCTGTCGCGCCATTGACATGGAACCTTCAACTCTCGACCAATATTCGGGACTGATAAGACTGGCGTATTGAAGCACCGAATAACTATCATCTTGGCTGCACGCTCACCATTTGATTCGCAACCAGCTTGAAGGCCATCATTCTGACATGTCAGCCAGCGGCATCTTCCGCATCTTGCTCTCAACGCCCATCATCACCCACTCGCCTAGTCTTCAGCGTTCTACTGGTACGGAGCCGCCGCATTCCCTTACTGGCCGTTTCTGATCTGCAGCCATTTATTATTTAGACTTTCTCCTTCATCTCCTGGAACATATGTCAGTCGTTTTCACTCTCGCGGCGCGCCTTTCATTTCACTCAGTGCATGTTGCCAGCATCCCCTTTCCACCATCGATTCTCGCCTTTGTGCAAAGGTCAGTCCAAAAAGAGGGCTGATCGGACCCCTTCTCTACCATTCGCCGCCATGAATTCAGGGCCGTAATTTCCGTGTCTTAGCAATGCTGACCTATTCGCAGGGATCGATCCTCCTCTCACTTGCTCCTTACCGTGATTTCGACGGTGACGAATGGGCGCCCCGTCCAGTCCCCTCAGCATCTCAAGGGCCGTCGGTTACCAGAAGGGAGAGCACGGGCGAATGTCGGCCGCAGGGCTTGCCTCCCGGTAATCAGGATTGGGAACCGGGGAGGGCCTCGACCCTGCGTCACCCACCTTCGTGCAACGTGTACCGCTATATGCAGTCAATGCTGAGACTCGAATTCCTTTCGGGTCGAAGACGCCGCTTGGAACGATCGGGAATCCCTCATGCGCTTCTGGGCACCGATGCTAGGACGGGAGGCGCACCAACTCTGATCCTCCACCAAACTCGACGCGACTTCGCCGGCATGGGTTAGAGGGCGAGGGAGATCATGTGGGGTGACGAGGCATTCAATTTGTTGATCCATTTGTGGCTGCAGAGTTTCCTGGGAGAGGATCGAAATATCCGCGTGCTCCCTCGTCGCGGGCCCCCGCCTAAGGTGAACACTCCGGCGCGACCCGACTAAAAGCACGTTAACTTAACTTTCATTTAGTTTCTGCTTTCATGTATTATTCTAAGTACTCGGAATGTATTTGCTTCAATGCCTTCAAAATCTTCACCCGACGCTGCGAGTTTCATAGAACCTCTGCTCAAGCGCATCAAATAAGCGTGATGCCAGCGGGTTGATGTCGGACTCTTAAACCTCTCTCTACGTGTCCGCGACTTTCCGAGTCCGAAACTCCACAGGCCACCTCTACCGAGCGACAGTATTGGTCGGGGCCATGCATCACCTGGAAATGCCTACGAAGATGATAGTACCAATCTTCACACCCTGTGTTCCGGACTCCCGACATCGATATAGGGCCTTTCCTTCGAGATCGAATCTGCAGTAACTGGTCACCGGAGCAACATCGCGCTAGCATACTCCGGAGCTCTGTACCAGTGTACCTTGCTAAAAATTCCTGGGAGTGATACCGCTGCGGCCGAGTTCATCGAGACATGGCTCTCTCGGGTTCAGACTGCCGAGGTCCCCAGGTCACGACGTCTACTTCACAAACCCGGTTTAATTTGGCCTATTTTTTTCACGCTGCGATCCCGGGAAGGCGCGTCAAATCGGGGCAAAGTGGCTGTGCAAGTTAGTATGCCTACATACCGGCCGCAATCAAGCTCCGACAATCCTCCTCCTTCTCCTCGTCTTGACCACCACGACGACCATCGGGCTCTCGGTTACATGCTCTTACCCCCATTTCATCTTCAACCAAACATGTCGGTAGAGCCCATGATAATCATGGGCGATTCCGACTGTGTCGATACGCCGCGACTATCCCAACCTGCTACCGAACCAGTCCCGGAGCGACCTCCCCACAGTTGCCTCGTCATCGCACACGAACGGGGAAAACCTTGTCCGGTCCTCACACTACCTACAGAGATTACAGCAGAAATCTTCGCGCATTGTCTACCCACCTTACCCTCCACACCCAGAACCGACTCAGCGCCACTCCTCCTTGGGTGCATCTGTAGTACCTGGCGCAGCATTGCGGTCGCTACACCCGAGCTCTGGAGCGCGCTGAAAATTGCTCTGAGCAAGGCCCCCCTCGAGTTAATCGAGACATGGCTATCGCGCGCTCAGAACTGGCCATTATCCTTGGTGGTCGACTGCTTTCAATCGGATGGGAAATTTATTGACGTGCTGCAGCGACACTCACACACGTGGCGCGACGTGGAGCTCGGCCTTCCATTCGAGCAGTTTTACTCGTTCGGGCCCGATCTCCATCTCCCAATGCTCAAGCGGCTCGCTATCGGTGCCGTGGATTACTGCGCCCCAGTGGGCGAGCCCATCACAGCATTCCGGAGGGCTCCCGTTATGCGACATCTTCGTCTCCTAGGGAGTGTTCTTCCAGGAGATATAACGCTTCCCTGGGCGCAGCTGACCTCTTTCGAATCCGACGCTCTGAGCTCCGACGAGTGCCTGGCTATCCTGAAATACACCCCGAATATTGCGGAGTGCAGGGTCGGCATCTATTTCACCGCGCTGGACGACCTCCCCGACGTGCCCCCACGCACGTCACTTATCTCGCTGTGCATTTCCTCGCACCTATGGGAGGTGATGGATATATTGGACCATATTGTCGCCCCGGCGCTGCAGGCGCTGGACCTCAAACGCATCGTCATAGCAGCCGATTACTATTTGCCTCCTCTGCACCGGTTCCTCTCCACTTCCGGGTGCCGGCTCCGCGAGCTCGCCATCCGCATCCAGAATACAGACGAAAGCCAAATCAAGGGCGTCATCGAGCTTCTAGAAACGCAGGCTGTCCTCGAGGAACTTGAGCTGCGCGATGCGTCGCTCGGGGTGCTTACCGCAGTGTTCCGGCGCCTCAGCGACAGCTCTTCATTCCTCCCCCAGGTCTGCACCCTCACCGCGTCCATTCGCGTCCCCAACCCCCAACAGATTAATCACACGTTCCCCGAGATGTTGGAGGCCCTCGTGCACACGCTGTCAGCGCCTCGGGCCGCCCCAACGGTAATTGGCAGTGGGATCCGGAGCTGCACGATCACGTACAGGCGGTCTTTTGGCGAAGACTTTGACAATCTCGTAACCGCGTTCCGGCCACAGTTGGAGGCATTGGAGGAACATGGTGTGAAGATCTATGTTGGGATTCGCAGGTGATTTTTCGTGTGGGCATGCTATTCTTCATGTGGTTTCATTCCTTAGTGTCCCAAATTTCTCTCGTTTCCGCTGTGGTTCAAACTAGAACTGTGTAATTCAAAGAAGAAACGATTGCAGCAGACGCAGGCACCGGCATTGACTAAAACAACTTGGAGTCTACTATAAATGTCAGGGTGGTGGTTTTCAATGGACTTTTAGCAAAGACCCTGGCAAACACAGATCTCATCCAACAGATACAGCTTGATTATACGGAGTACCAAAGGAGCGGCCGCAGAGGAACGGAAATATAAACGCGCCGAATTACCGGGAGGTGCAATGTTTTGATGATGGATGAGCGGGATGAATGAAGACGTAAAAGGGACGGTAGGTAGGTATTATTACACGGCACGGTCCCAATAACGAACACCGGTTTCCAAGGGTTATCCCAGTGTATAAAGCAGGCTAAATTACACCTTCGCTCTCAGACACCTTCCAAGCCGAGCTCACAGATACCATATTTAGCCTCAACCACCCATGCCCCGCGGTATAACCCAGTCGACGACTGAAAGCGATTAGTCCCGCACCACTTCACCGCAATAATTCCCCTTCACCCAACAGTATCTTCTCTTGCGCGTGGCCGGTAAATTGGAACAGCGTAGAGCACCTCAAGAACGTCATGCACGAATTTAGTTACAAGTACGATTGTGCTGTGCTAGTAGATAGTAGCCTTCAGGAATAAAGTGCGAGCGAAGAAAGCATAATGATCAGCGCGTGGGTGCTCGACGTTGCTGAGTTTACGAGAGCATGCGAGGGATGTTTTCTAGGCACCGGCACGGCAGTCATTATCGCTATAACACTGGACGTCCCAGGGGCGAATCCTTCGTATCGACCTCGGGAGGCGCAAACTCCATTTCTTCTTCCGACTCAAGCGGAGAACAGCGCCTGCGCTCGGACGTTGCAGATCAGGCGCCCGCTAGGGCATGCGTAATGGCGTCGCAAACGAGCTCTTGTCCGCAGTGCCAGAAGCGGTAGGCGGTGCGCAGACGTCACTTCCGCGACGTTGGAGTGCAAAAGCAGTGTGATCGGGTGGAAAGAGGGGTGGGATAGAACTGAGCTAGTCGGACGAGGTTGGCGGAGGTACTGAGCGGCGAGTTGGATACTAAAATGTTGTGGAGCCTAGAGTCGCCGGTGCGGGGGTCGTGGTGGGATACAGATGCCGAGGTCGGTGTTCAATACACAGCGCTGCCGCACTATCCTTCCCGCGCGCTCCGCCTCGGTGGCTGATTTCCCTCCCTTCTGCAACAGGGGCCGAATCTGTCTGCGGCGGCCTGTTTTGCCCATCGACAATTACCGTCCCGAACTGCCCGTGACCGTCCATATGGCGGCGAAGTGCGCGAAAATCTATTTCGCAAGGTGGTACCTCGGAAGATCGGCTCGCGGTGTGCACTCATCGCGACGGACCCTCCGGCTGCTGAAGTCCCTCGTACAACGGATGGAGCAGTGGCGATTGGTGGGGTACTGCGTGCCGAGGACCACACGCTGGAGGATGGGCGGAGGCGTGGAGACGGTCAGAGCTTCGGCGAAGGAACGCAAGAGGAGAATTGGCGCGGAGCTACGGAGACACCTCGGTGGACTGGGGAGGTTTGCCAGGTATAATCCCGAGCCAGAGAAGGAGGGGAAGCAGAGAAAGCGAAGCAGAGGATGGTAGCCGTTTTGAGAGAATCCCTGTGAAGGGTCGAAGCGCGCTTGTGCAGAAAGATCCATCAGGGCGGCCTGTGCGAGCTGGTCGAGATGCAGAGCACACAACTTGGCCGCGACGAGATGGAGAGGGCGGCAATGATGCCCATCGATCATCCGCTGTATCGGGCCGACCCGGCGGCTAATCAGAGTCCCCTTTTCTTCTCTCCTCCTCCCTCTTCTGCCGCGCCCCTCATCTGCTCCTTATCATCGACCCCCGTGGCCTTCATAGCCAAATGGAGCCCTCAAGAATGCGTAGCGTGCCACTCCTCGACGCTGAGTCGATGGTGGCATTATGCATACGTTCCTCAGCGCCTACTGGATGATGAGTCTCTCTGTTTCTATCTCGGAACGGGGGAAACCTACCGGAAGGGCGTCGCAAGCGGACGCGCGCGAAGACTGACTCGGCCAGCCCACAGATGTATTGACCGTCCGACGATAACCCCACTGGAAGTCCTCCGCACTCTCGATGCCGTGAAACCTCGGTACCGTCGCCGGCCTTTCCCGCCGCGAACTTGAATGCTCGGATGCTGGACCGGCGATGGCTTGATTGAGGCTCCATCCGGCTGTTATCGAGACCCGCGCACCACAGTCTCGCGAGCGGTGAGCGTGCGACGTTTACACGATTCGCGGCCGTGCCTCCGGGCTGCTACGGCCTACGAACCGCTAGCCAACCACCGTTAGTGATTTCCTCTGCTGCTAGACAAAAAGGAATCAGATAGGCGCAAAAGGTAAGCTAGCTTCATCACGTACAATTGACACGCATCCCCGACGCGTAAGTGCCCCACTGGCAGCAGTACAAGTGGTTCATGCCACGTTGACGTCTACGACCTTCTCCCCTCCAGAATGGTGCGGCCTCCCATGCTTGGCTCGAGAGATTTGGAAGGTAAGTTTCAGTTCAGGGGAGCGGATGTTCGTTCGTATTGACTTTGTCCGTCTTATAGGTTATAGCAAGCCGCGCGTACGGCTTGACGAGGCACACCGCTCGTTGCAAGGTGTGTAGTGTGGATCCCGTGAAAGTGAAGGATGCGTGGGACAGCCCCCGGGCCCGTAAGATTTGCGATGCGTCTGGGGGAACATACGAGCCGCGCGCGGAAACTCGACAGTCCGGCCCGAAGAAAATGCGCTGATACGAGTACTGCCTAAGATGTCAGAAGCGTGCGTAGGAAAAGGAAACCAGAACTTGAGACAAACTTACCGAAGACAATCGCTCAACGCTAGCTCCTCATCGCTCTCCCGAGTCCCACACCTTCCCAGTACGAGCGCGCAGCCATCCATGATCAGCTGAAGCTCGAGCCTGGCGACTCAGTGTTCTGCGCACATCACAGTCGATCCTGCAGACTTGCTGTCCAATCTGCCTCCGAGTTGGTGGCGCGGAGCGGCTAAGACATACGCATCGTTCACTGACGCGTTGATCTCGCGGTCTTCCAACGTTAAGGCCTCCAATTCGAAGGCAGGATCGAACAGGTGCTGTACAATACTGAACGCTCGAGAAGATGGGGCCGCGGTGGAGGATAGTATCATTTAAGATGGTCGCTACCGCTTCTAAACGGCGTCGGCGGTCCACTGTTGGTAATATTAGGACAGGGTAAGCGCGAGGAACTTGAAGGTGATCTCACCTCTTCCTTGGATAGATGCTTTACATTACACGCCACCGTCTGCAGGCACATAATAAGCAACGATCTCAAGTGAAGCGGAACCAGCATACTATTGTCCGAGTTCCAGAGAGCTAGGAAGCACGAATGCATCCAGCTAATTTCCGCAGAGCTCCAGAGGATCTGCATAGAGCGCTGCAGAGGGTATGAAACCCTGCACACATAGGTTTGGAGGTGCACGGTGCACGAACAAGCCTGCGGGTCCTTTGGAAAACCGATGCTCACATTTCTAAGGTTGTATAGATCCTGCGGCGAAGAGCCAGGGACGTGGTCAGCCTGTGGTCCGCGGTGGTAACGTCGTGAACGTTGAGGAGAGAGTGATCAGGGCGAAAATATGATGGCATCGCTGAGGTTCTGCCAAACGATTGCCAACTGATGAACACCAGCTGGCACAAACTTCCACCGTCGACAGAGCTCTAACTGGATGGCAAGAAACCGACTGCGGCTCCCCCACGCGTGAGACTACCTATTAGTTCTACCACATTGAACGAGTTTGAATCAAGAATCGGCTCGAGCACTGCTTCAACTTGCAGATCGCGCGTTGTGTACAAGGTAATCTCACCATTTTATGAAGTGAATATGAGCTGAAAGCTAGATCAGGGACATCTGAGATGCGGGCGCAAGTGGACGTCAAGTCAGAAATATTAAATACTAGCTTTGAAGATCTTGGGACTTCGGAATTCTTGCGCTCGCACCGTACTGGTTCCAGCCCACTTTTGCAAGCCTAGCCAAGTATTTCTGGTCAGACCGTCGATCTTCTGCGCGTCGGACATATCTCAATCTCAAGGAATGTATCCGCCAGTCTCACATTGACCACGGACCGTGCAACGCCATTGAGCTTTCAATGGCACCATCCAATGTATTGGAAGAATTTTCAAACAAAGATCAAGTTAATATCTATGACCTGGATCACGGAATCCACACCTGACGACCTTCCGATTTCGAATCTTTCGCGCCAAGATACCCGGAGAGACGTAGCACAAATCGTGGCCTCCTTATGGGACCACTATCGTCGTGGCAAGAACCCCTTGTCCTAGTTAGCGGGAGCTACGGCGTTGGACCTGTGCGTGATCAAACTAGCTAACCTTTCACGATCTTACTCTGTCCAGTCCCCTTTCGCAGACGAAAATGCTGAAATCGCAGCAGCAAGAGCGCGACCCTCCAACTCGATGGCGCCACCGTGGTCATCGTGCTGCATGCTCGCGAGTCGCCGGTGGGTTTTCCTTTCCTAGTTTCACGGCCAGACAGAGTAAAATTCGTCCCAGCTTTTTCAGGAGGCGCGAAGAGATATTTCGGGGCCGAGGCCTCCATTCGATGAATGACATGTCGCAGAAACGAATCGGACGACTTGAGGGCTGCGTTGCGTTAAAGAAGACAGGTGGTACGAGGAACAGACTTGGAGGATGGTGGAGGAGAAAAACAAAGGAGGATTCATGGATTAGCTGGCCGCGGGTGGGATGATCGTCTGATCGTGGCCTCCTCCGTTTATCGCAGCTATCATACACTGCAAAGGCAAAGTTCTCGCGCCAACTTTCCACACTGGGAGCGACCTTCACTTATTTTGTTTTGGCCCGACACAAACCATCGCAACCGTGAAGCTGTTACCCACTTCAGCATTTTGCTTCCATCATCTCCCGCACACCTTAGACCTCCGAGCACCGACCTGCATTACCGTACGGGAGCCCATCCAAATTCCCTTGCCGACCCAAATCCCAGACACGACAATGAATCCCAATTCCTCGCCATTGAGTTCATTCGGCCCTCATATCTTCGCGAGTATACTTCTGAAGATCTTCAAGTCCTGCAGCCGACATAGAACCCTCCCATCTTCGCCTTCTCCCCGGATTGAACGTTCTTCCACGGATATAGCCTGATCCTCCACCATTCTCGACGCCGACTGGTTAAGGGTTGGGGAGATTTTGGATGGTTCTGTTGGCGTTGGCATTCATCTGCATCGTGCAACGTGTTAGTCCATATTCATTTTTTTCCCTTTCTGTCCCTCTTCGGAGGGATCATATTTCTACCAGTGAGCTGTAAAAAATGAATTATCTCCTTGGACAACGCTATAAACGTCTTGAATGAAACATCTGGATCGAGTAATTCCCAAAGCGATCCCGTGACTCGTGTCATTCTGGGCCTTCTCCGCCATCTCAAGCCTATCTCCACCCGCCCACTGGTGTAAATCTCAGCGAGGAGTACATGATTGTCCATACCAACAGTGCACTCTCTGCAGCCCAACATGTCCTCCCTGCAAGCCTCATCTAAGCCACAGCAAGGTTCCCACCAGCGCTTCACGGACCTCCCCTACGACTGCATCTGGGAGGTAATGGGACCAATTCCCATGGGCTCATGTAGCTTAAACTACATATCTACAGATCTGTGAAGAGCTGCAACCGCTGGATCTGCTCCACTTGTCGAGATTATCCCCGCAGCTTCGAAGCCAGCTCCTTAGCAAATCCAGCCGGCGGCTATGGCAGGCGGCTCTGAACCGGATCGAAGGACTGCCTGAGTGCCCTCCGGGTATGTCTGAGCCACAGTATACCAACCTGGCATTCTCCCTCCAATGCCATGTGAGTCCGTCCCTAATATCTGTTTGCACGGGCTCATTATTTGACATGCCGAAGCATTGTCTCGAGCCGTGTACACGGGATACAACGACCGACTGGGACCTTCGTGTCCGGCTGTGCCCGCCGTGCTCGAAGCGGCTGTGAGTCGAGCTATTCACAGTATAATCCAATCCCACTAAATATCTTTAAAGGCTCTTCGAGTTCAACGAAGACGAACCACCCTACTTTGTCTCGGATGTGTCGGTCAAGATCAGGGACCTGATCCCCGTGCGCCCACCGACTCGTACGTTATTGACGCGCGATGTTTGGTTCGGATTCAAACAACCTCCATAGCGTTCGGATGCGCGGCACTGAAGAACAGCTTCTTGCGGGCGCAAAAGGAGTTCGAGTCGGGATCCGACGCTCTCAAGGGTGTGTACGTGGCGGAGCGCCGAGAGGCCATGGTCGTACTTCGCACAGTAAGTCGCCTCGGGTATGCTCGTATTCCTGCCACTCATATCTTGATAGTATGCTCGGGAATCGAGGGTTTGGGAGGCGGGGATCATCCAGCGGCTCAAGGCCGACCGGGCTAAGAGGTTCATTGCGCATTTCGACGGTCGAGCTTCCATTGATTATCTTTGCCACGTAGCATTTGGGACCGCCTGTGGTCCCTCCAGTGGAGGGCTGAGCTGAAGATCATGTCCAGATACAAATTTGACCAGCTCCCCTTGGTCGATCGGGCTCAAGTACTCACAGAAGAGGGTGAGCTTTTCTCTTGAACGACATTTTGATTTGACTGATGAATGCTCCAAGTCTGGTCGGACATTCAACCTGAACTGGAAGCCCACCTGCTGGCGGTGCGCAAAGAGGCGGCCATTCGGAACGAGAAACGCCTCCTCGCCAAAGCCGAGCAATGACTGCGCGCCGTTAAAGTTAAGAGGAGCCGGAAGGGGCGGACTCAGCAAGCAATGTAGAATGGTGGGAGATTTAATCTTAGGTGAGGATTTTGCCTCCGAACTCAACTAACTGACAATGAGATCCAGGGCATAATATTTCAGAGGGGTACCAGGGCACATTTCTATTCCGTAGAAACATCTCTAGTATTTAAGGAAACACGTTACTATTTGTACAAAATTGCGGGTGTTGAGGCACAGTGGTGTCGTAGGTACTGAGAATTGTGGGGCTCGGATGAGACCTCGTCTCGCAGGAGTTTAGAAACCGATTCGGCCAGTATCGGCGACGCAATGGCCTCGAGAAGTGGGGAAACTTCGGGGAAAACATGTGTGTGAGGAACTAATGGCGGGATTAGGGTATGTATGTATGTATCTGTCTGCCGGAACTCGACGCGCCGTATGTGGAGCTCTGGGTACTCGGCGTTGATGGCGTTGATGGCGGCGGCGCGCACTAAAACTTTCGAGGCTTGAGGTATTTTTCTATAGGATTCGAGGGTCAACGGAGAAGAGGGGATGGCCAACAGTATTCTGACTCACCGGAACAGTAACGTCGTAAGTAGTTGTCCAGCCCTCGATATTGGTGTCCGCCAGCGTGGCCAATGAATTGAGCAATTTGGCGGTCCGCTCCGCGAAGCAGACGGAGCGGCCTCGACGTACATACGCGAGGTATGACCGCAGGCGGTCATCCCAGGTTAGAAGGTTATGTAGGTGGAGGTGAGTATAGGGCAGAGCCAGGATAGAGAGCGACAAACGTGAGGTATACGTTAATAGTGAACTTGCGCAGCGAATATCCGTGGAAATCATATTGGGCGTCCACCACCTCGGCAAAAACCTTGTCCCTTGTCAGCGCATTACCGCGAGACTACCTAACGCGATGTTTGCAGACCTCGTTCGCGGCCATGTACGTTTTCAGCGCCGGTCCGGTGGGTGTGGCTTCCTCGACGAGGCAGAACCGGGACTGCACTTCCTACAGGTCACATCGACTGCATGTTCCACAGGTCCCATCGCCTTTCTGAACACAAGGAATCGTCAGCGGGGATGGCCACGTCGCAAGGACGAGTGAGACCCACCTTGCTAAAAATCCCAAACAAATTACAACGCGCTCGCATCGTCCACCATCCCGCCCGCAGCCGGTATTTCACACTCTCCGTGTTGAGGAAACGGTCCTGCCCATCGAGGAACCGCGCGCCGCCGACAGGTCTCCGCGCGCTTCAGCGCACGGTCCTTAAACATGTGCAGCTCCGGCAGTGTGGGCGTGTGCGCCAGCGCGAGATCCAACATCTTCAGCGCCTGCAAATACAGCCCCAGGTAAAAGTCGCGCTGTGTCAAGAAGTACAGTACGCCGTCGACGAAGACGGCTCGAGGGACGTCGCGCTAAACTTGTCCTGCGAGAGTCTGAATCGTGATATTTGAAACTCAAGTCCAAGAACGAGAGGAACCGCGAGCTCGGAGAGTGTGCGAGACGTTCGAGGCAGTGCCACTAGTGACAACGCGAGAAGCAGAAAGGCATCAGTGGCAGTGCACCCCGTTTAAACGTTCAACTTCAAGGGGCTTCTCACTCGGGTTCACTCCCTCATGAGAACTGGAAATGTCAGAACAGCTATATTACATGACTAGTGAACTCAACAATATAATTTCCACATTTTTCCTTCTCCAGAACGCGCTTTCGCGGGTTGAATTTAGTTTGTTTTTGGCCAATTGCAAACGTCAACTTGTCAGCCACCCCACTTTCTCTTGGTCCCAATCTCCATCATGCGAAACGAACCACTCTTCCTTGACTCTTCCACCATCAACTTGATTTGTTGTCGCGTTAGTTGTAAGTCACTTTTTGCTCTCCCGTTCGATTCGAGGATGCTGATACCCCTCTAATATGGCAGTCATCAAGGTAAGTCGACTGTCCACAGATAGTGTGCTGTTCTCAATTTTCTTCCTCGGCTGCAGATTTATACTCACCAGCGATGTCCACGACCACTACGACGCGACTGCGATACGATGCGACTCCGACGGTGACGACTGGGCGGCCCAACCTGAAACCCGCATAGCCTTGCGGGCCGGCTGGATACCAGAAGGGAGAGTGCTGGCGTTCGCGGCGCACGTAGATTGCCTTCCCTGGCGAGCAGCTTCGGCTCAGCGAGCTGGGGACGTGTGATGCTGCGTGTCTGCCTCCTTCGCGCAGTCACCTTATATTGCCCCTGTGCAATGCTCCTTAGGCCGAGACGCTGGCGGACGTAGCACCCCTGCACTCCGTATCAGGTCTAAGACGCTGCTTGGAATGGCTGGTACCTGTGCGCAGATGTGTCATTTTTGTTAGGGGTGGTGCCGTTCCTGCTCTGATCCTCCACCACCTTCGACGACACCGACGGGTTGGATTAGAGGGTCAGGGAGGACTTGTGTTGGGTTATGGTTTTGGGCCGGGGTCTCATTGGCATCCATCTGCTTCGTGCAGTGTGATGTTCCACCAATTTTTTCCCTATTTTTCCCTCTTCGGTGGGATCTTATTTCTAGCCATTAACTGTACAAATTGAATTTTCTTCTTGGACAAAGCTAGAACCCGGTCTATCTTTTTTTATTTTCCCAATGTCCCCCTCAGTCCAGATCATCTCATCTCCGAGGGTCGAAGATGCCGCTTGGAATGATCGGGCATCCCTCATGCGCTTCTAGGCACCGCACCGTCGTCAAAGCCGGCGTTGCGCGCGGAGGAACGGGTACATTGGCGACATCCAAAGCTGTTCTTTTGAAAATATATGAACAGTTAAGAAAGCGGAGACGTACCTGGCGGATTTGGCCATGGGCTGCCGCTTGTCGATGTTATTGTAAAGGCGCTTGTAGGTCTCGAGAATCCGTATCATACGGTGCAACATGGGCTGCTCGTGGGCAGGGCGGCACGGGGTCAGTGTCCTATTATTTCACCTAAGAAATGGCACACTGGCGCTGCAGTTTGTCGGCATACTATGAGGTAGGGGATGATCCGATGAAAAAGCAGACGAATGCGCAGAGGCAAGACGAAGATAACAAAATGGCGATCGGAGATGGGTTCAGATGGAGCTTCACAACCTCGCCCACTTCCTTCCCAAGCGGAACGCTGCTCGCTTATCGCTCGAGCGTGATTTGGGCGGAGGGGCGAAGCGTAGCCGCGTGGTCGTGGTTCGGAAAGGACCCGGTTGTTCATAGACACCGTAGAGAGTAAAGGCGACAAGGAGCTGAATACATAACATTAACGGTGAATCGTAACCATACTCTCATGAAAATCAGACCAACTGTCCAGCCGTACCGTCCAGATGGAATAAATAGTCCCCATCCGCTCAATCCACACAAGGAACATAGCTACGCGTTCGCCAAGAACGACCCGCCGCGGCCGCGTCCCTTGTTGGAGCCGCCGTCCCCAAAGCCGAAGCCGCGCCCGGCAGAGAGCCCCGGGCTCGGGAGCGCCTCGCGCGCGAAGCCTTCACTTGCGAACCCCCCGGCGAATCCGCCAGGCGTCCCGTCGAATCCACCATCGAATCCGCCTGGTGTCCCATCGAACCCGCCGGACGTCCCATCGAAGTCACCAGCGCCCAGCGAGCCGTCGAAGGCCTGCAGAGTCCCCTCTGGAAGCGCAAAGGCGCCGAATTCCTCCTCGCGCGGCGAGTGCAGCGTCGACGAGGTCGTGCTCGACTTTGACTTCGTGCTGCGCTTCTTCGTCTTCTTCGGCTCGCGCTCGTACTCCGCCCCCACCCCAGAGCCCGAGCCGGAGGAGCGCGAGCCACCTGCGGATCCCCCACGTGGCGCGAGACGCGCGTACGTGGCGCCGTCGAGGTCCGCGGCGTCCTCGTCATCTTGCGCGGAGGCGAGGAAGGGCGCGGGGATGCCGCGGTGCGCGGAGGGCGTGAGTGGGCTACCGTTCCCTGGGAAGCCCTCGAAATCGTCCGGTCGTGGCTGCTCCTGCTGCGCCACGGCGGCGGCGAGGCGGCGCATCTCCTTGCGCGCACGGCGGCGTGCGCGCCGCTCAATGTCCTCTCCGGAGAGCTGCTCAGGCCCGGCGTCGAGCGCCGCGCGCGAGAGGAGGTTCGTCGTGCTCTCCAATGCTTCGGCTCGCCTGCTCCGCGCAGCGTTAGCCCCCGCTGGGGGGCGATGGAGGGGGTCAGCCGCATCATCCACCGGGAGCTTCACACGCCCGCTGCCGAAGAGATTGAAGCCGAAGAATGCGATGTGCTTGGGCGTGCGCGGCGGCGCACGCCGACGGCCGCGGGGTCCGAGATGCGAGTGCAGAGAGATGGCGTCTGCGTCAGCGGCATCGTCACCGTCGTGGGCGTCCGCGAGTAGCCCTTCCAACTCGTCTGCGCGCGCACGGCGGATTGCGAATGACGCTTCTGGTCCTGGGACTTCATCCTCGTTTTGGGTGTCTGAGTCAGCGGGGTCCCGGGTGAGACACGGAAAACAGGAGGAGAGGCTAGCGCGAAGAGTGTCGTTCCAGGAGGGATTGTCCATCGCGGGGAGGAGGGAGGTGGAGGACGGGAGCAAGGACGCGGGGAAGAGGAAAGATGCGGAGCAGCAGCAGCAGCTGATATTTCCGGCAACGTGTGCCGACCGATCGGCTCCGGCTCCCACCATATGTCTTTGCATGCGACCATCTTGAAAATTGTGCCCTTCAACGCCAACTCGACCTCCAACTCGACGCTTCCCGGAGCACACACTGCTGCTACCGTACCAGGAAGGTCTCCGAGCTTTGTTGGCGACCATACACCGTAGTGAAAACCGCAGCAGCTCCTGATTCAGACGCCATGAATCTGAATCATGCGCTCGCCCATCCTCTCCGTGCGAAAGGGCACCATACTGTGGAGGTTGTTTGCTGCATCACCTCCCTTTCGGCAGCCGTCAGAACCCTCGATGTGGACCAAAACTGCACGTACCGACGCAAAAAATAAATGATGAGGTCGCGTTGGCGAGCCTCGAGGTCCGGGGCCGAAAGCTTCTCCCGGGTCAACGCTCAAAGAAACTGGGGTGCGCGCAAGGTGTGCGTCGGGGTCTGCGGACGGTCTGAGGGGAGCAAGTAAGACCGGACAAGTGAGTACCTCGACCGTCCCCATCGGCGGAAAGGAGAGCGACCCACCCAATTCCGAGTGCAGGCATTCCTGTCCCTGTATTTGAGTAGGACGTTATCATGGGAATTCTTTCGGGCGGGGCCATCCCACTGCGTCCCCATTCGTCGTCTCCAGTAAAACGTCTGCTGAGGTGACGCATCCAACTCCGTGACCCTGTATGAGCTCGCGACGGGGACCCCGCAATAGGTCTTAGAGGGCAGGAGGTTATTCGTCGTTGAATGTTCGGGCATCCGCTCCATGCTGTTTTTGAGATCAATTTCAAGTAATTCGCAACGAGAGCAGCCGAACCGCCGGGGTACAGCTTCACATTTCAGTAGCCTGGATCCGCGAGGTCATGGAAAATATTTGAATCAATCGTAGGCCGTAGGGCGGATGGGCCTTCGTAGATCGCGCGCGGCGTACTTCCTCAAAAGCGTAGGCTGTAAAGAGCATCAGAATAGCATAGGACATATGTTAAATCGACCATGCAGATACCATCGATGTGTTTCCTGAGGACTTCGGTCGATCGAGTAGCGCTCTAAATAGTAGAGTCTACAGTTGGTCTACAGGCGTTGGAATTTGGAAGCTGGGTTCTCCATGATTTTCGCAATGAAGGCTCGGATGAAGTAACCAAGGATCCGAGAGTTATGACGATTGAACAAGTGTCCTTTTGGTGGAAGCGTCCTGAACAAATTTGCCGTCTCTGAGTACCGAGTCTGTTTGAAGGTTTGGCGTGGAGAAAAGAAGTAAAAGCGCGTCGATGTCACTTGCACGTGTCCAGCTCCCGCGACGCGTCTGGGCTCACGAAACGTTTATACTCAGTTCTTTCCTTCCGGTATGGTCATTGTTCAAGGATACATGTTACAGAAGTCCTGTCGTACTGTGGCTCGTAGGGGAAAAAAAAATACAAATCTAGATTGTGGACAGTCCAATTTAAATACAAAGTGGCCGCGAATGTCTGAGGAGTTGAGGTGTGAATGGGACAGTTTCTCAGGGGAGTAGATATACGAACTTGCTCAACTGATGATCCTTCAACCCCCGTCCAGTGTAGACGCGCGTGGACCTCGGGCATTCTGGACAGTGCTTTTCCCGAGCTTCGCGGGGTCGTGAAATCGCGTTCGGATCCGTATCTCGTTCCATGTGTCTGTAGCACGTTAGTCAAAATGCAGAAAATCGTGCGGAAATAAAAGTGTGTACGCGTCCAGGATATGCTCCGCCATGTTTGTCAACCGAACCAGCCGCGGACAGGAAGAGCATCGAATCTTGTCGTTGCGCCGGACAGCCGTGCCGGATGGGAAGATACCTTCCTGCAGAAATTTCAGCTCTTTGAGAACAAGCTTCCGGTGTTGGGCCCAGACTGCGTAGAATGAGGGGCTGTTATCCTCGGAAAAGTCTGAGGTGACCCCACCGGTGTGCGTGACCATTTCAAGGTCGCGATTGAAAGCCTTGAAGATTCGGGCGATCGTTGGGCATCGCATCACGCCCTGGATCCTCTTTTGTTCAGTAATACAAATTCCTTTAAGACTAGATAGTGCTCGCTCAATAGGAAGCCAAGGATCGAAAAAGAGAACCTACAATTCATAGTTTGTGTGCGAGACTTTAATGTGCTCCTCCAGGTAAATTTTGTGCCAGTCTTGCAGTTCAGATGCGTTCTATTGCTCATGAGATCGAGAATCCTAGCGGTTAAAAGGTTTACCTTGAGAAGGGCAGTTCGGGATTCTCGTCGCAATTTCCATTCCTATGGTGGATGAGTGCTTATTATCAATTGAAAAGAGATACACACCTCATCGAGCTGTTTACCCGTCCGGCGTGGAAATTCCTTGGGGTCGCGGTGGGAATTCCCTGAATCGACACGGATAGCCTGCTGGCGTTCGCTTTCGGCGTCTTTGGTGGCTCTGAGCACGTAGACTTGGATCGCCTCCCCGTTCGGTAGTTTACGTTCGAGCCGGGGGAGCCACTTGCCCCAGAAAAAGTCGTCATATTTCTTGGCTTTATCCACATAGAAGTTGGTCTCGCTGTTGACAGAGTTATCAAAAAATTTCCTCTGAGAAAAAAAGCCATACCCAAAGAGCAGAGATGTGCAAGTTGACTGGGAACATGGCTCAGCAAACAGCACATTTTATGAGTCTCTCTACTCACAGAGCAAGCTCGGAAAGAGAACACGAAGTTGATAGGCTGTGATTCGGTCCATTTCGAGCACCACTGACATCATGAGTTCCCAGATATAGGGAAGACCACAAGACATACGGTGCACGGGCCTCCACCGAACAACCATGACGCATACGCCCATTGAGAATAGTTCCCGCTCGATTTAACTGCCGGGAGTGCGGGAAGCTTGGGACAGTCTCCCCGGGCCAATTTTTCTTGCGCAGCGACCCAGAGGTGCCTGTGGGCGGTGACAAACGCGCGGAGAGTTCGTGATGCCAGTCCTAGCTGCGCAAGATCGAACGGGCTGCAAAACTCCAGGATCTAGGTAGAAAATTCATTGCTCGCGCCCCACCACGAAGTTCCAGAGAGCACAAACCACGAGTGCTATGTCCGTCGGGAATCGATTAAATACGGAGAACGATTGCGCATGGGAATCGCTGGTAGGGAAATGTCTCGAGTCGAAGTGGCGCATGAGAGGAAGAGAGAGGCGCGCGTGCTCGCGCGTGTTCGGAGATCATCGGACTTCTGATCTGCCTGGCTCTCTCCTCAATTCTCACCTGCTTTTTTGGTTTGCATTGCTCTCTGGGTCTGGCTGAAGCTAGAGAATTGCTCAATATACAGCTGGTCTCAGGCTCCCCGTATCTTTCCAGGCCCTGAATCCGCAGCGAATGTTATATTCACCATTGTGGCAGTACTATTCCAACTCGTATGCCGGAGTCATTCTTGTCTTAGCGGCATCCTTGGTGTAGTTGGAAGTTTAGGAGCACAAGAAATTCAATACTGGCATTGCACGGCCAACCAAAATATCAGGTTTTTCTTTTTTCTCTTTCGAGTCGCTGAGGATTGCGTTGTAAATGGCAGTAGTACTCCCTGCCTCAACATGGTACTCCACTCCATCTCCGACGTTCGACCAGGAGCTTCCTGGTCTGCGGTTCCGTCCGACCGGATCGAGTCACAGAAGACTTTGCCACGCGCCGCTTCGGCCATGAGGCGGCGCTAAAATCGCACACTGCATTGGGCGTCATCCAGTCCGCCTCCTCAGGTTGGTGATTGCCCTCAATATCTACCACAACGATGTTCTGGTGCACAAGAAAGTCCCCGTCTTCCCGGAGCTCCCGAATGGCTGGACAGCAATATTCGCCGCCTACATTTACATGGTACTATCCAGGTGCGTTGGGGAGCTAATCGTACTTGACGGGTCTAATCGCCCTCTATATCAGTGCCACCTTTTATATTCCCTTCCCCTCACCCGCAACAGCTGATGCTATATACCCCGAACGAACCCCGCATCGCACTCAACCCCCAACTGACGCACCACCGGAGCCTGCTACACCCCCACCTCGACTGGGACGCGGCTACCTCTCCCCTCACCGCGATCCAACGCCACGGATCCATATCGCAGGCCTTAATCGAGGGGTTCCACCTGGAGCAATTCGCAACGAGCCCGCTGGTGAAATCCCTCGCACTCGCGTTGTCCGGTACCGCCGCGTCCCGTTTTGCAAGCTGGGGAACCATCCACGTCGAGCGGACCGACGGGCGGCCGCTTTCCGTTGGCGATGTGTTGAATGCGATACACGTGCACCTTACGCGGCCGTTGAAGTGGGGCGAGATAGCCGGAATGCCGTTGAACGATTGGGAACGCGTGGTGGAGGCTTTTAACCGCCGTGTACGCGACACGGGAGCCCGGGATACTCCACAGGAACTCGTTATGCTGCGCCTCGATTTTTTGGAAGGGCAGACGCTGTTCGATGGGATTCAGTTCGTTGGAGGGGAATTGCAATTGTCGCTTGTATAGCGCGGCATTGGCTTCTATGGTTGACTTATACAAATGGCACGTTTTTTCCAGGCTTTAATTCCGCACATTGAGGCATCCCAGACGCCGAGCTCTACCCTCGTGTTTCGATTATTAATTACCTCTTTTGGGTGCAGGGAGGTTCTCGTACCGAATCGGACTGGTTGCAACGTAAATCCTACGTAACGGCAAATCTCGTTCAACCTTCAAACTAAAACTCATTGGCTCAAGTCATGCCAGGTGTAAACCCCAGGACAGCTTGTGTATAGTATGGATATAAATGATAGCGCGCAAAGGTGACTGTATCTTTCAAGGAACAAAAAATGAGCACAGGGGTTCGACGGTATTAATAACATTCAACCTGCGCAGCCCCCCTCAATCATCCCCTCAAATCTTTTTGTAGGAAGTCCTAGATTCGAGTTCGATGGGTTGATCAGCGAACGAGCGGGGAACAAATATTAAAAATTCACTTAGCGTGCTTTGTTCTAACTTTACGAGCGGTGCGCGAGGTTGAGAAATGAACCTGGAACGCATTCCCGGATTTGGGGCGTTTATTTTCGAAATGGCTGTCGATGCAATGGATGAGTCGAAGTGTTGCTGAACTTGCGGAGACTTGAATGAGCAACTTACGTATTTTGCAGAGGCTTGGCTTGAGGAGGACCGGGGAAGGGCGGAATGAGGGATTCAGGCGAGAAAGACGGCGGAGAGGGTACACAGACGCGATATACGCAAGTGTAGCGCGCGGGAGAGAGTAAGCGTTTGTTTCTCAACCCCCACCATCTCCGACTACGTGAGTGCAGGTCCCCATTTCCCTTCCGTTCCACTAACTCTTTATAGTTTACATCTCGGCTTGCTGCTACTTATCGGTATTGGGTTTCCAGCTAGTGAAGGCTGTGAATGGCTACCTCGGAGGGAGAGCCCCAGGCGAGATCCTCGCGCTCGGGTCTTCGTACCGCTCCCCCGTCGAACGTTCGGACGTCCCCTCCCGGTTCAGGGCCCAATCCGTAGCTTGAACATTGTTCACCCCGGTTCCAGGTACGCAAACGTTGCTCTCCTTTGCGTCTGTATCTCTAATTCGTTCCAGATCGCCCTCACCCAGCTTCGCATTTTCGCCCACCAGCACCGCCCGTTTCATCGCCCTCGACCGCCCGCCATCTCGTTTTCATCGCCTTAGCCTTCGCCAGCCCGCCCGATTTGTCACCTCCCCACCGCCGTAGTTTACCTGTGTGGCATGTTGTCCGAGGCACCTGTGTAGGTAGTTCCCAAGCAAGGCTATACGCCTCGTGCTCCCTCGCCGCGGGGCTTGGGCCAAGGCGCAAGCCGACCAAAGCACGTTAAGAATTGTAATACATTTATTTTAGGCAATCTTTTGTAGGACACGAGCCATAATATATTCAATTCATTCTGACTGCGTCGTGAATAGTAGTAAATAATGGTCCCCGGCGTCGCTGTATATTTCAGAGTGTTAGGTCCACTGGCATTCCGGTTCTTTCTGTCTGAGGAGCGCGGTTCAGGAGCGGAAACGTTCGAAGAAAAGCTGCTACGCGTCCCAGTCCCAACGATGGGTGGTGCGCGGGTATGAGAACGTCGCGGAGGCACCTGGGAGGCTGTACACGGACGGTTCCAAGATAGCGCGGCGCAACGTGGTTGACGACGGCCGTCAAGATCAGCGAGTAGTACCGGAAGCAGTGGGCGGCGCGCGGGCGCCGGTGTCGCGGAGTGGTCCGGCGCGAGGATCGCGAGAATGATGGGAGTACTGAGGTCGGGATGATTGGGGAGAGAGAGGCGATGGGGGTGAGAAGGAGCTGGGTTTACATTCTCGGGGGCTTTAGTGCTTCGCCGCGGGGAAGGACGCGATTTTATACAAGAGAGAGGATGGGCGAGCTGGAGTCTGACGAGGTTGGCGAAGGTGCTGAGCGGCGAGTTGAAAATTAAAGGGTTGTCGAGCCTTCGCGATGTTGCGGGAGTATTGTGGGGGGCGGATGAGGAGGACGGCTTCGATATGCAGCAGTGCCGCACTATCCGCTCCGCCTCGTCTCTTAGTGACCCGTCCGCTGCGGCGCTCAAGGGCCTCCACGATCTGCCAGCCCGTATCGAGTGGCCTTCGAGACATGCATGACCCGCGTAGCGGCCCTTGTAGCGATATTTGGGTTCGTCGTCGTGAGCATTGCGCGCGCGGAGCGAGATCTGCGGGATGTGGGGCACCACAATTACGATCTCTTTTCCCACCACGAGCCGGAGGATTGGGCAGACTGATCCAAAGAAATCGCGCGAATACAGTTCGCGACGCGAAAACGGTTGTAGGAGTACGCTCGGCCAGTCTGCGAGCTGACTCAAAATCTGACTAGAACTCCGGGTCAGTAGGGTGAAAGTGCAAGAAGATAAAGTTAGTACGGACTTGAAGACTCTTTGTCGTGTTTTGGGCGAGCTGGGAACCTGAATCGATCTTCTCCGGTGAATGAGTTATGGGAGGCCGAATCCCCGGGGCGGTTTCCCAGGGAGAATTCCGAGCTACAGGAGCACGGAGACGGGAGGGTGGTAGCCATATGAACGAATCACTACCAAGGGTCGAAGCGCGCTCGCGCAAAAGGATCTATCAGAGGGTACTGTGCGAGCTGGTCGAGACGGAGAGCCGAAACATCGCGCGGCCGCGCCGAGATGGAGGCAAGAATGGGAGCGCAGGGCGATGATCGCCCGTGGATCTTCCGGGCCGGCTAATCACAATCCCCCCTTTCTTTTCGCCCTCCCTCTTCTCCCACCCTCGTCTGGAAATATCCACCGCACCTCCGCCGTACCGTCGACACCCGCGGCCTTCGTAGCTTCGAGTCCAGCACAAGCCTCATGAGATCAGATTGGCTTTCGCTAGGTTCCATTCTTCGAAACTTGACGCTGAGCCGTCCGCAGTCGACGATGGCACAGGATCCTCCGCTCCTACCGAAAAACTGTGAATGAGTCTCTGTTTCTAGCCCTGAACAAGGGAAACCTACCGGCCGCGCGCGATGACTGACTCGGCCCGCAAATATCTTCTACTTCCGACGACAACCCCACTGGAAGTTCTCTGTACCCTCAATGCCGCCGCGAGACCTCGGTACTCGCTGGCTTTGTCTTCCCACGAATAACCAGGCGCAGGATCGACGGGTGGCACATATTCCTCTCCGCCTGCTCCAAGTCGGAATGAGACTCCATCCGAGGATCCACCGATCGGAAGCTCATGAGCGGCGAGCGTGCTACGTCTACGACGAATTCGCAGCCGTGCCAACGAGCTGCCACGAAGGCGCTAAATCCCCACCGCTTCCCCTATTGGGGCATCACCTGCTGGACAGAAAGCAATCAGATGAGGGTACCAGGTGTAAGTTACATTCATCATGTACATTGACACGCATCCCCCACGCCGTAACTGCCCCACTTGCAGCAGCACAGGTGGTTCGTGCCACGTCGACGACCTTCTTCCTCTCCAGGCTCCGTGCAGCCTCCAATGACGGGCGCGAGAGATTCAGAGGTAAGTTTCAACGGAGTGGCGCAGAGGTTCGTGTATATTGTATTGACTTGGCCGACTTTGCAGGTTATGGATCCCGGACGAAGTGATTTCCAAGCTTCATGGGGAGGCGCCTGCTCGTTTAAAGGTGCGTGGTGTAAGCTGAAAGTGAAAGATCGGTTTGTCTGGACCTCCGCCTCCGCAAGTCCCCGGTCCCGTGTGATGTAAGAAGTGTCGGGAAAACCCCTCTGAGTGGATGCGGATCGGCAGTCCGGCCAAAGGGGAAAAGGAATATGCGCGCCAAGATTGCAAGAGGTGTTTCTGAAACAAATCCGGGCTTGAGTCGGATGCCGTCGGGGAACGGGATGGCCCATAGAGTGCGAGCGCAAGAATTGATAAGCAGCAAGTGTTTAGATCTTCAAGAGGCTGTATTGATGTTTATTCCCGCTGGAATTGGATCCTGGAATTCGCATGCGCTCGGCGCGCCGAAAAGATCCCTGTCGCCAGCCCCACTCGCGGCGTGCTTCGCGTCACGTTGCCCTCACTGTTTAGAATTAGGTCAAGCCTGGTCAACAACTTCAACCTTCAACTTTCGACATTCACAGACATACCCACAGACTCTCAATAAGTCTATCAAATTCACAGGCGCGATTTGCCTCCCTCGAGCAAGCTTCCTGGTGGTTTTTGGAAGGAGATGATTCTCTGAGGATAACGCGTCAAAGAATTTGGAAACACAGCCACAAGCCTGTCCAACGCGACCACGTGCCATCAACTCTCGCTTTCGCGCCTTCAGAATCACCACGACCTGACTAGTCAGTATCTATGCGCGAGGGTGTATCATTTATATGGCTATGGTACACCAGTACTGTCCTCATGTCCATCTAAAATTCGCTACTTCCTTCAAGGATTATCTTCCGACGTGTTTTCGAGCAACAAGTACAGTACTCAACAACGTTTCTCTGTAAGTCTCTATCGGCTCGAGCACAGTAACTCCAAAAAGTTCCGCACCATACCCGCCAATTTCACTGCCTTCGGACGAGCCGGGAGGTCTCCATTTTAATCAGACGATATTGTCATACTGACATGTCAGCCTCAGCGGGGTATAAATTCAGGCAATCACGCGGCATTCATCCTTACCCTCTTGCGCTCGACGCCCATCATGTCCTCGGGGCGCTCACCAATTCATCCGTTTCCCGCCCTCGTTCATACGACCAGACCCCCGATTCATCGCTGGCTTCCAACGCCCTTACCGTTCTCGACACGTGAAGACTAGGCGGCCCGAACCTGAATCCCGTCTTGCTTTTGTCAGCCTACGGTCGATTACCGCTTGGGAGAGTGACTGGCGCACCTGGACCCCCGTGGCTTCCTTCCTGTGGCACTTTTCACCAATCGCTCGTCGTACGTGGCCGCTTCCTGTGTCGCTGATTCTTTCCTTCTCTCCCAGATGGTGACGACAGGACGGCCCTAACTCCTGAATCCCCCCAGCGGTCGCGGCGGGCCATCGGATACCTCGTAAGGGAGAGCACTGGCGAGTGAGGAGGTCGCGGGCTTCTTTCCCAGGCGCTCTGTATAGAAACCTTGGGTTAGAGGGATCGCGGGTCGCATCCACTCGTGCAGATCGCATTTCAATGCTCCCTAGGCTGAGATCTTCGGATCGAAGACCGCCTTCTGGTCCGATGGGTCCTTGTCAGCTTCTGGGCGAGGTGCTATGGCGGCTACCGGATCTGCTCTGATCCTTCACCACACTCCTCGTCATTTCAAGCTGCTGTATTCCAGGATCCATCGCGACTTTCGAATTAGTGAGTTTCTCCTCTCAAGAATTCGAGCTAATGTTCTCTAACCCCTCCGACTAGCATCAAAGCATCGGAATCCTATCGTCTGTCGCTTCGGATACGCCCGCCTCGTGTGGTGCTATCACCAATTTTTTCACCTCCCTTCCTCTCTTCGGAGAGATTATTCCATGACCACACCGCATGCGTATCTAGGGTATCTTGTGTATGTACATTTGTGAAAATTGGAATGATAGTCATACCTCCCCGCCTTTGAACAGCACATCCTGCTTCTTTTCAGTGCACCAGATGTTTCGGGTGGGTGTTATAGTCAAGCCGCTATTGCTCAGTGCAGAACACGGATGCCCAACGCGCCCGTTTGTACATCGAATTTTCGCGGGCGTTGACATGTGCGGCGTAGCACTTGCATTGCTACGAGAATCTGGCGCTCGCAAGTGGAATATTCGGCCTACCTGAGGTCAGTACTTGGCAAGCATAGAGGTCATTTCTATGCGGATTACCAGTGGGATTGATGATACTCTTTGTGTACTAGTAGCGTATCGTGCGCAAGAAAGTGATGACCAGAATACAAATAGGTGAGAGAATAAAGAAAAGTCCGTAAGTCGTCGTATCTTCGGTTTCATGCTACCACCCGCGTTCCCGCTGGTGCTCACCAACCCCGTCCTCTGTTGCGATCCACCTACGCGCGCGCACCCAGACCCATCCCGGCGTCGCCAACGAAAACTTGACCCTCTACCTCCAAGTGCACACTTGGAACGGATGCATGAAAACTTTTCTGGCGTTTCACGTCCTGCTTGGGGCTTGGCGGCGATAGGAGAGGATGAGCTGAAGATATTAAGGTACATCCTATCCAGTCTTACTAGTAGACGCACCGTGTTCTTTAGGGTGGAATGCCGGTGTTTAGCGCGACGCTAAATATGCGCGTGTTCAAGGCCGCTAGCTCACATGGCGCACTTTGGGTTTCCCTCATCCGCGCGTATCCGTTCCAAAATCGAGAGGAATGTGAAAGAAAGTAAAAAGGCGCCTCAGAAGAAATCCAGAGCTCAAATGTCGAGGGGAGGAGTGAATCAACGCGCTGAGGGAGAAAGAGCGCGTCAAGCACGTGTATGTGACGTCACGCGTCCTCGTCTCTTTGGACCACATCTCCCGTCTGCGACACCCACAACGATGAATCTAGAAGTCTCGTTTAAATACAAGCTATTCAATGTGACGCTCTCCCCGCTTGACGCCGCGAACCTCTCCGATGACCTCTGGCTCGAGGTCTGCCTTTAATATTTCTGACGTCCGTCAACATCTCCTCATCGGCTGGTGGACAGATTATGCTGAAAGCTTCACCGCTGGAACTCCTCACATTCCAGCGTCTCTCGAGAAGTTTCTGTCGAATTTTGGCTGAGAACCCGCGCTGCTGGAACCAGGCGCGCCAGAACATGGACCCGCCAGTCCCTCCTCCCCCGCAGGTTGATGCTTCTGGCATATGGACCGAATCTGCATACGCGCAGTTTCTATTTGGCGGCGGAAACTGTATCGTTGGTATTTAAGCTGCGCGTGTGCTCCGAAGTCTGATCTCCAACAGGTTAAATCGTGCAAGACGTGGACCGCGCGATTTCCCTCCTCCTATGCTCTCCGCACGCGTGTCTGCTCCGTGGGTCACTCGCTTCTTCAGTTCAACCATTTTTGACACCGATACCCAGGATAAATGCAAAACCGTGCTCCATCGGTGCGTGAACAATCTATGCCCTCTAGATTCGAAGTTAACACTGGGCAAGACATTACGACGCGGAGGCGCGAAAAATCAACAACGGCTACCTCACGTCGTGCGCGATCCCAGGTAAGCGCGGCCTCCGCCAGATGGGTCAGACACAGCGCCTCCACTTCCGCGACTGGCTCGCACACGACGAGCGCGACTTGACCCGTGAGTAAGGTACCCCTTCCAGTAGGTTCATTTACTGATCATGGAGTCAGAATACCCGACTTAC
Organism: Mycena vulgaris; assembly: GCA_029204335.1. NCBI lineage: Eukaryota > Fungi > Basidiomycota > Agaricomycetes > Agaricales > Mycenaceae > Mycena > Mycena vulgaris. The sequence goes on along the minus strand of JARGYA010000077.1, from coordinate 139,392 downwards.
CGCGTCTGTGCTGTTTCTCAGGCAGACCAAGAGTGGTTTGCTGCGCGTGCGAAGACGGAGTCGCGGCCTGTGCGTCCTCCGGTCGTCGTCCTCCGAACGGTGGAAGCTTTGAAGGCGGTGGGTCGCGTTCGTGGAGGTTAATCCACAGCCATTGATGGCCACATTTACTAAAGGAGTACAAGCTACGCGCTGAAGCCCTACCCCGGATCATGCAGGTACAGTTGAACGAACCCGCTCTTCAGATATAGAATAACGTCTTGCAGAACGCTAAAGCTCTCCAAGCGTGGTCAAAGGAGTTCGCGGAGGCCCGCGAGGCCATCGATCTCGCTAACGTCGCCTTGTGAGGACCTCCATCGGCACTGCATTTTGGACACTAACCGCCGAAAATAAAGCATGAAAGAGATCGTCAGTCCCCGGGAGCAGATTCCGTACCGCAAACTCATGAAGACGCCGACTGTGCAAAAGGTCTTCATAGCGTTTGGTGACTCTTTGAGCAGACTCGATATCCGATGTATGTCATTTCGTTCACTGTGTTCCCAGTTTATGTTTAATCTTCTTCCAAGCGTGGTGTGCAATGCGCGAGAATGCCGTGCGAGAATACCGCGAAACCGTCGACGTCAATATCAAGGCTATACGTCGCTCGTTACTATAAATACTGTTTCGGACCGATATTGTATGCTATCCCATGTACTACGACCCATGAACAATGGCTGGATGTTATTCTTACTACCAAGGCTCGCCATTGCAATGGTTTTGGGGGAAATATTCACAATTGAGTCCGGCTACGGGAGACACTATGATCCAGTTCCCCGGCGACTGAGTTGTGTTCGAATCGAGGGAAGGAAATTTGTTTCCCCAATGGGAAGTCGATATTTCATGTCGTAACTCGAATAGCGGCGGCTTCGCGTCACAAGCCCCATTTGTGTAGGTGAAGAAGATGGACGGTGGACGAGCTATGCGAGCTAAAAGGAAAGATGTAACTCGTTGATTGCTTAGAACGTTTTTGAGGCTGAGTCGCAGAAAAAGGATTATGGATTTCCGATCGAGCGCAACGCCTGGATCCAGTGGTGTTCTCTTCGAACAGGTGGCCAGATGAAGCAATGCGGAATCTTGGAGGTTGTTGAAGTGAAGGTAGACTGAGCGCTGAGCGCTGATCACTGGCAGAAACCAATTTATTTGCCGCGATGGCTGTGAGTTGACTTTCTGAGACCTACCTCACTTGATTCAAGCCGGATGGAAAATTACGCTGGCTTCAATGGCGCCCAACTTTACCAATACGTGGCCACAGAACACCTCTGTACATTGGATATGAAATTTGAAGTACAAATAGTCAAGAAACCTGCAGAAACTTAGAGCTACATACATACTACATTACAATGTCGCGTGAAGACCCTAATACCCGTTGAAGAAATGTTCTAAGAAGTGATGTGTGGATCGAGAAGCACGTTGGTGAGGGCGATGAAGCCTACGACAACCCCACTAAAATAGAACAATATTCAGAAAAAATGCGTGAGGCTGCAGAGATGTGAAAGAACAAACATCGCGAGTAAAGTGCCTCCAACCACAGGATACCAGAACGCCTGGATTTCCATGGGGGTCATGATGCACACGCTGTAGGCACGGGATCCAAGATAGAGGAAGTTGCTACTGCACCAGCAGGTGTCGTAGACACCAATGAATTGGAAAAGACATATGACTACTATCCAGACGGAGTTTAGGGCGGCCAACATTTTCCCGACCCTGCGCAGGAGGATCGCTGTGCGGACCAGGAGCAGGGAATCTGGCGCGTGTTCAGATCTTGGGGAGACAGTGGAAGACAAGAGGCTTGAGATGACCAGTATCAGCCATACAAGCGTGGAGAGACAGACGTAAATGAGGTAACTGCCTGAACGGCAGGAGAGGCCTTAGAATTACTGGTTAGCTGTCGGTCCAATAGGACTCTGGGAAACACACCGATGGTAGGAGTAAACCACTGAATCAGCATCGCCGCGCTGACGGTTCCCCACGTTAAAACCAGCGCGGAAATCGAAGATATCAGTATCCTGAAGATGATGCTGGTTGAGATCGGTCTGCGCCCGACTGCATGTTCTCCACCAACGCCAGCGTAGCTCACTACATGCTCCATCGACCCGCGCCGATTTTCCGCGTCGAGCTCGGCATCGCGAGGACCGTGCACCCATACCTTGTCTGGATCCACTGGCATATGTTTCTCCGCCCGGCAGGATGCTTCGTCGAACGCAGAATAAACAGCTTCGACCGCAGCGGTCCATCGGAATAAACGGGCGTAATTGTAGATGGGAGAGGCACGGTGCTCATCGGCGCTGAGTGGGGTATGCCGTCTTGGGACCGAGATGGCATGTTGACTTGACAACAAGACCGCGCGCATTGGGTCACCGTCATGGGTTGCGAGGAATGCGCGGCCGTTCGCCTGCCGTACTGCGCGCTGGATGCTGAGGCGGTCGCATCGGGGTCCGATTTGAAGCCAGGCGATCACAATCGGGAGGAGCCATAGCCAGGCGAACGCGACGGCGAGTCCGTTTGAGTTCAGAGGCGGAGAAGCGTTGTTCGTGATATCTGAGCATAGAAAGTCAGAGACTTCGTAGGTGAATGAAGGCAAGGTGTGCACTCATAAATGAATCGATGACGGTCAGCGTAAACGCGATAACGACCCACCCAATCGACGCCACATTGGCGAAAGACCAGGTGTGCGTGTAGTTGATGTCGAGCCAAAGGATCAGGTCGGACCACCATGGGTTGTTTTGGGGCAAGATAATGAGTGAAGCGAGCAGGCCATCTTCTGTGGTTACTTTCAGTGGGGCTTGCTGCAGGGTAGTTAGAATCCGCACTGCGTGTTGAGCGTTGGGATACGAGATATGCGAGAACTTCCGAGCAATCCAATAGCCGTTTAATAAGGTGAGAATCACAGAATACGCTCCGAGCGTCGGGGATCCCACGTTTAGCATCATGGACATGATGTTCTCGAGCTACACATTGCCCCTGGTCAGCGATGAATAACAAGAGTGCACTGAGAACGCACTCGACTATTCCCGCCAAACGGCAGTTGCGAAACGAGCGCGAGGAATGGAAGGAGCCATGTACTTCCGATTTCTTTATATCAGCGTCGAAAAAAGATATAGGTATTAATCTTGCAAACCTGAATCGTTGGGAAAAAACGCTCCATGGACGGAATGAAGGACCAGAGCCACAGGTTTCGACGCATAGGGCATAGCTCATCGCAGTTGCGTTGGCGATGCTAATTCCATGCCCATAATTATCCATTCCCCCTTCTTTGTCACCACCAGCATTTCGTAAGGTGTTGAATTTCCTGAGACAGTCGACGGTGGCAGTGGCTGTTGTAATGCCGAGCAAGAGAGTAGCCCAAAGGGCTCGGAAGTGTCCTGATAAGTGATGTTGTAGGTGGTCAAAATGCGAACGGTACTCCGAACAAGACCTACGCATGAATGGGGCCCGGAGAGAAAGAAACAAGCAGAGGTCTTAAATTGACGAGGGCTGACGAGGGGGACAGCCGCCACAGATTCCAAGGGGTGGTAATTATACTGCAGCGGGGCTACGTGGGCTGAAGCTGTTTAACGTCGTATTCCTGACATCTTGCGCGCTTTGCTTGATAATATTAATTAATGACAACTCAACACATACTCACAGCTTCCTGCCAGTCGAGAGTTTACCTTACGTATTCAAGGAGGTGATGGGGCTTTTGCTAGCCTCGACGATCCGTATTACTGCGCTTCTGAGGATGAGTAGTACGACTCAGAGCCAGAGGAATCCTACGATGAGTCTCATCTCGGTAAGCAGCCCCAATCACAATTTAATTCCTTTCAAATATTCCGGTGGAAACTGAAATCATGGGACCGCGCTGGGTTCAATTTATCCTGATTCTTATCCTGACTGTCCACCGCATGGCTGTTGGGATACAGCTGACGATATTGCCGCGGCAGCCCAGCCTATTTGACTTTTGCGCGTTTTTCATATTGTCAATTGTGTTTTTTGCTGCACTGGATATTCGCGTTTCCTGGATTTCGCAGCAAGATAACAGTATCGTCCAGGCACGAGGATGTGGGCCAGGAAGAAGCAGGAAGAAGCCCGCCGTGTGACGCGTCATTCAAGTGACTCTCTTTCCACGCAATCCCCATTGTGCCACAGCTGTGCTCCATTCGGTGTCGGGACTCGTAAACTGTACAGCTCCTCAGCGTCAATCGCAGCACGGAGTCTGAAGGCTCCGATATTACGCTAAGATCTAACAGCTGTCTTATGCTTCAGTCTGGAGTCTTCAGGGCCGCCGCCAAAGAACGGGGCTTCAATTCCCCATTTCTGAATAACAAAACTTGAACGCGCTTTCGGGCGACCACGTTCCACTATTTTACGACAAGCGGGACTTGTCGCTTGTTTTCCTCTCCCCCCCATAGCTGTATGGGACCTATACTATCATTGGACCACACCTACCCCACTGGGTCCTCGCGCACCTCTTCTTCCGTGCCCACCGACCTCCGCTGCTTCCCCTTCCCCTGCCTTCGCCGCCTTCTCCAAGTCCCTCATCGACTGGCTCCGAGCATTCCGTTTTGACGAAGTGGCAACAGAACGAGCATACATTCCTTCAGCTTTGGGCTGCACAGAAGCGCAACAACCCGCATCTCCCTGTCATCGTATCGCCTTTCAACCCCCTCCACGCCTTCATGCCCCCACTGCACTGGCAATCCATCAACGTGAACAAGAGGCCCTTTCAGAAGACCAAATGGAATTTCACAAAGCCCCTCCCCTCGCTCGCCCTCCGGCCCAAGTTGCGCTCACGAAAGTGAGCCCGTCGACGTCAACATCAAGGCTATACGTCGCTCGTTACTATAAATACTGTTTCGGACCGATATTGTGTTCTATCCCATGAACAATGGCTGGATGTTATTCTTACTACCACGGCTCGCCATTGCAATGGTTTTGAGGGAAGTATTCACAATTGGGTCGGCTTCGACGTATGCTCAGCAAATTAATTGATAAGGCAAGTAAGCGGTCTGGAGTCAGTCCTACTTTGTGAGAGGCAGTCCAGCCGCAAGATTATTGGAAAGGTTGTATGCTATCTAACAATGAGAAAGTCCGCTGCAGTGCATCATTTAAATCCATTTTGTATCCATGCGCTAAAACTACGCTGCATCCTGCACCTCAGTGCGCAGGAATGTCTCCCAATCCTTCATCTCCGGATGAATTTCCCGCGCCGCTGGGATGTCCACGTTGTACCCCACCTCGTTGAAGAACTGCGCGAAGGGTCGTGGCGTCAATTATAAGCAAGAAAAGAAAGCAGGAGCGGCCCACCTTGAACATCAGCCTCAAATCCCGCGTCGCGGTCTTGACCGCCCAGCTGAGCGCGCTCCCGCCCACCATGCTCGGGCGCATCTCCCCACTCCGCGCCTTTCGCCAGCCCGCCTCCATCTCGCGCGGTGTCAGCGCGTCGCCCGCGATGTCCACCACGCGTCCTACCCACCGCTCTGGGTCTGAGAAGACGAGGGCAGCGACGCGTCCGACGTCGCTGGCGGCGACGAGTTGCAGGCGCGTGTCGGACGCGAGTTGGCAGAGGAACATAATGGTTGTTATTTTCTGGACGGCAGAGGGGCCCGGCAGCAGCTGGTCCATGAAAGTTACGGGGCGGAGGATCGTGACCGGGAGAGTCGGGTGCGCGTTCCGCAGGTAGTCTTCGGCCAGGCGTTTGGTTTCTACTAGGCTGGATGGTGAAAAAGCATCGGTTAGCTTCAGTGCTGTACACGGAGAAGAGGGAGCGGCAGGGATGAAAAAACGACAAGGGAATCAAAAAACGTACTGTGGGACGCCTGGCCCCTCCTCACGGCCCCCGAAATTCCCGCCTGAATACACAAAGTGCTTCACGCCGTGGGCGGCCGCAGCATCCGCGAGTGCGCGGGCCTGGGCGGCTTCACCCGCGAGCCCTCCCGGGTTATCGAACCCCAGCTGCACGGAGAAGACAGCGTCCACACGCCCCGCCGCAGCGAAGAGCGCCGCGGGTGCGTCTGCGGAGCCCTCCACCACGCGGACGCCGGGGAGCAGGGAAAGGGCTCGGCTCTTGGGCGCGGCAGCGGATCGTGTTTGCGCGAAGATGGTGTAAGGGAATGCACGTCCGGGTGCGGCGGCGTTAGCATCTGCGAGGGCTGCGGGGGTTTTTGTCAGTATGAAGTGCACGAGATGGAGGGGAGGACACCGACCGCGAACGACGCCTGCGCCTTGCTTGCCCGTTGCAAGCATGACGAGCACGACCTTGCTCGCGGGATGTAGAGTGGAAGTGGAACCTGTGGAAGCGGTCATGTTGAGCTGCTTGGAGGAGGAAGAGAATGATTCTCACTCGATGCATGAGCCCTTTTATACGTCCCGCATCCCGTCTAAGCGTCTTGCCGCCCCGTCGAGTATCAGTGCTCGACGGTAACGCGGCTCGGCCCAATTTGGATGCGCCGTACATAAAGACAAGCTCTAGCACTGCTTCGGCGGCGGGAAATGTCGGATCAGCGGAATCTTACAGGCGAGGGTGAGCGCTCAGCGCTGAACGGGACCTAGAAAAATAGTAAATATTAGCCAGTGCGGTCAAGCGATGCATATGCATACCTGCCCTCGGTGCTCCTGTGCCGCGAAAATATAAAAGGTTCAACCAAGCTGAAGAGGCACGCGCGGTATCTGTTGGGTATCTGGCAACATTTCGCTTCGAGATTCCGTTCAGTGCGGCGCGGGTCCAAATCGTTTCCGCCCCAGAAAAATAAGCCGTTTAAATTTCGGTTCAATAACGATAGCTCGAGTAGGTTGGATGAGTAAATCTAGAGGGGGCATGCCAGATTTGAAAGACGCGCTAGAGGTGGGAGCGAACTAACGTCGGATAACGAGATAATGTGGAAGACGACGAGGATGGCCTGGATAACATGAATTCCGCTGCTCCTGCTTCGACTTTGCTCCTTCAGCAGAATCTGCACTTTCCTCGTCTTCTGGACCTAGATAATCCAGAGGTTGAGATGAAATAGATCCAAAGGAGCGCGCAAACAGGCGCTTTCGGGGACGACTACTTATCTGCCGGGAGATTTAGTAGGGTCGTGTGGCAGCTTGAATTAGTGCTCCCACCGGGTCTTGATTCCGCGTCGAGCAGAAAACATCAGGGGAGACACTATGATCCAGTTCCGTGCCGACTGAATTGTGCTCTGATTAGAGGGAAGAAAGTTTGTTTCCCGCGGGAAGTCGATGTGATGTGATTTGGTGGTCTGCATATTATAACTCGAAGCGCCAGTTTATAGAGTCCTCTACAATGAACGATTATAAATGAAGGCCTCAAGTTTGAATGAGAAGTCAGCTCATCGAGCGTATCCGTGAATAATAACACCGCGACGAGGGTCGGCGTTAAGTTCAACGTTCAGCGATCATCGGATCGATGTCTTTGCAATTTTGGTGTCTAACTGTTTTTGGACCTCGGTGAGTTTTTTGCGCATGGTTGGAGCTTCGCGCACAATTCAAAGCCCCATTTCCGCAGTTGAACGTTGGTCCGCGAATTTCAAGGAAGGGTGTAACTAGTTGATTGCTTTTGAACGTTTTTGACGCCGAGTCGACGGTAGGGGGCTTTTTCAGAACTTATGTTGCCCTGAGTCACATACAATGGTGTATCGCCAAGAATTCGAGGTCGTAGCCACGATTTCCTAAAGTGAAGTACCGCCTGCAGTTGGAACCTACTGCCTCCGTCCTTCGCACCCTCCCCTCGGCCACGAAGAAGGCGGGCATCCACCAGAACGCTTTCCACGAACCCTGTATGGAGTCGCTACGACCGATGCAGAGTGACAACTTCCTACGAGCGCCAACGGTGTCCATGCCGCCCGCTATTTAAATTTTAATTGGTTAGGACGTGCGCGGACGGGAAGCGTGCCAAATGAAACTGAGATGTCGCGAAGGGGGAAAGGGAAGAGTTGCCGGCCGAGAAGATCTGTAAATCAGGCGAAGCGTGAGGTTCCAGAGGGAACGATGCGAAGGAATCGAGATGCAGAGCAAGCCATTCAACACTTTGGTTGGGCAAAATGTTCGTGACGAGCGCAGAACAATTTGCGACTGCGGATCTGGATTTTTGGGCGGCCGAAATTCAAAGAAGATGGCCTTCCCGCTGAATTAATTGCAGCCTATGGGTATGGGGTGAGGCACCTACCACGAACGCAGCGGTTCCTAGAAAAAATCGCAGCATTGGCGGCGGAGTAAGTGCTTTCCGACTTCCGACCACTGATCACATGAGTCAAACAGGGTCAAACCATCTTCAGAATCATCATGGCTACCATCGTGTGGCCGCCAGGGCCATTGCTGAAGCCGCTCGAGGAATCCGGGCGTGATCTCTTCAACGAGCTCTGCACGTGTAACTGGTTCGAAGATGGGAAGTTACTGGTGCCTCCTGAAGACAACTTGAAAAAACAGATTGGGAGAGTTAGTGGTCAGTGTTAACTCCCTGCCGCCAAAACCCCTTTTCTCATGGTTTCACGATTCACTCCTTCAGTTACCAGTCTTGCTATCGTCTTTTTAGACAAACAAACGAAGCAGCCGGTCATTTCTAGTACGTTCGTTTCCATTCTCAAATCAGTCCTCTTACAGTAATGGCCGCACAGAAAGACTAACTTTTCTTCCCGAGTCTGCAACGGTATTCCATGGCACAAAGTTGGTCTCCCTCTACAAGCGGCCAAACATCCACGACGATTTTTCCATTGACATCACGTTCCGCTCCAAACAAGGTGAGTCCCGCTTGCTCGTTGTTGATGGTCAGCCTCCGACTCTGAAAGAGCAGCGGCTCGCGATTTTTGCACCACCATCGAGCAGAATCGGAAGCCCGCAACTCTTGGTACCAAAATATACACCTTGGCGAGCACGTCCCCGGAAACCGAACCTGACGGTTGTATCCCAACTGCCAATATCCTCAAAGGATTCCCGGCGATAGAACAAGCAATCACGGGGGTCCTAACCGGACTAGCTTATAGCGAAAGCGCAGATATACTCGGGCCGTTGGTCCGTTGGGATGCAAGAAAAATAGGCATCACACCACAAGAGCGTACTCACCGGATCGCTACGATTCAAAACCACTACCAAGCATCCCCTCCCCCGTTAATTCTCGTACTTGGCGGTGGAGCATCCTTTTCAGATTCGCCATTACCAGAGGCAATCATTTGGGATGATTCAAACCCCACTGAATTTCTCTCCAATCGGTTCTTGCCACTACCGCCGACTTGGCCAGGCCCAGGAGGTCCTCCAAATTCCTGGGTCACCTTCCCTATTCTGAATTATGGGATACATGCTCGGGATGATGACAAGAGCCGACCAAAATATATCGCACTTTCTTACGACCTCGTGGACCATTTTGCCGCGGCAGACAGTGCCTCAAAACAACATTACAAGACGGCCGAGGACCTGAAGGCAGCGAAGCTGTCGTTGGATGCAGCCACCGCAAGCCTCAAATCCACCCTTATCCACGAGTTGGCCCATCTGTGGGTCACAGAAACGGTGATTCATTCGACGAATTGGAGAAACAGTGAGCTCATTAATAATAATTTAGGATGGCGAGTCGCCGGCAAGGGCAAGGGTAACGGGGGTGCAAGACTCGGCATATGATGTTGCCGAAGATTCCCAAAGACCAGGCTTCATTGAGTCAGGTCTGTTGGTTGAGACCGTGTGGCTCGGAAGGCCACAGGAGCTGGCATGTGACCAACGTGGGTGTTCAGTGCTCCATATTCTGTATTCCCATTCTTAAATTTCATGCAGTTGGATGGCTGAAGTTAGCCGTCCGGGAGGACCCGGAGGAGCAAGACTTTTCGTGGACACCATCCGCAAATCCATCCCCTGGGTCAGATATTCCCCATATTCCCCAATTAGGCTCTCCGATTAATCTGGCCTCGAGTCTTCGACCCCCACGCTCCCCTCCCCCCCCCGACATAGAGTCTCCGGTAGCTGCCCGAATATGCGACCCAGAACTCGTCTCACTCTTTACGGCGCTAAATCTACCCGCCTTCGACGGGCTTCTCTACGACAGAAACTCCAGATCCCCTGTCCTCACGCCCACACGTCGTAACAAAAATAGCGCTGGCGGCGTGAAATCCATTACACCGATTGGCACCGGTTCTCGCTGGCTGCAGAGCACCTCGACCAGCCCTAACTCTCCGCTGCTGTTGGGGAGAGTCTCAGCAGTCGCACCCAGGACTACTCCTGGAGTGAAATGGCCAAAGGTCTCTGGCGAAGCCCCCAAGTCCTAGAGGTTGGAGCGGACTAATACATGACAGGCGACCAGTGGTTCTTTGTTTCGCACGGTTATCAAGGGGCCGAGCGCTGCGGCCTTCAATGTGTTACAATTTATATTCCTTTCTCCTGCGCTCATAGCGTCCCCGGTATCGCCTTCATTCCTACTTTGAGATTGCGATCAGCGACGCGACGTCACCGTCTTCGGTCTCAGAACCTGTTTATATTCCACGACGTACATAAATGGGCTGGCAGGGTACTTAGTTATCTAACGGCTGGTGGAGATCGGTCTGCATCACGCCTTGTATGAGCCGCAGGATCCCTTCGCAAGACCCGACCATAGCGTGCATGAGGCGACACGGAGCGGTGGCAGAACTCGCGCTCGCCACAAGGGGAAAGGGTGCGGCGCAGATTATGTGGCACATAATGTTGCAGTGTGCAACTTCGGTCATGTCAGAAAATCAGCCACCACTCGACGAGTTAAGCCGTGGACGATGCCGCCAGAGGTATCATGATTCATCCAGCTTGATTTGAGGTACTTACCGCCTCGTCTTCGTTTGTTGGAGTTGAAAGATGCGAAGGCCGTAAACCCATCTGGCAGTCTTGTGATTTCAAGCCGAACGGTCAAGGAGGAGAGAGAACCTGTACTACTTACTCATCGCAAGACTCGACTCGCGGATCCAGTCCCCAACCTCTCGACGGCAGGACCGTCCCACGCGAAAGTGAACTGTGCGGTCCTTGGTCAGTTGCTATCTGCAGTCTGACACGTTTTTCAAGCACTTGAAGGCTCAGCCAGCTGCACTTCAAGATTGATGAATGCACACCAATTATTTGCCGCGATGGCTGCGAGTTGGCTTCCTGAGACCTAGCTCACTTGATTCAAGCTGGATGACTGGTTTAAATGTGCCCAACTTTACCAATACGTGGCCAGAGGACTCTTATGTACATTGGATATGAAATTCGAAGTACAAATAGTCAAGAAACCGGCAGAAACCTAGAGCTACATGCATATTGCACAACAACGTCGCGTGAAGACCCTAATACCCGTTGAAGGAATGCTGTAAGAAGTGATCTGTGGATCGAGAAGCACGTTGGTGACGGCGATGAAGCCGACGACAGCGCCAGACAATATTCAGAGAAATTGCGGGGGGCGGTAGAGATGTAGAAAAAGAAACCTCGCGAGTACAGTGCCTCCAACCACAGGATACCAGAACGCCTGCATGTCCATGGGGGTCAAGATCCACACGCTGTAGGCGCGGGATCGAAGATAGAGGAAGCTGCTATTGCACCAGCAGGTGGCGTAGACACCAGTGAATTGGAAAAGACATATGAGTAATATCCAGACGGAGTTTAGGGCGGCCAACATTTTCCCGACCCTGCGCAGAAGGATCGCCGCGCGGACCAAGAGCAGGGAATCTGGGTGTTCAGATCTTGGAGAGTCGGTAGAGGACAAGAGGCTAGAGATGACCACTATCAGCCATACAATCGTGGAGAGACAGATGTAGATGAGGTAACTACCTGAGCGGCAGGAAAGGCCTTGGAATTACTGGTTAGCTGTCAGTCCAAAAAAGCTCTGGGAAACACACCGATAGTAGGAGTAAACCACTTAATCAGCATCGCCGCGCTGACAGTTCCCCACGTTAAAACCAGCGCGGAAATCGAAGATATCAGTATCCTGAATATGATGCTGGTTGAGATCGGTCGGCGCCCGACCGCATGTTCTCCACCAACGCCAGCGTAGCTCGCTACATGCTCCATCGACCCGCGCCGATTTTCCGCGTCGAGCTCGGCATCGCAAGGACCGTGCACCCATAACTTGTCTGGATCCACGGGCATACGTCTCTCCGCGCGGCAGGATGCTTCGTTGAAAGCAGAATACACGGCTTTGACCGCAGCGGTCCATCGGAATAAACGAGCGTAGTTGTAGATGGGAGAGGTACGGTGCTCATCGGCGCTGAGTGAGGTACGGCGTCTGGGGAGCGAGATGTGGTTGGCTCGACAGCAAGTCCGCCCGGATCGGGTCGCCGTTGTGGGTTGCGAGGAACGCGAGGCCGTTCGCGTGGCGTACTGCGCGCTGGATACTGAGGCGGTCGCATCGGGGTCCGATTTGAAGGCGGACGATCACAATCGGGAGGAGCCATAGACAGGCGAAGGGACGGTGAGTCTATTGGAGTTCAGAGGCGGAGACGCACTGTTCGTGATATCTGGGCATAGAAAGTCAGATATTTTGTAGGTGGATGAAGGCAAGGTGTGTACTCATAAATGTATCGATGACGGTGAGCGTAAACGTGATAACGACCCACCCAATCGACGCCACTCATTGGCGAAAGACCAGGTATTCGTGTAGGTGGTGTCGAGCCAAAGGATTAGCTCGGACCACCATGGGTTGTTTTGGGGCAGGACGATGAGTAAAGCGAGTAAGCCAGCTTCAGTGGTTACTTTCAGTGGGGCTTGTTGCAAGCTGCTCAAAACTCGAATCCTTCATCTCCGGATGAATTTCCCGCGCCGCTGGAATGTCCACGTTGTACCCCACCTCGCTGAAGAACTGCGCAAAGGGTCATGGCGTCAATTATAAAGCAAGAAAAGAAAGCAGGAGCGGCCCACCTTGAACATCAGCCTCAAATCCCGCGTCGCGGCCTTGACCGCCCAGCTGAGCGCGCTCCCACCCACCATGCTCGGGCGCATCTCCCCACTCCGCGCCTTTCGCCAGCCCGCCTCCATCTCGCGCGGTGTCAGCGCGTCGCCCGCGATGTCCACCACACGTCCTACCCACCAGGTAGTCTTCGGCCAGGCGTTTGGTTTCTAGGCTGGATGGTGAAAAAGCATCGGTTAGCTTCAGTGCTGTATGTACACGGAGAAGAGGGAGCGGCTGGGATAGAAAACAAGAGAGGGAATCAAAAAACGTACTGTGGGACGCCTGACCCCTCCTCGCGGCCCCCGAAATTCCCGCCTGAATACACAAAGTGCTTCACGCCGTGGGCGGCCGCAGCATCCGCGAGTGCGTGGGCCTGGGCGGCTTCGCCTGCAAGCCCTCCCGGGTTATCGAGCCCCAGCTGCACGGAGAAGACAGCGTCCACACGCCCCGCCGCAGCGAAGAGCGCCGCGGGTGCGTCTGCGGAGCCCTCCACCACGCGGACGCCGGGGAGCAGGAAAAGGGCTCGGCTCTTGGGCGCGGCAGCGGATTGTGTTTGCGCGAAGATGGTGTAAGGGAATGCACGTCCGGGTGCGGCGGCGTTAGCATCTGCGAGGGCTGCGGGGGTTTTTGTCAGTATGAAGTGCACGAGATGGAGGGGAGGCACCGACCGCGAACGACGCCTGCGCCTTGCTTGCTCGCGGGATGTAGAGTGGAAGTGGAACCTGTGGAAGGTCATGTTGAGCTGCCAAAAGCGGAACCGTGATGTGATGACATGCACTGTATACGTCCCGCATCCCGTCTAAGCGTCTTGCCGCCGTTGAGTATCGCGGTAACGCGGCTCGGCCCAATTTGGATGCGCCATCAGGAAAAACTGCGACGGCTATGATGCTCTCTGATGGTCTATCCTCTTCAGCCTCGCCAGCGTGAGAGACTGGACGCCGTCTAATGTTAGTCGTCAGACCAACTATCAAGATTTTTTTTTTTTTGAGAATTTGAGAGTGCGAAAAAAATGACCTGCTATTTGGAAAGCATCTGCATGCATGAGCCCCAGGTACACAACACGATAACATGCTGTAGCACCACACCCACGACGCTGTATTCTTATTCTACCTCTCTGTCTGTAACCAATCAAATCCAATTAAATCAAAGTATCTCTCGAATACTGGCCGGATCGAATCAGCAATCTCATCTCTTGAGTCTTGTGCCCATGCGTGTTGCCAGGCCGGGCTTCCTTGTGGCCCTTTTCTACCACAGTTGAACTAACCTGGCGGTGGTCGTTCTCCCTGTCGTAGGCTTCGTTATGTGGACAATATGTGGTTGCAGACGAGATACGTATACAGTCCGACGTGGAACAAATTCGCAGAGTCATAAATAATATATAAGTGTTGGATGTCGTACTCATTCCGATTCATTGTATTGTGCATTAGCTTTCGGCAAATGTAAACGTGATGGAAATTTGTAAGGACGGTGTTCTGTCGGGCCTCAAGTCAATTGCCCTGCTCCGCTTTAGCTGTTCGCCTCGCCATGATCCTTGTAACCGGTGATCCTTGTAACCGCTGATCCTTGGAACCGCTGTCACTCCATGACGCGAATTTCGTTTCCTTTTTTCCCTTTCGACCATTTGCAGGTTCTGGACCTCGTGAATCCCATTATTCTGGGCCCAATCGCATCCTGGTAGACGAAATTTTACTCTCAGGATCGTTTCGGCTCAGGATGTTTAACAGGACACGTACGCTCGGCAGGCTGATAACAATCTTATCTGATATGATAACGATATCAGGAGGTGTGATCGTTGTATCAGATAACCCATAAAAAGGTGAGAGGAATTTCATCCCAAGCATCAGCCCTTCACCAATCCGATGTGTGGTCTCATATCTGCATTTTATTCAGACTCGGTTGATCCTCCGTCCGCTCACGACCTGAGGAACAAGCTCAATGCTTCCCTCGAGCTCATCAAGCACCGCGGACCCGACTCCAATGGTGTCTATGTGTCGCCGGATGCTTGTGTTGGTCAGTTCGCAGAAAATTAATTGTTTCTATTTACCACACAGACCCTTATGCGTCTCTTTCCAGGGTTGGGTCATGCCAGGCTCTCGATAATCGACGTTTCGACAGGCCAGCAGCCCCTCTCCGACGAGGATGAACTCGTGCACTGTGTTGTAACTGGCGAGATCTACGACAATGACCGTCTCCGCGCGGAGTTACACAGCCAGGGATATTCATTCAAGACCCAATCTGACTCTGAGTTGGTGGTTCAATTGTAAGCAAAAACTTAAATTACATTCAGAACCAACGTGAGTTGACGTGGAACGGTACAACAGATACAAGCGAGATCGGTTCAATCTGCTGCTTAATCTGCGCGGCGAATTTGCGTTTGTCCTGTACGATCTCAAGCGTCGACTCCTGTTCGCCGCGCGGGACAGATTCGGCATTAAACCGCTCTACTACACCACGTTCAAAGGTTGCATCATGTTCGCCAGCGAGATGAAAGCATTCATGGGGCTGGGCTGGCAGGCGGAGTGGGATATCGACAGTATCGTGCATAGCGGTGATTTCGGCGGCGAACGCACGGTTTTCAAAGGTGTTCAGAAGGTAGGGATTTATTTTCCTGCCCTGATTGATATGATACGAATGAATCCAGCTGCCTCCCGGATACTTGGCCATCTGTCGGGCAACCGGACAGATTGAGACGCGTTCATACTGGGATATCAGCTTCCCGGCTCCGACCGTTGTGCCGGGTGCAACGATGGATGTTATGATTTCGACGGTGCGGGACCTCCTCGTGGAGTCCGTCCGACTGCGACTTCGGTCAGATGTGCCGCTGGCCGTGTATCTCAGCGGTGGGATCGACAGCTCTGCTGTCGCGGGAATTGCTACGCAGCTGCTCAGAGAACAGGATCCGGCAGCGAAGTTGGCAACGTTCACGTTGGCGTATGTCGGTGAGCTCGCGACCAGGTCCTGGAAATAGTATGTTCTAGGTATTAATTTAATTTCAATAGACGATCCCACCACGGACGAATCACCACTCGCAGCTCGCGCGGCTGCCCACATTGGGGCCGACATCCACATGGTCAGCGCTACCGAAGCCGCCCTAGTCGACGTTCTTGAACAGAGCATTTGGCACTCTGAGCAGCCCAATGTAACTTTCCACGCTGCAGGGAGGATGCTTTTATCCAAGGCTGTCCATGAGGCGGGGTACAAGGTATTCTCTTTAATACTCTTCCATTAATGAGGAGCTGAGCATCGCTTCGGCAGGTAGTTCTTTCTGGCGAAGGGTCGGATGAAATATTTGGCGGCTACCGGTTTTTCGCGCTCGACTACCTCCGCGATGCAGACCCTGCTGGCGAAGCTTTGGGCATACCGCTGCCGTCCGAAGCCGAACGTCTTGCCATATCAGCCAAGTACGCGGTGGGCGCTGGACCTCTCTTTGCATCGGTCGGTGCAAAGGCTGCTCCCAAGTTCAACGCCCCGCGTCCCCTCCTAAGGACTACCTCACATGTCGCACCCATGAGCCTGCTCGCCAAGAATGCTGATACTTTCCTGTCCGAAGTACTCGAACACACCGGTGGATCCGACGTCGTGCGGTGCGCCGAGGAAGGCATTGAGCCGATCGTCCGTCATAATTCCGTGATGGGGAAATGGCATAGTTTGAATGTCTCCCTGGTACGTCTCTGAAGCTCTGATCCTGGAAGTTTCTCACTGCAAAAAAGTATGTCATCACCAAGACTCTTCTCGGTAGGATGATCCTCAGCACGGCGGGAGATCGCGCGGACATGGCAAATTCCGTTGAAAGTCGTACACCATTCTTGGATCATCACCTTGTTGAATATGTGCAAAATCTGCCTCCGTGCGTGACCAACATTGGCTCCAGTCTGTTGAGGGCATGTTTGATCAATTTTGCTGCAGGTCTTTGAAAATCATGCCGATTCACGAAAATGAGTCAAGTGAATGGACGCTTGTCGAAAAATGGATCCTGCGTGAGGCAGCCAAGCCGTTCATCACTGAGGCGGTCTATCATCGCAAGAAGGTCCATTTTAATCCGCCTCCATCTGGTCCACCCGCCGTCCCGAATACGCTTTTACCTCTTCAAAAGCATCTCAAAGCCCGCATCACACAGGAGAAGGTCGAACATCTCGGGTTCATCGGCTGGTCTGGCATTAAAGATCAGCTGGAGGAATACCTAGAGTCGCCGACATTCCCGCCTCACGGCGGCCTTGATCCCAGGGCTCGAATCTTGATGATCGTGCTTAGCTATATTGTTCTGCAGGAGCGTTTCCACGTCCCGCCTCTCCGATTTTGAGTAGGGAAGTAGTCTAATGTTGCACACACCGAGTTGTCAAGGCGAGCCGAGAATGATGATCCGATGATTGATGATTGCTGGTCACGGTCCCATCACAGGAGTCACACCCTGTGACACGCCTTCAAGGACTGTTCGGAATCGTTGACTCTTCGTTGTTCTGATAATGTTCAAGTCTCTTTCCGTTCGCAAGCTTTGGTTTTCGTCATTCAAAAGTTCGATGCAAGGATGGAATCCCTAGGCCCAGGATCGACGCTGGGCTACGGCTATTCTTGTCCGACTGTCGGCACCCCAGAATCTCAGATCACCCTCAAACTCGTCGCGAATCTGAGGCATGCATCTACGGTCGTATTTAATCTTCACTTACATGTCCCCGACGGACAAGCAGCGCTGCGGCGCTGATTCTTGGTGGGCCGCCGCCGCCGCCATTACTCAGCCACTCCACGTCAGAAGTAGGTGGTATAAAACCGCTGCACGTAGTGAACGAGCCTCCAGCTTCATTAACCTCTCATTAGAAGAGCTAAATAACAGCCTTGACCTCGACAACACAACTACCCATGGCTCCATCTGTTCTCATTGTATGCGTTCACTTATTTTGTTTCTGCATGCTCCTAACTTTTGGGATAGGCTGGCGCTGGTCCTTCTGGTCTGATACTCGCGCTAGTTCTACTCCAGACTGGCGTTTCTGTGCGCATCATCGACAAGGAACCGCATCACAAGATAGGCTCTCGCGGGTCTGGCGTCCAGCCTCGCACACTCGAACTCTGTGATATTCTCGGCATCCTCCCTGACCTTGAAAAAGAAGGCGAATATATGCTGTCCAGGGCCATATATAAGCCAGGAGAAATTGAGCCCTCGCGTATCTCCCCGATCGTCGAATGGCTCGAGCCAACCCCGGACGTGCCGCACGTATGTCCACGTTCTGCATATAACCCTCCTCAAACTCACCGCTCTTCAGGCGAATCCGCTGGCCATCAGCCAAGAGCGCCACGAAGAGATTCTTCGAGATCATTTGCAAAAGCTCTCCTGCGCTGTGGAGCTTGGTTCCGAATTGCGCA
Organism: Mycena vulgaris; assembly: GCA_029204335.1. Classification (NCBI taxonomy): domain Eukaryota; kingdom Fungi; phylum Basidiomycota; class Agaricomycetes; order Agaricales; family Mycenaceae; genus Mycena; species Mycena vulgaris. Next base: position 121,160 of record JARGYA010000077.1, on the reverse strand, counting down.
GCTTCGAGCAGTTCCCCGACCACATAGTCGCAAACATCGTCAAGACCGGTACCAATGGGGAACAGCTAGAAGAAAGCACCAAATTCGACTGGCTAGCTGGGATGGACGGCGCGCGCAGTGTCGTGCGCAAACAGCTTGGCTTGAGTTTCCTCGGCGAAACACGGGAATAGTATATTGCCCTGGGTGACATCGTCGTCGAAGAGGGTGTGAACCCGGGAGTGTGTAGGACTCATCTAGCCCCGTTCGCTCTTCATTAATCTTCGGATAGTTCTGGCACACGTGGCCCGCTCCGCCCAATTGTGAGTGGATATTTTCCCAACTAACGTTGGGCTAAATCTGTCCGTAGCCTAGCTTTGCGCTCGAGCGGCTCCCGCAGCAAAGTGTTCATGTTCGCATACACCGGTCGCCCGGAACACTTGGCTGAAAAGACCCTGACGCGCGAAGAATTTATCCAAGAGTTTTACGAAGTAACCGGCAGACGCGACGTCAAGTTCGGGCCAGCCACTTGGGTGACCAATTGGAGGTTAGCCCGGTTAATCGTTTCCGGGCCAAGTCGATTCTGACATCTGCCCCACAGGCCAAACCTGCGCATGGTGGACACGATGCGGAGCGGGCGCGTTTTCATTGGCGGAGGTTCGTTTCATCTTTCTGATCTCTTACTTAACAAACACCCCCTTCACAGATGCCGCACACTGCCACAGCCCGACCGGCGGCCAAGGTCTCAACTCAAGCGTCCAGGACGCCGCCAACGTAGGATGGAAGCTCGCGCTCGTACAGAAGGGCCTCGCCCCCGCGACACTCCTCGACACGTACACAGAGGAGCGCATCCGCTTCATCGCGCAGATGCTCAAGCTCACAACGGAGCTCTACGCCAAGTCCGTCGACCAGCTCCAGGAGTCCAAACCAGCGGACGACAGTGCGTGGAAGCGTGACGGCGATCTGCGCATGCTTGGCGTCAACTACTGCGGGAGCTCGATCGTACTCGAGGACACCGCGGTGGCGGGCAATGCCAACGACGCGTACTCGAAGGCGGCGGGCAGGAGTGTACAGGCCGCGTACCGCGCGCCCGACGCACCTGGCCTCGTCCGCGCGGGATCGGGAGACGCGCCAACGACTCTTTTCACCGTCTTCCGCGTGTCGGTGCACACCGCTCTGCTCTTCGGAGGCGACGCCTCTGCGCGCGCACCTGTGGCGCGCGCTTGGACGACTCCCTGACGATGTCGTACGCACGGTGCTGGTGGTTCCGCAGGGGCAGACGGGAAGCGATGACTCGGCGCTGTTCTATCGGGCCGGCCACGCGTACGCTGGATATGGTCTGATGGCGGGCGAGCTGGCTGTTGTCGTCGTGCGCCCGGACGGGGTCGTCGGTGCTGTCGTCTCGGGCCCGGACGGCCTCGAGGGGTACTTCCAGAAGATTCTCGCGTGAGAATGTATCACCTACATGTTTGTACTCGAGAGCAGTTATCGATTGATTTGTACTTTTTACGTCCTCGTGCGACGGTGCAGCTGGAAGGAAGAGATTAGGAGCTCTAATGAATACATACTCTAGGTGGCGAGATTGAATTTTCGGAGGAGTTAAATCGTCGCTGTTCGCGGTGGGACAAGATATGGGGTACGGCTATCGCATGGACGTCAATGGTCCTGGTTTGCTGTTCCTCTACTCGTTTCCCTCAGTCGCCCAAAGTTTCACGAACCCCCTCGCTGATAGCCCCGATACGACGGCTACAGGTGGAGACTCCTACTCCTGCGCATTGCACAGAAATAGGGGTTTGTTACCTCTTCCTCTATCTTTCTCACACTCCCTTTGGATCGTACTTCAATTTTTTGGCGCTTGAATCTGCTTGAATCCGCTGAATTCGCGCCATAAAAATTTCAACTGGGAAACAACCCTCGCGATACTTTAGCACGGGGATGCATGTTTTAATCGACATGATTGTCAGCCTCATAAGCTTTTGGTGTTGCCCTTACGTTCGATTCTTCCGAAAAACAATCTAGCGGGTCTATTAAAGACATGGCGTTGCGACGAACGGGACATAGTCAAACCTGTGCATAGAAATATTCCGCCTCCAGTTGCACAGCGAGTTGTACGCTGGAAACACTTCCATTTATTTTTTCCGGTATTTTTCCTTGTCTTCTCTTTCTGGGCTCAAAGAAGACCTTTTGAGTCAGACTTCTTGTCGATTTGAGCTAGTGCTAATAAAGTTCAGCTTCAGGTTGAACTACGAACGATCACGTGTGATGGATCACAGATCAGCGGCCGATGCCGAGGCCACGTTCTTCCCTCACCATCGTCTTGTCGCGTCCCGTCCCTTGACCCTCCGCACAGCTCAATTTCTGCCCCGGGCGGCGAGTGGGAACTCTCGACTTGCGATTGCGCTGTGTCCTCAAGCCGCTGATATCAGGGAGACGGACCGACGGTTCACGCAGATTCAGTGGAAGCAGCCATGGACGCAGCAACGGTACGGTATCAATCGAAATCTACCAATTCCCTGGAATTTACATTTCCCCGGCAGCTTGAAGCGCAAAGCAACGTTGACGCGCAACGATGCCCCCGCCAAACCCGTATGTTTTCGGTATAGGTTGATGCCGATGCGGCGCTGTACGGGCGGCTAAGGGGAGATTTTAAGTTGAAGGGCGCGCGCAGCACTGGTGCGCCGCACCTCTATCGCTTTGCCCCGTCATGCTCCCTGTTAACCACATCGTCAGATCATTTACTGTCCGCGATTAAATGCGACGCGATGAACTACACAACGGCTGATGCGGTATGTCGATCTTACACCTTTGTTTCTGACTTACGCGCGCAGAAACTCCCGCACGTCGTAGCTTTTCATCGAACCCAGGCGCGTGTACTTGCTCGCTTTGGACGCCTCTAAGAGGACAGGGATAAACAACAGACCGACGCGTTCAGGGAGGCGTTGGCGGATGTGGCTACCTGAGTTTTGGACCAATGCAAGAACGGACTCTTAATATTTGCGTGTGAGACTTTCCACTTAGATATCCACTTTACCTTTGTACGTATATCGGCACAATGATTTTGATCGACATCAGAAGTCCAACACAACCCTGGGGCGTCCAAAAAGTTTACCCATTATTTCCTTCCCACCATGCAACTACCCACCACCATTTTCGACCGGGCGGTGTTCGAGGACGAGCCGCTGCGCTCATTTTTTGCTGCACGCCACTTGCAGGGCCGTGGTAGGAGACGCGGGGACGAAGCGGGCATCGTATCGGGTGCGGTGGACGAAGTCGTAAACGCGGAGAGGGGTGTGAGTGCACTTATCGAACGTGCATATTTCATGCTAATGTATTTGAGCAGCCAGCCGCGGTAAAAAGATGGATTTCTTTAGTATTCCTCCCGGACGAGGAGGACAGTTTCACTAGCCGAAGGAAGCTCGGTGACGGCGAAAGCACTACCCTCTTCGTCAACTTTTTCTGGTTGTTGTACTTGTGTGAGGAAGCGGTACGCATATCCTGTTCTGTCCTTACTGCTCAACCTAAAGCGTGCTCTTGTGCGATCAAGGCCGCAAATCGCCTGCTGCAAGAGGAGCGCCGTGCCCGAGGCTTCAACAATCGACTCAACGACGTTCGACCACGTAAGAAGAGGCGATTAGTCAAATCAGAAGAGTTTCCACCGGACCTGGCTACCCCAGCGCGCGGCCGAGGCTCCACCACACGCGACCCGGTTCCATCGCGGCCAACCAAGCCCCGCCGGCGGCTCGACGATCATACGGATATACCTATGAATGTAAACACCCATTCCTGCGCTCCCAGAATCAAAGTCGCTCGGGGACGGCCACAAAAGATAACTTTCCTCGACTTGGATCTACCGGCGCGGTCGATCAGCACAAGTTTATCAAGAGGAACGGCCACCAGCGACGCCCGCGTCAAACATCCGCTCTGCGAGTCGGTCTCGGAATTGCCTGCTGCACCGATACGCTCTCTCCACCGCGATACTCCCCCGCCGATTGCCTCGACTTCAAAATTGTACATTGATCCCATTTTTCCACGCCCTTCAAGCGCGACCGACCCCACATGCGAAGATGTGGATATGACTTTAATTGATCAAGATACCTCGGCCCTGGGCGACCCCGAATACAGTTGGCCGAGCGCGCGAGCCGGCTATCCACCAATCTGGTCGCAGGTACGTTATCGCTGAACTATTCTCTGACTGATCACTGACGGGGAAACAGAGCCGCCAAGAGCTGTGCGAAACTCTTCCATGGTTCCGCAGGTTCCACGGCGGCGTATATCAGAAAGATGCCATAGCCAAGGGATACATGCTCAGTGAATTCGGCACAGAGTGAGTTATCTTTCCGTTGGTTGAATGTCGCCTAACGCCATCAATCCTAGACGAGACTGCTTCATGCATGGCGGTAAACTGATTATCTCGCATGGGTATCAAGCCCTTTACTTCTGGTTTCCGTATTCTGAATTGACTTGTTGCAGGGGCGGCGGAAGAACAGAGGACGACAAGGGCAAACTCGATGGCAAGGTCGTCAGCCAAAAGCAGAACGACACATCCGTCCGTGCCCTCATGCAAAATTACGAAAACAAGACCCCTCTGGTGCTGTTGGTAGACGACCGGTATCAACTGTTCCCGCTGACGCTCAGCGAGAAAAGTGTGTATTTGACGGTCCTCGGTTCGTGGTTAATTCCATCCATACTATGCACCCTAACGTAAACAATCTCAGGCTTCTATACCATAGTCGACGCATGGGGTTTGTTGTCGCTCTCTCGAAACACAAATAGCGCTGATTAATTTGCGACAGCCGAGTCCCAAGTCATCAACGGCGCGACTGTCGTGCGGTTCAAGTTCGCCTTCCAATGGTGTGAAGGCCAGGTTTGTTGGGTTTCCCTTTCTGCGAAATGCCTGACGGTCTATCAGGGAGAGCCATGGTGGCACGCGGAACCACCAACTTCAGGTAAATTGCTCGGCGTATCTATTCCATCGCTTCGGATCTCTTATTATGACCAGGTTTCTCGACAAACCACCGATTCCGTCTCCCGATCATCCGGAACAAATGCAGAAGTTGCCATCGCACTTCCCCGCTCATCTACGCTCAAAGCTGGGCTTGCACGAATTCAGCGTGCGCGTCGTTCTGGCAGACCGACAGCGGGATGTTACTACCCCCCGACCTCGACTATGACCGCAACTTCCTTCAGCTGCGGGAACCGCCTCAGTTCCCAGCTGGATTTAACGCTCAGCTCATCCCGGCGCGCCCCAACCTCAGCCCAGCAAACGGCATGACGACCTCGTTCCGATATACCAGAGGCTGGCACTGCAACGACTGTGGCCGTGTATCTTGCCGGTATGATTCATCGCGTTTTGGCGGATGTCGCTGATCGTCAATAGGGCTGCATTCGAACAATACCAGTGCGACCACTGCGATGCAAGTGGTCCCTTTAATTAATCTGAACATTGTCTTACTCGGCTGCAGACCACGTATAGCGTCGTCGGCAAGATTCACGACGCCAAATATTGGCAAGAGACTTGTCCCATCCCGCGGAAACTGGAGACAAGAGACTTTGAGGTCACTTCGGATTGCGGTAGGCTTTGTTGCCTCCAGGCCGTCCGTCAGCTCATGCATATGTATAGGCATTACGGCCCTCTCTGCCCGAACGTACTCTGAGTTCGGCGGCGGCAGCGGTGTCTGCCAATCTTTCCAGCTACCTGATAATAAGTAAATGCATTTACTTCTGATCTTATCCGACGGTATCTGACCATTCCTCCCAGGGGAATGATTCACCACATCCGGGGAAGTGCAAGTCTCAATGCGGAAGCCGATAGCATATTCAAGACATACCAGCAGCAGGGAGCTGACGGGACGCTATCGTTCCGTCGACGGCCGTTGAAGCGGGTGGGTGTATTCCTTTTGATTTATCTCTTCACCAACTGAGACCGGTTTCAGCATGCAGGTAGCAACACTCTGCGTTTTTAGTTAGCGACACTGACAGGCGTATTCCCAGCGCGCGGACAGCTACTCTCGAGTTACTTTTCGCACAACAGTACGTCCCATTCTGTCGCAGTGCTCCTCCCGACTGACCAATCGCAACAGCCGGAGAAGCCTACAAGGTATATTCATTCATGATTTACCCAGAGCATGATATTCAACGAAGATCTAGTACGTTGGAGGAACTGATCAGACCGTTCCCTTCGACCAGGCTCCGAGCGCCGTGGTCGACGCGCGCCAGCTCATCACAAGTCGCATGAAATCAGCGTTGGGGACAACCCACGAATTCAATGAGGTTTTGAGGTACGTATTCCTTCTGCGTACATCTTAACATAGGATTGATGAACCTCTAGCGTTGCGTACCTGGAAAATCAAGACATGTCGGTATGTTTCTGATGTCCCCCCGTATCTTCCTGACTAACCGAAATGTGTAGTTTCACAGTGACGACGAGAAGGGCTTGGGTCCGGTCGTTGCCGGGCTCTCCTTAGGTTAGATCGTTACAACTCAATCTCTTCCACCTACTTAGATTCGACGTAGGGTCCCCGGCGGTCATGCACTTCCGCCGCGTTCAGAAACCCGAAGGACAGCGCCACCAAAAGGTGCTCACCATACTGTTACAGCATGTCAGTCCATATTCCCGCTACTTGTCTCGCCTCTCATTGAGTGTTAAGGGTGACATCCTCGCAATGGAGGGTGTAGGGGTCCAGGAGCACTATCAGTGCGTAATAGTTCGTCCTCGTCTACAAGGAGCGTATACTGATCTTGCTTCGTCCATCGACAGGCACACTGTGGTCAGTTTCACCGCAATATGGATATCGTCGTCGCATTGTCTCATCGCCGAGCAGATACCTGAAAACTTCCGGATCGCGGTCACCGCCCGCCACATTGGGCAGGAAACGGCCGGCGAAGGCAACAAGCTCACTGCGAGAGGTGTTCGTTCAGGGGAGGGCGTATTACAGCCGAGGGCGGCCAAGGGCAAACGAATTGCATGATATATTCTATAATACTTATTCGCTAGGCACAGACTCAGCTAATTCAACCGAAATTCGCTACAGAGTTATTACTGTAAACATTTTGTTGCTAAAAATTACACTGCTTAAAAGTCGAACGGCTAGCAGATCTTCGTGCCAATTTGGTGATGTAGCTGTGCGCATTCATCAGATCGCTGATTTGCGCAGTCCGGATGGCTCCCCGTTCAGCATTCACAAATTCATCCCGCTCGCTCTCCTTCTACCGGAAATCCAGCCAAGGAAGGGTCCAACATACGTTCTCGAGGGCGGACAAGCCGCAGCCTCGAAGCATACTGCGCCGCTGGCATTACATCCACGCGGCCCGGCTCAGCTCCAGTACCTCCAACAAGGCGTCGGGTTCACCAAGTGCTCGAGGTGCTGGAGAGGGGAAGAGTACAACTCTCGTGAGCTGCTTGCGGTTTCTCCCAGATTTCCTCAGCTGCGCTTCAGAATCTTCGAAAAAGAAAACCTTCATATCTCTCCGAATCCGACGAGAAAGGGTGCAAAGGGAGGTGTACCTTTTATAAAGGTGCGTCGTCTTTCGCTCTGTAATTTTGACTTTCGATGATTGAACCAACGAGTCCAGCGACCGTCGGTGCATTCAAATGGACCTAATACCTCTGGTGGAGCGTCTCCTCAATATTCCGACATAGACCACCTGTGCCAGACCCCGTCATCTTCAGCTCTCGCTCGGTCGATGATAATGCCAGTCAAATACTTGCACCGTAACTCTGTTACACCGTCGGAGGAGGATATGGAGACCCTGCCCGCTGTCGAAACGCACAACGTTCGCCTCTGTGGCCCACCGCGCTCCGGTAAAACCACAATCGCGGAGGCGATCGTCTTCATCACACGAACGCCGCTTTCCGAGGTCGCTGTCGGGGATCGCTCAGGGTTGCGTAGTGGCGAATGTGACCACGCTACAGTATTCACGTCCCCGGGAATTGTACACTCAGTGAAGCTGGTACCTGCCCTGAATGGCCCGAGCTTGAGCCTTCATTCCTCCATATACGTTTATCACTTCAATTGTCAGGGTTCGTCGGGATTCGAGCCGTTTATTTATCTACCGGCCTAATGCAAGGTTTTTTTTCATGTGCTGAAGCCTCGTTCTGGTTGTAATCTAGGTTCTTGCCTTCATCTTGTGCAGATTCAGAACAACTGCTCATTAACAACGCCTGTGTTTACGTCTATGTCCATCCGCAAACATCATGTGCCGGCAGAAGGAGAGCCGCGGTATGCAAATGGGCGTTAATAAAGCAGCTGTACATCAGAGTCGCCGCTGTATTGATGGGGGGGTTCCCAATCGCTGCTGGATGCTCCTATCGGGTGTGTGAGGTCGTGTCAGATGCCGTGGTGAGTGCGATGTTCGCCTGCCATCCTTGTTAATGATCCTCGAGTGTTTTTGGAATTACTGCAGCTGTTTTGACTCCCGTGCCGACATCTTGTACGCTCTCGAGCAGAGTCAGCTCAGTCATTTCATAGCATTGCTAACTTTCATTATCCAAAGATTGTGTATATCCAGGCCAAAACATCACCTTGTAAAGCAATGTAAATTCAATGCAAAAATAATTTAAACTCTGCACATCCCCAGATCGCCGCGGGTTCGTTTACAGCGGCGGTCTAAGAGTGGAGGGCGCTGTTGAAAGCTGTCGAGGGAGGTAATGCTGTCGAGGCAGTGAGCGCTTCTTGATTGACTAACACCACTTTCTGTTGGGCGCTAGCTGGCACCGCCTTGGTCTCGTCTGAAATTTCAACTTCGCTCATACTCTGAGTTCTTCCATCCCAGCACTCGTCTGCCTCGAGTCTTAGTTTGAATTTTAATCATGGAAGACTTCCGGTCGGAGTCCAAAAGCCCCCTATTAGAAAATACCATGGAGTCTCTATCCCTTCCCATCCCAGTCGGCTATGAATCTGGCGGGCACGTCCCTGATTATCTCGGTGCTCTATTTTCCGATCATATTAGGGATGTTGCTCGAGATGTCGCTCAGCCAGTGGATGTTGATCCTGGCAGTACTGGTGTTCCTTATATGCTTGAGCCGGTTCTGACCAAAAAAAAAAAGCGCAGCATGGGGGCGGTACCTCGGTATAACCCTGTAATTAACTACTACGTGATATTTCTTGCACCAGCCCAATGATAGTATTCGTCTACTTCCCTGTTTTTCCCGTTGGCCTGAAAACTGAAAGCGGAGCAGGGTAGTCCAAAAAGATTGCTGCGATTTATTTAATCATCCTCAATAAGCCGTTATATATCGCGACCCTGCATAGGATCCTCAAATTCCGCGAGGTTGTGCCAGATTCCGTTTTGGGTTGCGCGTGCTTGCATCATGTGACCGTGTCTGTCAACAGCGGCAAACATCCTCCTCCCCAAGTCGCCAGATACGTCAAACTTCAAGCTCTAGCACCCGATTCGGGGCGAAGACTCCCCGGAGCTCTTCAAGTTATCCTCGCTCTGACTCTTCACCTCAACTTTCCTCGCCTCTTTGGTGATGTAAAACCTAAAACACAATATGCTGTAGGTCTAGTTGGCGGCCAGAGTACAACTCAAAAACCTGTTTTCCTCAGGCTCTACGTCATCACAGAATCACCGCCGATAAATTCCGCTCCCCGACTCTCGAGCTCTTCCCTGAAGATGGCCGTCATTCTTTCGCAGGAGGTCGATGGATTTTTGGTGGATTTATCATTCGTTCAGGCGATCCTGGACTGCTGTGGGGAGAACCGGTTTGCCGTTTACAAATTGGTACGTGTACGACCCTTCGCTCTCCCGATTCTCACCGTAGGCACACAGGGCCTTCATTATACAATCACTCATCTTCCAGCTTCGTCCATTCTAGCGCATTGCAAATGTGCGTATCATATTGTCATTGCTACTGACTAAACTTACTGCCCGATAATAGGTCTTTCTAAATGATAGGATTCGTTCGTAGGAAAGATGTAGACGATTTGGTGTCTTTCCTTGTTTGTGGGCCCAGTGAGTATTACCCTCTTTTCTCCCCCCGACGCTGATCTCCCTCTCTCTAGCGGCTCTCGCTTCTTGGCCGCCATGACGAGCGTGCGCGTCATGTCTCCCCCTCACTCAAGAGCGATTTGCAAGCGGCGGTAGGCGCGGAAGGCCTACACATATCGTGCCTAGACGGATTCGGGGAGCGAGATCCGGTGCGTTTGTGCCCTTCTTACAAACAGCTGCTCTCACTGACGCCTGCCAGAGCACAGGACTCGAGACCTTCGTCATCAAGTGGGCGATGTGCGTCTATATTTGCCCTGCACTCTGCCACCCCCGCCCTACTACGTGCGTGTTGACGAGCGATTTGCAAGCGGGCTGCTGGTGACGGCTAGAAGGACGCGGAAGGCCTACGCACAGAGTGCCTAGACGGACTCGGGGAGCTAGACTCGGTACGTTTGTGCCCTTCTTGCAAACAACTGCTTTCACTTACGGCTGCGTTGCCAGAGTATAGGACTCGAGAGTCGAGAACACCCCCCTCATCAAGCAGGCGATGTGCGTCTGTACTCACCCTTCCCTCGACCACCCCCGCCCTACCATTACGCCACCGGTACCGTCTTACTCCTCAGATGGTCAACGATTCAAGAGCGCTGCATGATTGGCGCTCCTTGAATCGATGCGACGGCTGGCCCTTCGACGGAGCGCACCTCCTTGAAGCTGGGTGCGTGGACCCGGTCAGTATGGAGTGGGTGAGGACGAGCGCCCCGCGGCCGATTGCGAGCGGCGGCTCGATATGATCAGCCAAGCTGGCAAGGTGCGCCGCTCCCTCTTTTTTTCGTGCAGCACTGACCGCATGCAGGTACTGTTATGCGCCTTCTCCGAATGAATTAGCCATGGTCAAGCCGAGCTGTGACGGGGAAGTCCGCCGAACGAGGTGCAGTCGCTCCTACCCCCTTCTTCCCCTACTAACTTGCCCTCAGATTTATACCAGACAACAACCTACAGCGAGTCCGCCACGTCGATACTCGGTAGCACGAAAGAAGAGTGCGCCCTCTCTCATCTCTTTGGAGCTGATCCGTCCGCAGGGACTATCAGGCGCCTCTGTCGCGGCGCCGCTGCGTCGCTCTTCAGCCGTGCCTATGCCTCGACTTCGAAAGCGGATGCGCAGGCTCGTGGGCAGCCATGGGCACTTATGCTCGTGATCTACGCCTGGATCGTGGAGTGGAGTCGTCCGGCCCGGCGCATTACTCCGGCGTCCATCGTCGTTGTGACGTTTTCTTTGGGGAGGGGCGCACGCAGTTTGTCGAGCTGACGATGCCGATGTGGACGGGAGGCGTGATGTGGGCGCGCGCGGTGTAGATGGGGAGGCGCGTGCTGCGTGCCGAGGCGCGCGCGAGCGCCGCTGCGCATGTGCTTCGTTTCGACGGGGAGGGGGATGTCGATGGGGATGCGCGAGCGCTTCACGCGGCTGCGTAGGCGTGGCGCGCGTATGGGCGTGTCTTCGATTTTGGGAGCGCGTTTTCCGCCAAGTTTGGGAGCTGGATGCGCCAAGGAATTGGCGGTGGCTTCAGTTTCGATGGGGACGAGGATGCCCGATTAGTAGGAATATGCGAAATGGTATGTAGTATGTGCAGTGAATATACAGCCTTTACAGGTTAATTTCCAATACAAGTAGTGGAGCGGCCATGAAAGTCACGAGGAGTCAGGAGAGGCGGATGGCACTTACTTTCACCATGCCCATGCCTTCGTCCAACCTTCCCTTGTCTCATCCCTCGAAGGTCCGCGTATATCGACCGAGAACTGATTTGAATACGGTTCACAGCCGTTCCCCGCTGCGTGGCTCGTTACACCCGCCCCCGAGAAATTTGTCATCGAATCTGCCCATTGGGGCACCGAGTCCGCACCAGAGTCCCAGCGGCATTATGCCCATTTCTCCGTTGGGTGGGACAACTTCCACGGAACCCGCCTCCTTGTGGCGAGCGATCACGGTGTCGAGATCGCCGGCCTCATCCTGCATCTCTACTTCGGTGTCGAGGGGTGCATTGCTCCCGTAGGCTGCATCCCCGAGGCCGAGGAGGTCATCTTTGCCTTCACGCTCGCGGGGCCGTGCGACTCGGAAGGCAAGTTGAAGGAGTTCTATGTGCTTGTGTATGGGCAGGCGCTCGAATGGATTACTTTCTGTCGCTATCCGCGTGGGTTCTCCAATGTTGCCGATTTCCACGAGAACAGAAGCACGATGAAGACCATACTCATCAGTCCAGTCGCGGGAGGAAAGGAGGCGGTTATGGCGCAGTACGACAGGTTTGGGCTCCTCCCTAAGAAGAAGAAACGTGTGGTGTGGAACCCGGATGAATGGTAGAATTGCACGGCACCGTCCCGCTCGCTTGGAACACACAGAACGTACAGAGTTGCCTTGCTTGAAATCGAACGTGTTTACAATTTTGCAGAATGTCTGTCGTACACGGCCTTACTGAGTTCGCCCTCAATAACGGTGTTAATGCCATCCTCCGCCACGCTCGAGAGCCTTGTATATTACTTGCGCTCGACCAACAGCTCGTTCGGGTTGAGCTCGTAGGCTGCACCCGCACTTGTAGACGCAACGCCCCCGAGTATTGAGCCGGTGAGGTCGTCGGTTTTTGTGCTGGTTCTCCAGAGTCAGGGGTCGCGCGGGATGAAGAGGGCGACCTGCAACACCGAGGGTGTCCTCCACGGTCTGGCCGCCCCCGGGGCTCGTGCGGATGAAGTTGGGGAATCGACGAACGTGGAGCTGCCGCCGTGGACGTCCTCGAGGCGCTCTCCCGCGACGGAGCGCTCGTAGAGGAAGAGGCGGCCAGTGACGAGCGCGTAGAGCGCCGCGTCGGGGGGCGCGGACTTGTGGAAATGTACATTAAATATGCGAGAGGGTATGTAGTATGTACAGTGAATATACAGGTTACAATTCCGGTACAGTACAGAGCGGGGCTGCGAGGCGGCGGCAATAAAAGTCACGAGTCAAATCTAGTCAGAAGAGGCGTAGCGCGTAGCTGTCCGCGTGGCGCTCCGCTATCAGCGGATCCTCGTCCATCGTCAGGTCGTCGTCGTCAAAATCGTCCCGGTCTTTGAGGAAAACCGCCTGCGGGAAGTCGTCGTCCACCGGCGCATCCCCCATCTCGTAGTCGTCGTCGTCCGGCTTGATAAGTAAAAGTGCGGATTCGAATATGAGGTCCACGCGGGCGACCCAGTGATTGAAGAGTAGGAGTCTTTTGAGGAGGGTGTCTTGACTGCAGAGCCGGCAATGGGGCCGGAATTTCCCGGTAAAGATCGCCTTCGCTGAGAGTCGCTCGGAGGCGGCGTCGCAGGCCCTGCGAGAGGAAACTCAGTATCATTCGGAGCGCGAGACGGAGCGGGCTTACTTTCGTGAGCGCAATTTGGGCCGGAGGGCGGGCGAGGGGAGGGGCTTTGTGAAATTCCATTGGGTCTTCTGAAAGGGCCTCCTTTTCACGTTGATGAATTGCCAGTGCAGTGGGGGCATGAAGGCGCGGAGGGGGTTGAGAGGCGATACAATGACAGGGAGGTGCGGGTTGTTGCGCTTCTGTGCGCTCCAGAGCTGAAGGAATGTGCGCTCGTTCTGTTGCCACTTCGTCAAAACGGAATGCTCAGAGCCAGTCGATGAGGGACTTGGAGAAGGCGGCGAAGGCGGTGGAAGGGGAAGCAGCGGAGGCCGAGGGCCACAGGGAGCGTCGTGACGGTCATGGCGGGATGGACAGGGCGTGGCCTTGGGATCTATATCGATCAAAGAAGGAGAGGGTCGTATGCGTCTTAAATTGATAGGCGGCGCGCCAGGACATGGGCCGGACCCAACGAGGCCGCGGGTGAAGCCCTTGGGGTCTGAAATTTCCCGCCACAGGCTTGTGGGCGTCGCGGGTACATTCAGGGAATTAGATCGCGTAGCACGATTTGGAATAGGCCGTGTCGCGGATCGGGTGTGGCCAGTGCGTGGGTGCGACGTAATGACGCCCTCCATAGCGTCGGTCGACGGGGTATGAAGGGACCGCGACGATTTTTCACGGGCTGAGCTCGTGCGGGAAGGCCCGAATGTGATTTTCGGTGGCCAGGAGCTTGATACATTCTCGTTCAAAGGGAACCAAATGGCTGGACCGATAACGTCAGTTTATGAGGCAGGGTGGCTCAGAGGGGGGCGCGTACTGGGGGCCGAAGACATAGTTTCAGACTGGCGCGATTCGAGTCTCCGATCGTCTGACGAGCTCGGGTCGGTGGACACGGAAGAAGAGGTGCGCGAAGGCCCAGCGGGGCAGGCGTGGTCCATACTGTAAGTCCCATACAGCTATGGGGGAAGAGGAAAACAAGCGATAAGTCCCGCTTGTCGTAAAATAGTGGAACGTGGCCGCCCGAAAGCGCCGTTTGTTATTCCAGAAATGGGGAGTTGAAGCCCCATTCTTTGGCGGCCGCCCTGAAGGCTCCAGACCGAAGTATAAGACAGCTGTTGGAGCTTAGCATAATATCGGACCCTTCGTGCTGCGATTGACGCTGGGGAGCTGTACAGTCTCCGACACCGAATGGAGAACAGCTGCATGGGGATTGCGTGGAAAGAGAGAGTCACTTGAATGACGCGTGACACGGCGCGCTTCTTCCGGCTTCTTCCTTCGCCCACATCCTCGTGCCTGTTATCTTGCTGCGAAATCAAGGAAATGCGAATATCCAGGGCAGCAAAAACACAATTGACAGTATGAAAAAGCGCAAAAGTCAAAGTGAAGCCCCTCATCCACAGACTCCAGGCTCAGAGACAAACTGTCCATCTATAATGCTGAAGTTTCTTCGAGGACGGCGAAGGCCGATAGTATCGTGGGCGGCTAGACTGGGCTACCGCGGCAATATCGTCGGCAGCTGTATCCCGACAGCCGACGCTGAAAACCAATGTGGACAGTCAGTTTCCATCGGAATATTCGAAGGGAGTAAATTGTGGGGCTACTTACCGGAATGAGACTAGTAGGACTCCTCTGGCTCTGAGTCGTAGTACTCATCCTCGGGCAAGAGAGAGCCAAATGGATCATCCCGGTCGGCACTAGTCTCCGTCAAAGCGTAGGTCGGCGTCGAGCCCGAAGTATAGGGGACCCTCTGATAGCGGTCTTGTCACAAATGTTCCCGTCAAGGCACCCGCCCGCGGGATTGCTGATGCGGTGCAAGCCCTTTGGAGAATGGGCTCTTGCCGCTGCAAGCGATGACCATCACTGGCATCAGCCTGGGCCTGGGAGATCTCATCACCGAGTTCAGGTATCGGGGCGAGGATCCTGCAAATGAACAAACCTTGTCAGGGACTTTGGCTTAGGCTATGAACGAAGTGATTTACTTAGATCAGGTGTTTGCATTTCTTGCCGACACGCATGTTCAACGTGGTGGGTCGGACCCGAGAGCTTGGGATATCCTCAAGTTGAGGCAGGTTCGGTTGTGTCGACGCCTGAAGGGGAGCGGTCTGCGGGCCGCGCGGAGGCTATGCAGGAAATAAATTGAGGTGGCAGGTTCAGGATGAACGGGAATGCTGACCGCTCGTGAGGCAACTACGCGACTAAAGTGGTGTTCCCAACATACAGCCATCTGATCTGGAGAGAGGACTTCCTCGAGGCGCGGGCGTCTTTCGGTTTCCGAATGCCAGAGGACGCTAGGCGTATTAAGGGATGGGGAAGAGACGTTCGTGGTCGTAGTATCCAGGGAAACATTTGGATAAGTACTAGACGTCATCGAGGAACAGAGCGTGTTGTCGTGACCGGAACGAGAGCCTCGGCAGCCTGCGGGGTGGAGACACGATATCCGAGCAAACAGACTCGTGCTCGACGCAGTCGATATACAGCTCGTCAAACGGAGGCTCAAAGAGGCAACAGGACACTGGGGCCACCAGGCCACCCACTGTGTTTTCGATGCCACTCGGGAAACACGGTCACGAGTACCTATCCGTGTCGCTTTGCCACACTGTGTCGCTCGGAGCTGGAGCGTGCTCGTGCAGATTTATTCATTAGGATGCTGTGACCCCTATGATAGGTGATCTTGAATTTCTGAATGAGAAGATTCGCATCGAGTCGAACATGCATGACGGAGACTTTGTGACAGCTTGAACAAAATTATGGCGTTGCGACAGTTGGGGGACCAATCTGGTCAAAAAATAAGTTGTTGGCTCTGTGAATACACGCAATGGGATGATTACTCACGCGGCCGTACATATCAGATTTGAGCTGATTCCCAGCCATTTATCCCCCTTGTCCAACACACAACACGTTTCCCGGTACTAGTGCGTGTATCTCTATATTGCAAATAGAATGTGCGGACACCCGGTGCCCTCTCTGTGACTCTTTTAACGAAATATGGTTCATCTTGAAGCCAGGTGTCTCCGAGACGGTAGCTGAAAAGTGAAACCTGTTTCACGCTTGATAGGGCGGCAAATAAATCCTGGAGCCATCCGGACAGATCTTGAGTGGGGCTCTAATGCCTCTAATTTTTAGCTATCTATCTGGGAGTATTTCACGCTCCACTCACATTCCGAGTAGTCCAATCAAAAGGAATTGTCAAGGTGATGTCGTCCAGAGCTGGAAAGAGCACCTTCAGCTCGTTAACCGGGTTTGGACGCAGTGCCTGAAAAGGAATCTCGAGGCGGCGAATTGGGGTGTTGGTGAGTCCAAGAGAGGTTATCGCGGCGGTGGTGCTGATGTGCGAGATTACGACATGGGAGACTGGATTGTGAGGGAGAATGGTGTCCACCCATGTCATCGGCCCACTCAGCTTCCTGAGTTTGGGGAATTTCCATGGAACAGACCGTCCGTACGGGATAAATGAATGGGCGAGCGAAATTTCCTCCACCTCCGTTTGATCTTGGAGAAAGTCGAGAAGATGTTGGTCGGTGAATGTACAGCATGAGAAAGAGCGTAGTTTGAACGCTCCTAGCGCCGGCGTCAGAACCCATGAATGGTTTCCCTCGATGTCCAGTACAAGGGTACGTAGATTGACGGTCATCGGAAGAATATCGCGAAGGGCGGGAAGAAACGATTCGATATCGGTTCCATTGTTTTCACGGTTAATCTCCAAGCAGCGGACCCGCCTTGCTAAGCTCGGATTCGAAGCAATCGATCCGCAGGCGCTTTGCATGCTTCTGCAGCGAATGTGTGCGTACATCCGGTCCAAAGCATAGCCCGAGAGATCTTTGTTCGCCCGAGCCATCCTAGTGAGGTCGGGAGAATCGATGAAAGGTAGGATTTCCATGAGAACGTCGAAAGGGATGGGGACCATGGCGGTCAGTGGTCAAGCTGCGTTGGCAGAGTGTTCATCATGATCTCCAGACTCCAACAACTGTAAGATGATGCTGTAACTGTGATTCAAGTACGGCCGATGTGCCGAAGTATCAAGAGATTTGTACATAGATCAGTGACGGTCTCCCGCTCGCCAGATGCAAGGCATCAGCGGGACTGTGCGGCACGTTACTATGTAAGCCAAAATAGGTGTCGACGGGATGCACCGGGTCCTTGAGGCTGAGACATTCCAGACACCGCTGGCTCCATTAGCTTGGATACCCACTGCGAGCTGGCGGAAAGTTGTGGCGTGGAACGTGGCAAGCTCGTAGGATATTGTGTAAAGGGAGAGCTGCGTGCAATGTGGCGAAGGGACGAAGTGGGTCTACGAGGACCGGCCATGGGCGCGATCTCGTCGAGGTTTCGAGATGCGACAGGAGATTCCGCTCGCAGCGACTGGTGGGGCTCCTTCGGTCGCTCGAGCGGACCGTGTGGAGACGAGGGCGTCGTCGGCCAGCGACGCCGCAGTGCCCCCGGGTACGGCAACGACTGGAGCGTGCAGCTCTTTGCCATTCCGCTGTCGGGTTTGTAGCAACGAGAGCTTCGAGTTTGTGCGGAAGCTTGATCGACCCCATATACTGCGAGTGCGTTCTTGAGTCTTCATCCGCAGCGCACAGTCCTTCCTCACCTAGCGAATCGACGCTGGGCGCGAGAGCGCGGCACTGGCGCGCGACGACAAGAAGGAGAAAGTCAAAAAAGAATCCTGCTGGCCCGTAGACGATCAGGGTCTCGTAATGCTGGGTGGGCGGGCATGATCAATGTCGAGCGACGGCTAGTTTGGGACCGAGGTAGCTGCGGTCGGTCACCGCAGGCTCCGCGGCCGAGGACGATTGGACGATGTTCAGCTCCTTTCCTCTTCATTCTGCCGGGGCGGGGAGTGCTGTGTACGGAATACTGAACGCCGGGGTGGTCCGTGCGTCGACGAAGGCGAAGGCGGCGTCACAGAGCTCGCCGTGCGCGTGGAGTCCGCGCGCGCTACATGTGGCGCTGCGTGGGCGGTGACGACTACATCTTCATCGAGGAGGGTAAGACAGGTACCGTGGCTGCCCTTTCCCGATTGTCAGTGCGGCGGGGAATGGTACGGGTGATCCATGGAGGCTCTGCCAGTGCTGAGCGCTGCAAAGGGCTTCGATGCGAGCGAGCGGAGGTCTGCCGCTTAGGGATGGCGCGGCGGGTGCAGAATGCGCGGCTGACCAACGCGGAGACAGGGTGAGCGGGCGTATGTAGAGGGAGGCGCCTGTTCTTGCGGGAGTGAGAATCGGTCGAGTGCAAGGTCAGGGCGCGCTGGCGATTGCGGCTATATGGATGGCGCAGATGAGCGCAGCGTGCAGAACGCCGGAGGCTATCGTCACCGAGATGAAGTCGTCGGGTGAGCGTGATGGGTTACACAAGCCTTTTCACTTGGACTATATCAGTGTAGTGGTCGCGAGAAAAATGCGGCCGTATGTGCTGGATTTTCCGCAAATCTTCTGCCTCTGCGATCGAGAATAACGCGGCGGCTTGACGATGTGGGGAAGCAGCCTGCTGTTGCTCTCGTTGATGCCCGTGGAGCGTCGCCGTGGGATCTGGGTCGGCTTTGTTAGTCCACGGAAAAGAGTAGAAAAGTCGGAGAGAAAAAGAAAAAGACGGCAGAGTATTCACGCAGTGAAAAGATGGGGAAATGAGAAGGAGGAGACGTCGGTAGAGGAAATGGGGGAGATACGAAGAGGATACCTAGACAACAGAGAGGTATGCGTGTTTTCAAGAACAGATGGGAAACAAGACAATCACCAACGCGAAGACGCAAAAAAAGAGCACGGAACCCGAAACTAAGAGTCTAAGACTCACCGGGTCCATCCTTAACCTTCGCGGCGTTCACCACGATCCGTCAACGCGAGAATCCAAGGGATATCATGCCACGACTCTAATCGTTAACGCATGCCGCTGCTGAGTAGCTTCCATCTTAAAGAGCGGGCGAAGGCAGGGGTCGGAGGTGTCCGTGGCTGCTGAGCCAGCGATGAGCGCGTTGCTGCGTGGACCGTGGACCGTGACTCTGACAGAACGAGGCGCGAGGAAAAAAATTCCAGTCTTGAGTTTTTTCCTGCATCGAATGTCATGAGTTTGGGTAAAGCACGGTGTACTGAGGGAGTACCGATGCTACACCTTCCCCTTTGCCCATAGACCGTGTACGATGCTTAGCGCATTCATCGAACCTTGAAATGCAGCTGACTGAGCCTTTACATAAGTGCTTGAACAATGCGTCAGACTCGCAGATAAGTAGCACAAATTAAGGACCGCACAGTCTACCTTCGCGTGGGACGCTATTGCCATCGAGAGGAGTACTTGGGTGTGGATCCGCGAGTCGAGTCGAAGGTCGGAGATTCGGTCCGGGACTCCTGGCTGACAAACATCTCTCTCGCTCTCATTCTCAAGAGTCTCTGCTTCAAGTCGACTCGACAAAAAATATAAAGATACACGCTCGAATATTACTTGCTTGAATTTCGTGGCTCGAAGGCTTATAAGAGCAAGAGTAGACGCCGACATTGGCTGCAATTGAAGCATAACTGTCGCTCGAGTCGCTACTCCATCTGCCCACGGCATATATAATTGGAACGACGTGCTGTTACTGTCAGCCAGCAAGACCAATTTCCTTCGTACTGCTGCTGGAGAACAAAATACTCCTGCTGTTGCACATGCTCTCCAAAAATCAAGTGCCGCAGATCATGGACCCCCAGGCGAACAACTTCTGCGGCAGGATCATTGTCTTACCACCGTTTTTGCGTGCACCCGGGTCCCGGTGCAAACCATCATTGGCGAAGGTGGGAGAGGGACTCGATTTTGGAGCCGACGCGTCTGAAATAGGCGTCGATAGGCTCGATGCGAGCACCGGCGGCAACACCCTGAGCCTCAGCGACTTGACGGCCGGCGGTTCGTCGTGCGAGAGAAAGCACTCAAACAAGAGATCGGTCCCTCGATGCAACGCGATGTCCAGCGTGTGCAGCCGGCTGGGGCCGCAGACAGTAGCCTATGTAGGCGTGCCCAACCTGCCCGCATATTTTCAGTTGGATGAGGGCTGGGGAACTCGAGAGAATATTCTCCAGCATGCGGAACCGGATCTCGTTTCCAAACACCAACTCGAAGCGGATGAGGAATCTGCAGGCGGTGCCCAAACGCCCCGTTCGCAAGGTCGATCTCGAGTGACTGCACAAGCGAGAGGATCTGGAAGGATGAGGCGTCGACGATGTTCAGGAAAGCCTGGATAGCGGCGGGATCCGCGTTGGAGAGGGTGAGAGCGGAGAACAGATGCATCCGGCTACGAGGCAGCCATTGCCTGCAAACGCCGCCGCAGGTGCGAATATCAGGGGTGTTGGGTGTGCCAGCGACGTCATCAATAATCAGATCCACCAGTTCCTGGGGGAATTCCTGCATGAGAAGACGGATTCAGCAGAGTTCATGCTCGTATTTTAAGAGGAACAGCCGCACAGGGGAGAGGGGGGGGAAAGCGCTGCGCGCGATCAGGGTTCCTCCGCGATCATGGCCGAATATGTTTTCCCATGTGAGTCCAGCGTGGAGCACAGGATGGTAAGACGAAGGCACCGAGAGAGCAGGCGTTCTTCTGGGCGTCAGAGCGCAGAGACTCGATCGCATTCATTCAAGTCCGAGGAAGGCGTACAGGGCCAATATGTAAGGACGTGGAGAGCACACTGAGATTGACAATGAAGACCGCCAGCAGATTTTCCTCTCCGATGCCGCGGCGATGCTGAACGCCGAATACGACGCTGTGCTTCGCCGCGCGAATACCTCGAAAATTGAATAGGTTGCCCACCTTTCCTACTCCATCGATGGTAAGTGTGATATTTCAAGGAAGCTTCCCCAACACTTTTAATCCCTCGAGTCCAAGCTAGCTGACAGTCTCGGTAGAGCTGAGCTGAGTTCCCGCGTCGTGCACGCGAGATTGAAGGGTCACGTGGGCGCGCGACGGCCTCGGAAGAACCCGGTGATGATCGTAGGAACGATCACCTCCATCTTGAACAAGGTCGACTCCCGACCCACAGGAAGCTGCGTATCAAATTGTCATTTTCCAAGCAAAACACGCAAGATGTCAGGGATGTCCAACATTCAGCCCCCGCGGCCCCGCTCCTTACTCCTTCGAGGCATCTGTGGCGGCCGTCCCCTCTCCGTGTCGGCCGTCGTCAATTCAAGACTTCTGCTTGTTTCTCCCAGCAAGAACTGGAAGAAATTCAGCTGGTGATCCACGTACTCAAGCATAGGGGCCACAAGACGCTCACCCTAGAGAAACTGAAGGTCCACTCCCAGGTTTTTGACTGCAAGTACATGATCCACATTCTATGCACTCTTGCATTCAAGCCACCGACCTGTGAACCCGGTGATGCGGATCGTCGAGGCTAGCACAGGAACCATCACCTCCTTCTTGAATAAGGTAAACTCCCGACTCACAGGAAGCTGTGTATCGAGTTGTCATTATCAAGCAAAGCACGCAAGATGTCAGGAACACCCGGGGTTAAACAGCTTCAGCCCCCCGCAGCTCCGGTACAGCCTACACTATAAGTACGACATGTGGCGGCTCCCCCTCCTCAGCCCTCGTCAATTCATGACCTCTGCTTGTTTCTTTCTCTCCGGGCCCCATTTATGCGTAGGTCTTGTTCGTAGTACCGTTGGCATTGACCACTTCTAACATCACTCATAAGGACACTGCCGAGTCCTCTGGGCAACCCTCTTGCTCGGCATTACAACAGCCACTGCCGCCGCCGACTGTCTCAGTAAATTCAAAACCTTACGGGATGCGGGTGGTGACAAAGAAGGGGGAATGGATAATTATGGGCATGGAATTAGCATCGCCAACGCAACCGCGATGAGCTATGCGCTATGCGTCGAAACCTGTGGCTTCGGTCCTTCATTCCGTCCATGGAGCGTTTTTTCCCAGCGATTCAGGTTTGCGAAATTAATACTTATATCTTTTTTCGACGCTGATATAAAGAAATCGGAAGTACATGGCTCCTTCCATTCCTCGCGCTCGTTTCGCAACTGCCGTTTGGCGGGAATAGTCGAGTACGTTCTCAGTGCACTCTTGTTATTCGTCGCTGACCAGGGGCAATGTGCAGCTCGAGAACATCATGTCCATGATGCTAAACGTGGGATCCCCAACGCTCGGAGCGTACTCTGTCATTCTCACCTTATTAAATGGTTATTGGATTGCTCGGAAGTTCTCACATATCTCGTATCCCAACGTTCAGCACGCAGTGCGAATTCTAACTAGCCTGCAGCAAGCCCCACTGAGAGTAACCACAGAAGATGGCCTGCTCGCCTCACTCATCATCCTGCCCCAAAACAACCCATGGTGGTCCGACCTGATCCTTTGGCTCGACATCAACTACACACATACCTGGTCTTTCGCCAATGTGGCGTCGATTGGGTGGGTCGTCATCGCGTTTACGCTGACCGTCATCGATACATTTACGAGTGCACACCTTGCCTTCATTCACCTGCGAAGTATCTGACTCTCTATGCTCAGATATCACGAACAACGCTTCTCCGCCTCTGAACTCAAACGGACTCGCCGTCGCGTTCGCCTGGCTATGGCTCCTCCCGATTGTGATCACCTGGCTTCAAATCGGACCCCGATGTGACCGCCTCAGCATCCAGCGCGCAGTACGGCACGCGAACGGCCTCGCATTCCTCGCAACCCATGACGGTGACCCAATGCGCGCGGAGTTGTTGTCGAGTCAGCATGCCATCTCGGTCCCAAGACGGCATACCTCACTCAGCGCCGATGAGCACCGTACCTCTCCCATCTACAACTACGCCCGTTTATTCCGATGGACCGCTGCGGTCGAAGCTGTCCATTCTGCGTTCGACGAAGCATCTTGCCGCGCGGAGAGACATATGCCCGTGGATCCAGACAAGGTATGGGTGCACGGTCCTCACGATGCTGAGCTCGACGCGGAAAATCGGCGCGGGTCGATGGAGCATGTAGCGAGCTACGCTGGCGTTGGTGGAGAACACGCAGTCGGGCGCCGACCGATCTCAACCAGCATCATATTCAGGATACTGATATCTTCGATTTCCGCGCTGGTTTTAACGTGGGGAACCGTCAGCGCAGCGATGCTGATTAAGTGGTTTACTCCTACTATCGGTGTGTTTCCCGGCGCTTTTTTGGACTGACAGCTGACCAGTAATTCCAAGGCCTTTCCTGCCGCTCAGGCAGTTACCTCGTCTACATCTGTCTCTCCACGATTGTATGGTTGATAGTGGTCATCTCAAGCCTCTTGTCTTCCATTGTCTCTCCAAGATCTGAACACGCGCCAGATTCCCTGCTCTTGGTCCGCGCGGCAATCCTCCTGCGCAGGGTCGGGAAAATTTTGGCCGCCCTAAACTCTATCTGGATAGTACTCATATGTCTTTTCCAATTCATTGGTGTCTACGACACCTGCTGGTGCAGTAGCAGCTTCCTCTATCTTGGATCCCGCGCCTACAGCGTGTGGATCTTGACCCCCATGGACATCCAGGCGCTCTGGTATCCTACGGTTGGAGGCACTGTACTCGCGTGGTTTGTTCTTTCACATCTCTGCAGCCTCACATTTTTTCTGAATATTGTTCTATTTTAGTGGGGTTGTCGTCGGCTTCATCGGCTTCACCAACGTGCTTCTCGATCCACAGATCACTTCTTAGAGCATTTCTTCAACGGGTATTAGGGTCTTCATGCGACGTTGTAGTCTAGTATGCATGTAGCTCTAGGTTTCTGTAGATTTCTTGACTATTTGTACTTCAAATTTCATATCCTATTGCACACAATGCTCTCCAAAAATCAAGTGCCGCGCAGATCATGGACCCCCGGGTGCCAGTCGACTCCTGCGACGACATCAACAACTTCTCCGGCAGGATGATGTCTGTCTTACTACCATTTTTGCGTGTACTTGGGTTCCAGTGCGAACCATCATTGGCGAAGGCTAACGTCTTATGTAACTAACGCACCCAGAACACAGGCTCAACCCAACGCGATCCATTCAAGAGCCTAGATATCATGATGTGATTCGTTAAGAAGGCCGCGCGCATTTGCTTTCGGCATCTGCTCTTTGACCTCCGTCGTGATGACTGTTTTCTTTGTAACATGTCCGTGAACGAAAGGCGTCGGAGTGCCGCAAATTGTGGTGTTCCCAAGACCGCGTCGATGGCGACCCACTCCGCGCGGCCACGTCTCGACATGGGCCCCAGATCCAAGCTGATCGTGACGAGTTGGAATGACGACGGAACGTCAACAGTCTTGGGGGTGTAAAATGGGAAACTCTACTGTCAGAGAAGCTTAGTGGTTGATCCGAGAGCTCGCTTTTCGAAGGCATGTGTTTCTATAGGGGTGATGAAATCAGTGGCGGCTGTAGAGGGCGAAGTTTGACAGGTGTTGAGTGTGCCAGCGACGTTGTTGATACTTATGTTTTTCGGTTTACGGGAACCAGATCCATCAGTTCCCGTGCATGGGAAGACGGATTCAGCAGGGCTCATGCTCGTATTTCAAGAAGAACAGCCGCACAGGGGAGAGGGGGGAAAAGCGCTGCGCGATCAGGGTTCCTCCGCGATAATGGCCGAATATGTTTTCCCATGTGAGTCCTGCGTGGAACACAGGGTGGTAGGACGAAGGCACCGAGAGAGCAGGCGTTCTTCTGGGCGTCAGAGCGCAGAGACTCGATCACATTCATTCAAAGTCCGAGGGCATACAGGGCCAATGTGTAGGGACGCGGAGAGCACACTGAAATTGACAATGAATACCGGCAGCAGATTTTCCTCTCCGATGCCGCGGCAGTGCTGAGCGCCGAATACGATGGTACGCGCGAATACCTCGAAAATTGAATGGGTTGCCTACCTTTCCTACCCCATCGATGGTAAATATGATACTCCCAGGAAGTCTCCCCAGCACTTTTGATCCCTCGAGTCCCAAACTGACAGTCTCGGCAGAGCTGAGCTGACTTCGTGGCAAAACAGGATTGTACCATTTTCCAACTACAAACGAGGCACTTTTGAAAACTCCAAACGGAGCACCCCCACCGAAAGTCCAAACGGAACCCGCATTCCTGAGTACCGACGGAGCACGAGGTCAACCGCAAACGGAACCCACGCTCAACTCCAAACGGAACCCCGATTTCGACCGTCTCAACTCCAAACGGAACCACAGTTTCATCTTTCAAACTCCAAGCGGAACCACGGTTTCGCCATTTCAAACTCCAAACCGAACCACGGTTTGACCTTTTCTACTCCAAATGCAACCATTGATTCAGTATTATTTATGTCTGAGATGGCTCGGTAGAAGAATAAACAGGATAACAACTGGGAAAATATATCGGAGGAACTCAGGAAATGAAGCTCCAGATAATGAAGGCATTGGTAAATGTTTCAACGAAGCCTCTGCATCCTCCGTGTTGAATTCTTTCGTCGTCAGGCCGGTGATTTCTGTCTCAAACTTGGCGCCAGCAATGAAAAACTGGTGCTTGGCCGATCTCAGGTATTGCTAGAAGGTCTGTACTGATTATCGGACTTGCAGGGCTGGGTCCCAGGCTCAATCGTCGATGTGTGGGCCCTACTTCTCAGGGATGGTGCGGAGGAGAAGAACATGATTGTCTTACCTCCGGGCTATTACGTTCAATTATTGAGAAGCAGAAAGACCGCAATGAAGCCTGAGTGGGAGGCGCTTGGGAGGGTGTTGTACGGGGGAGCTATGAAAGTAAGAATTCAATTCAGATCTCCTTCCCTGCGTGCTAAACGGTTTCAGTGGTTCAAAGAGCACGTAACCCGTTCAATAATTATTCCTATCCACTTGGAGAATCATTGGATTTGCTGTTTTGTCGATTTCTACAGGAAGAATCTCGCCATTTATGATTCCCTCAAAACAAGGGTTCCCGAAAACGACTGGGAGCGAAGTCCCCATGTCCATGTATTTGAGGTAGGCTGGCGCTGTCTCGCTAGACGCTGATTCGAGAATGGCTCCAGAGACTGTTCATCAACGTAAGCAGCGCAATTGATTGGACTGAATGGGACATCGATCCGTGTCCCAAGGTGTGTCCGAACCATTATTTACCGATTCTCTGAGACTGATATTGCTCCGAGAATCAATCATACCAGAACAATTTATTCGACTGTGGGATTTATCTCTGCTTCACCATGCACTCGTTGCGCCACCAGGCAACTACAGACATTCACAACCTCAATACATTTATTACCCCCAAAGCCGTTCAAAAATTTCGGTATATCCTTTTTCGCCAGTTGATGCTGTTGGACAAGGTGGTGATTCGGGAAAACGAGTCCAATGATGATAATGACGCCGTAGTGATGTGAGCTGACTTTGGTTTGAACGGGTGCCCTTTTGACATGGGATTTCACGGCTCTCAGAACCTGTGGATAAGCCGGTGGAAGAGTGCGAAGGCAGTGACACTGAGATTGTGTGCGTTGAATCAAGTTCGAACTTGTCAATCTGAGATTTGACTTTTCATTCAAGTTCCGACAGGCCCACAACACCGCCAAAAGACACTGAGGTTGTGTGCACGAGGTGGCTTTTACTCATTGCCGAAGAGGAAATATTATTAATTGGTCGGTCTCCAGCTCTCCGTTGACTCCCGTGGTAGAAACACCAGTATTACCTCGCCGAAGCACACACAGAAAGGGCGTAGGAGGGGCCTAATAGAGCAAGAGATATGTGATACTATTATATTATTGGCTTATACAGATCTTCAAACAATACTTGAAACCGTGGTTCCGTTTGGAGTTTGAAAAGATGAAACCGTGGTTCCGTTTGGAGTCGATGAGGCCAAAACCGTGGTTCCGTTTGGGGTTTGAAATAATGAAAACATGGTTCCGTTTGGAGTTGAGACGGTCGAAATCGTGGTTCCGTTTAGAGTTGAGCATGGGTTCCGTTTGCGGTTGACCTCGTGCTCCGTCAGTACTCAGGAATGCGGGTTCCGTTTGGACTTTCGGCGGGAGTGCTCCGTTTGGAGTTGTCAAAAGTGCTCCGTTTGGAGTTAGAAAATGGTACAAACATATTTCCGGACTTCGTGCGTCGTACACGCGAGATTGGAGAGTCACGTGGGTGCGCGACGGCCTCGGAAGAACCCGGTGATGCGGATCGTTGAGGCTACTTAGCAACAGAACGATCACCTCCGATCTTGAACAAGGTCAATTCCCGACTCACCGGAAACTGTGGATCGAATTGTCATTCATCAAACAAAATACGCAAGATGTCAGGAATGTCTAACAGCTTCAGCCCCCCGCAGCCCCGCTCTAAGGACTCCTTTGAGGCATCTGTGGCGGCTGTCCGAGTCAATTCAAGACTTCTGCTTGTTTCTCCCAGCAAGAACTGGAAGAAATCCAGTTGATGATCCACGTACTTAGGCATAGGGGCCGCAAGACGCTCAGCCTGGAGAAACTGAAGTTCCACTCCCAGGTTTTGGACTGCAAGTACATAATCCACATTCTATGCACTCTTGCATTCAAGCGACCCACCTGTGAACCCGGTGATACGGATCGTCGATGCTAACAATGGAACCATCACCTCCTTCTTGAATAAGGTAACCTCCCGACTCGCAGGAAGCTGTGTGTTGAGTCGACATTATCAAGCAAAGCACGCAAGATGTCAGGAGTACCGATGTTAAACAGCTTCAGCCCCCCGTAGCCCCACTACAGTATAAGTACCACCCATTGGCATCTGTGGCGGCTGTCCCCCTCGTCAGCCCTCGTCAACTCAAGACCTCTGTTTGTTTCTTTCTCTCCGGGTCCCATTAATATTCATGCGTAGGTCTTGTTCGGACTATCGTTCGTATTGACCATCTCCAACATCACTTATCAGGACACTGCCGAGTCCTCTGGGCTCCTCTCTCGCTCGGCATTACAGCAGCCACTGCCGCCGCCGACTGTCTCAAGAAATTCAACACCTTACGAGATGCTGGTGGTGACATAGAAGGGGGAATGGATAATTATGGGCATGGAATTAGCATCGCCAACGCAACTTCGATGACCTATGCGCTATGCGTCGAAACCTGTGGCTCGGGTCCTTCATTCCTACCATGGAGCGTTTTTTCCCAGCGATTCAGGTTTGCGAGATTAATACCTTTTTTCGACGCTGATACAAAGAAATTGGAAGTACATGGCTCCTTCCATTCCTCGCGCTCGTTTCGCAACTGCCGTTTGGCGGGAATAGTCGAGTGCGTTCTCAGTGCACCCTTGTTATTCATCGCTGACCAGGGGCAATTTGTAGCTCGAGAACATCATGTCCATGATGCTAAACGTGGGATCCCCGACGCTCGGAGCGTACTCTGTCATTCTCACCTTATTAAATGGCTATTGGATTGCTCGGAAGTTCTCGCATATCTCGTATCCCAACGTTCAACACGCAGTGCGAATTCTAACTAGCCTGCAGCAAGCCCCACTGAGAGTAACCACAGAAGATGGCCTGCTCGCCTCACTCATCATCTTGCCCCAAAACAACCCATGGTGGTCCGACCTGATCCTTTGGCTCGACATCAACTACACGCATACCTGGTCTTTCGCCAATGTGGCGTCGATTGGGTGGGTCGTCATCGCGTTTACGCTGACCGTTATCGATGCATACACGAGTGCACACCTTGCCTTCATTCACCTACGAAGTCTCTGACTTTCTATGCTCAGACATCACGAACAACGCTTCTCCGCCTCTGAACTCAAACGGACTCGCCGTCGCGTTCGCCTGGCTATGGCTCCTCCCGATTGTGATTGCCTGGCTTCAAATCGGACCCCGATGCGACCGCCTCAGCATCCAGCGCGCAGTACGGCACGCGAATGGCCTCGCATTCCTCGCAACCCATGAAGGTGACCCAATGCGCGCGGAGTTGTTGTCGAGTCAACATGCCATCTCGGTCCCAAGACGGCATACCCCACTCAGCGCCGATGAGCACCGTACCTCTCCCATCTACAACTACGCCCGTTTATTCCGATGGACCGCTGCGGTCGAAGCTGTCCATTCTGCGTTCGACGAAGCATCCTGCCGGGCGGAGAAACATATGCCAGTGGATCCAGACAAGGTATGGGTGCACGGTCCTCGCGATGCCGAGCTCGACGCGGAAAATCGGCGCGGGTCGATGGTGCATGTAGCGAGCTACGCTGGTGTTGGTGAAGAACATGCAGTGGGGCGCCGACCGATCTCGACCAGCATCATATTCAGGATACTGATATCTTCGATTTCCGCCCTCATTTTAACGTGGGGAACCGTTAGCGCGGCGGTGCTGCTTGCGTGGTTTACTCCTACCATCGGTGTGTTTTCCAGAGTTCTATTGGACTGACAGCTGACCAGTAATTCCAAGGCCTTTCCTGCCGCTCAGGCAGTTACCTCATCTATGTCTGTCTCTCTACGCTTATATGGCTGATACTGGTCATCTCAAGCCTCTTGTCTTCCACTGTCTCTCCAAGATCTGAACACCCAGATTCCCTGGTCTTGGTCCGCGCGGCGATCCTCCTGCGCAGGGTCGGGAAAATGTTGGCCGCTCTAAACTCCGTCTGGATGGTACTCCTATGTCTTTTCCAATTCACTGGTGTCTACGCCACCTGCTGGTGCAATAGCAGCTTCCTCTATCTTGGATCCCGCGCCTACAGCGTGTGGATCTTGACCCCCATGGACTTCCAGGCGTTCTGGTATCCTGTCGTTGGAGGCACTGTACTCGCGTGGTTTGTTCTTTCACATCTCTGCAGCCTCACATTTTTTCTGAATATTGTTCTATTTTAGTGGGGTTGTCGTCGGCTTCATCGGCTTCACCAACGTGCTTCTCGATTCACAGATCACTTCTTAGAGCATTTCTTCAACGGGTATTAAGCTCCTCACGCGACATTGTAGTATAGTATGTATGTAGCTCTAGGTTTCTTGACTATTTATACTTCAAATTTCATATCCAATGTACAGAGGCGTGCACTGGCTACGAGGTACGAGTTGATATTGTTATAGTGTCTGTCTATGAGAGACTATGCACTGGCCACGTATTGGTAAAGTCGGGCGCATCTAAGCCAGCGTAATTTTCCATCCGGCCTGAATCAAGTGAGCTAGGTCTCAGAAAGTCAACTCGCAGCCATCGCGGCAAATAAAGTGGTTTCTCGCTCAGATGTCAGTGATCAGCGCTCAGCGCTCAGTCTACCATCATTTCAAGAACCTCCAAGATTCCGCATTCCTTCATCTAGAACACCGCTGGATCCAGGCGTCGCGCTCGGTAGGAAATCCACGATTCTTTTTCTGTGACTCGGCCTCAAAGACGTTCTAAACAATCAACGAGTTACACCTTGCTTTTAGCTCGCATCGCTCGTCCACCGTCCATCTTCTTCACCTGCGCAAATGGGGCTTGTGACGCGAAGCCCCCGCCATGTGCCAAATATTCACCGAGGGCCAAAAAAAGCTAGACACCAGCGCATCCATCCGATGACCGTTAAAACGCCTATCCGCATCCTGGTATTATTATTCACGGATACACTCGGTGAGCTGGCTTCTCATTTAAACTGGAGGCCTTCACTTCATTCATAATCATTCATTGTAGAGGACTCTATAAACTGGCGCTTCGAGTTACGATATGAAATATCGACTTCCCGGGAGAAACAAATTTTCTTCCCTCGATTCAGAGCGCAATTCAGTCACCGCAAAACTGGATCATAGTGTCTCCCGTGGAAGCCGACCTAATTGTGAATATTTCCCCCAAAATCATCGCAACGGTGAGGATTGAGAAACACATAATCACCGGAAGCTGTGGTCAAAATATAAATAGCCACTGCAGCCTCCAGGCCGGAGGGCCGACAATATTTATGCCGGGCCTTCTTACTCGCTGCATCAACCACAAAAGTGATATTACTGTGTACAAACGAAGTCGAACTACTGCGACATCTTGCGTCTAATGTGACGGTGAACCAACCCAGGGAGGGGGATCTCCATTGGATCAGTGTTCGAATCCCCAGTAACCAAATAGGTGGTAATGTCGTCTAAAGAGTCCGTGTGAGAGGAATGATCCAAGGTGCGGATATGTCCACGTACCAGCGTGAAGGGAAGTTTCAGATCCTGGAGAACACTGAGAGCTCTGCGATGACGTCGGATGTCCCTTCAATGCGTAGGAGGAAGATTCTCCATCTGCAGTCGTCATATCATGGCTATCAGCGAGGGGGTTCGTAAAACATTGGGTGACCGGGGGGAAATGAGTCGAGGAACAGCAAACCAGGACCACTGACGTACCGCTCGAGAAAATTCAGGATGACCAATGAAAATCGAAGCCGAGAGCGACGCGGAGGATGCTGCTCCGCTGCGCTGAGAGATTCAGCTGCTCGAAAGGACTGAAGAGACCGCAGACTGAGACGCTGATGTGGCTGTCGAGCGAGAAGTAGAAGCGGAGCTGCTACAGCACTGAAGCTTGATGCATCCGATGCGGACTTGGATTATCAGCGCTGTAAAGAACAACGCATATATTTTCAATGCTGCGAGAGGAATGTAAATGCCGCTTCGACAACCACCCCCCACACGTTCAATGAATTTCTTGAAAACTGAACAAAGTAGAGTGGAAGACGGGGTCACAGGAAGAAGACGTCACCAGCACTGCGTTCCGTGATAATGTTGTGCCAGCGGTAGTCTGCGAGCTGAGTTGTCATGAAGAAGCGGAGACCCAGTGTGCTACGGCACTGCTTAAAGAGCTGGATACATATGCAGAGGTGGCTTGAGGCTGCGACGAGGTCTTCGCCCGCGACGGGGAAAAACGGCCCGGAGTGCGCAATGGAGCAGGTCGGCTGAGAGGTGAAAGACGTAGATCGCAAGACCAGGTATTCAAATGCCGTTGTCGACCCCTCTGGACGCAGGTAGCCACACTTCGATCTGGCTTTACCCACGGAATACAAGGAACAATTTAGGGAAGCCGGATTTCTACGAAGGCACTCTGGTTAGTAGCTGTAATTTGGCAGCAGGATCGAAACGATGGTGTTGACGAGTAGCATGGAGTCAGGGAAGAGTTGCATGAAGGTTGAGAGATGGAGAGAGCCGCGCTGATGGCCGAAGCCAACAACGCGGCCTGGGCGCTGCGGGCCACTTCGGGTCGTCTCGGCAACAATTACGTAGTTTCAAATCACAAGCGCGCCTCTGCGCTTCTTCCTGTTCTTTCTTTCCTTCTCCGCCGGAAAATGGCCCAGAATATTGCGACTCGGAAACCTACATGGGATGACCGTGCTGACCGAAAAAGCATTACTATCTGGGATCGGTGGCAGCCAGCATGCGACTCCTGCGGCCGCCTCGAATCCTCACTCAAAGAGCGACTCATATCTTGTTCGAACTGTCTCGTGGCGAAGTATTGCTCTGTGAGACACTATCAAGTCAGCACCATCCCGATGGGCTCACGTATCTCTAGGATAAGTGCCGAGAACACGACTGGAGCGACGGAAGTCACCACAAGGAGCGCTGCCATCTGTTTGAAGTCGACAGAAAGCTGTCGGATGTGCATTTCCATAAAAATCGGTCGGAAGCGGATATCAAGTGTTTTAGTCCTGGGTTGCTCACCCTTCGTTCCCATTTTCTGGTTGCTGAGCTTTTCATCCGCCAGGCTCAATGATACTACACTCAGCCTCCCCGAACAGGTGTCCAAATGGTATGTAAGTCACGAACGACCGTCGTGCACCATTGATAAATTGTCCGTCACGCAGGACGGGTTTGCATCACTACAGCGTCGAATTGATCCTGTACGCGGCTTTCAAGAATAATGAAGAACTGAAGAAAAAAATGCACCTCGGCATTTTCCTCAAGCTCGTCGGCAAGGGCCCCAGATATGACCGCTATTCCTTTATTATCGACAAAGTAGCGCTTATGCCGCTGGGAGCCGACGAGGGGTGGACCTCTGTCAAGATGGGGTTTTGCTGGCTTCCCGGTGGCAAAATGTCTTCCCACAGAGATGCTTTGCAGTTCCTCCATTCCGAGACCACCCTTCCACCCGAATTCAATCTCCATCGTCTTATCACACAGATCAACCGCGGCATCACCCACTTCCACGGTTTCATTTTGGCCCCTCCCACGCAGACTCTCCGACGCCGCTTTCGAGGCGGCAGAGGCGCCGCCGGAATGGCTCCACTACATGCGAAATCATACCAACGGGTTCTGCTACGTTGAAGGCATACTACCGGAAGTATTCGGTGTCGAGAAGCGCGACGGCACGCGGGTCCCGTTGTACAA
Organism: Mycena vulgaris; assembly: GCA_029204335.1. Taxonomy (NCBI): domain Eukaryota; kingdom Fungi; phylum Basidiomycota; class Agaricomycetes; order Agaricales; family Mycenaceae; genus Mycena; species Mycena vulgaris. Next base: position 87,746 of record JARGYA010000077.1, on the reverse strand, counting down.
ATACGACCAGGCGAGACAAGCAGCTCGGGCCGGATACGATCTAGAGTCTTAAGGATAGAGTAGGATAGAGGGAGGTGTTATCTGAGGTGGGTAGTGGGCCGAGGCACGAGATCGAAGATGTGAAAGTAGAATGCTGCTCGAGAATGAGGGCGCGCATCCTGCTCGATTCCAAGTTTTGAAGCTCTGTATGCTGATTGAAAGAAGAACCAGACCCCAGCGAGGGAGTACGCACTATCGCACAAAACCCAGTTAGCTCAAGGAAATTGTTTCGCCCATCGCAGCTCTCTTGCTGTCCAGTACAAACGCTTTAATGCGTCGGGATCCTAGCGGAAGCACCAGAATAAAGCACAGATTATGCTGTGGGGCCGACATAGATACATACACATACCGGCCAAAAGAAAGCGAGATCCTGGGGGGCGATGGGTTGATGCGATTGATTCTGAATCTTCGAGCGGGATTTTTTTTCGTTCCTGGTCTTACGATGCAACGGGAACCACTCAGATGCAATAGCTCGAAAAGGTGATGAATGTAGCTCACTGTGTTGAAAATGTAATCTGAGGCGTCGTTGCGGGTGCCTTCCTTGCTTCATTGACGCATAGAGAGACTGCCTTCTTGCGGTGCGAGAGTTAGCGGTGAGGTAGCCAGGTTGTGGAGGCGGTGGGATGCGGGCGATGACTGATCCCAACAGCGCCCGACTTACGGGCCTTCCCGAACATCGACGGCGGATCTTGTGAGCAATTCGAGAAAGAACAGCCATTTTGGGTTCTACAATAATCTAGTCGTAGCAAACCTCTCCGAAGAGAGAAGACAAGGAAAAAATTGGTGCTATCGCACCGCACGAAACGGTTTGATACCGTTGTGCTGTGAGCACGGGAAACGAAGCCTCTGAATCGTTCAGCCACAATGAATGGAAGACACAAATATCCTCAGCACCCCACATGAACTCCCTCGCCCGCTAATCCACCACCGGTCGAAAGCATTCCAGAGGCGGAGGTTCGGCACGGGAACGGTATCCACCCTAGCACCTTGCCCCGCACCATGCGAGCCCCATCGATCCTGACGGCGTCTTCGACCCACGGATGAATCTCGGCCCAGGGAGCGTTTGAAATGGTGTACGCGCGAGTGCGACCATCACCCGCGGTCGTGTCCCGTCCCCGAAGCTTTCTATGCAGATTGCCTGGGGCGGAAGCCGCGAGCTTCGTACTCGCCACACCTCTCCCTTGAGAAGTATCCGATGGCGCGCACAATGCGGAGGGGATTCGGGAATGGGGCCGCCCTGGCGTCGCCTAGTTGTGTCGGCTGGGTGCAGATGGGTCACATTCGAGCTTGAGAGTCGGGTATGGGGCGAGGGAAACGGGAGGGAGTGCAGGAGGGTGGGGATTGCCGACGAATTCAACAGACCTTTTATACTTGCGGCTGACACCCGAAGGCAGCGTGAGTCACACTGCCTTCAGGCCGCTTCAGAGAATCAGAAAACCCTGTAAAACCGTGAGAACAAATGGGATATGGGAAAACCGGGATCAAAACCGGGATCACAACCGGGATCAAAACCGGCGGCATGGGCGGCAGATCAGCGGACTTTGAATTCTATGTAGTACCGTGTTCGGTCGCGCCTTTCCGCCTTTCCTTCTTGAACGCGCTGACCTCTCCGCTGCACCGTACAGCACTCACTTGTCCAGTGCAACTATGCCCCTCCTGGGACACGCACCTGTGAATAAATTCTCATGTGGATGTCGGCATCTCACGGCAATTTAAACTTCCCGAATAGGGGCGATCGTCGCGCTCCACTTCTAGACAGTACTGGAGGATGCCGCAGAGGCGAGAGGCGCAGAGGCAGCATATCGATTTGGGCTTCGGCGGGTCCAGAGCCACTCGGGCGGCCCGTGTAGACGGCGTAGTAAGTAGCCGTACTCCTCAGTCGCACGTAGTAGTACGAGACTCTGGTATATATTCACCTGTAGACGGCGTAGTAAGTAGCCGTACTCCTCAGTCGCACGTAGTAGTACGAGACTCTGGTATATATTCACCTGTAGACGGCGTAGTAAGTAGCCGTACTCTACAATAGAATAAGTAAGAATATAATGTAGGAATGAGTAATAGACGTACCCTCAGTCGCACGTAGTAGTACGAGACTGAGGGATATGAAACAACTCCGCGCCCCTTAAGGAGGCGCGGCAACGATCGGTAACTACAAATGAAAAGAGAAATAGGCGGACTACCGCCAGCGTCCACATAAGGCAACTCCAGCCTCAACACTCCCCCTGGCGGACAGCCCGCTTGCGCTTCCAATCAAGCCCAAGCTGTCCGACACACTTCTCGTGTGTGGCGCGCGGTAGCGCCTTTGTGAAAATGTCTGCGACATTTTCCGTCCCCGGGACGGAGGACACAGCGATCTCGCCGTCTTTCACTCGCTCGCGGATGTAGTGCCATCGAATGTCCAAGTGCTTCGAAAGTCCGTGCGCCTTGTTCGTTTCGGTAAGACTGATCGAACCCAGGTTGTCGCCGTTCAAGCCGAATGGGAGTTCTTGCGGGAGGAAGACCTCGGACAACCAGTTCTTTAGCCACATGGCCTGCTGCGAACCACGAGCCAACGAAATGTACTCGGCCTCCGTCGAGGACAGCGCGACCACGGCCTGGCGCTTCGATGACCAACAAACGGGTGCGCCGCCCATGAAAAAGACGTATCCCGAAGTAGACCTGCGTGTGTCAACGCACCCGGCCCAGTCCGAGTCGACGAATCCCTCGGGTTTGAGTCCCATCCCGGGCGCGTCGGATAGAGGTGGCGAATAGAGGAGTCCGTAGTCAATGGTGCCGCGGATGTAACGTAAGACCCCAATCAATATGTCCCAGTGTTCGGGTCCCGGGTTTGACTGGACGTGGCCCAATGCGCAGCAAGCATAAGACAGATCTGGCCGAGTTCCGCAACTCCCCCAGACGATGGTGCCCAGGATTGGCCGGAAAGGTTTGCCGCGCATGAAAGCGGCATCGGTTGTGGAAAGCGGGGAAGAAGCGACGTGGATCTGATACCCGGGCGGAAGCGGAGTCAAAATCGGGGAAAGATCTGCGTACCCGAAATGGTCAAGGACCTTTTGGAAGTATTGGGTCTGATTGACAGAGATTGATCCGTCGGCTAGTTTCTCGACGGTCAATCCCAACAACAGAGATACATCCACCTCTTTCAGATCCCACTTGGCGGCGAACTCGTCAACGACGCGCCGGCTCTCCGCCTCCGACGACGAGGCCCCGAGGACATCATCGGTGTGCGTGGTGGTGATGGTGTAATCACCGCTCTTCTGGCGCGTTCTGACACACGGGTCGGCAAGGCTCTCCTTGTAACCGAGGTCCGTGTACCCTTTTGCAAGGAGTTTATACCAGATATGGCCCGCCTGAACTAGCCCGTAGAGCGGTCGAAGCAAAAGGCACACCTTGTGCTCCTCCCCCTGCTTCACGAAACCGCGCGGCTGCCTCATGTAGACAGGTCTGTCCATCACGCCGTTGAGGTAGGCCCCCGAGAAGTCCCACTGTCGTACGTGTAAACGTTTGACAGCCACGACCGCGAACACCATCCGGACGGACTCCATCCTCGCTACCATCGCCCATTTGACTTCAAAGTCTTTCCCATCCACCATTTCGTCCCCGCGCGCAACGTAACATCCCTTGGGGCCAATCACCTGCCCGTCGCCATCCACTTTCACGTCGTACACCCACATACCGGCAATAGCGCGCTCTCCAACCGGGAGGTCGACAAGCTTCCAAACGCCGCGTTCCTCAAGCTGATTAATTTCTTTCTGCATGGCCGGCAGCCATTTTTCCGGCTCACGCATTGCTTGCTGGTACGAGCGCGGGATCACATGCAATGGCCCACCCTTAATGGCGCTCGCGAACGCCCACGGCGAGGCCAGCAACTCCACATCGAAGTCGGCCCAGTCCACGTCGACCGCGTTCACAGTAGGGTGTGGCCGATCATGAGCCCAGTCTTCGCCAGAGATGAGCGCTTGCTCTTCTATCTGGTCGGAGACCATCATCCGGAGCGCCGCTTCGGACGGTTTAGGCATGCGGCCCGTTCGACGCGGCGGTGGCGGTGGTAGCGGTTGTGCAGGTGCAGGAGCGGGGGCAGGAGCGGGAGCGGGGGGAGGGGCGGCAGCGGCAGCGGGTACCACAGGATCGTGTTCGGGCGCAGCGGGTGCCTGCGTGTCGTCATCCTCGAACAATGTCGGGTCTTGTGGTAGCGGGTCCTCGGCGTCGGCTGGGATCTGCGTACGGTGCGGCATTCCTTCTTCAAAAATAATGTTTCTGACCTCGAAAATGCGCATCCGTTCAGGGTCGTATATGCGGTATCCCCGCCGCCCCATATATCCGACCATCTTGCCTTTCCAACCCTGTACGCCGAGCTTCCCCCCCTTATGGTCAAGGTCCTTCACCCAGCAGGTACTCCCCCATGCGCGAAGGTGCGATACGTTCGGCGTAACGAGGTTTCCGTGGTCGTCCTTTTGACGGTACCATGCCATCCACGGGACTATGTCGGGGTGGCGTGCAGACGGTATGAAGCTTCGCACGTAGCAATGGGAGGTTGCTGATTCTGCCCAGAAGCGCCCGTCCATGTTCCCCTCAACGAGCTGCGTGCGCGTTCCTTCGATAACGGTGCGATTTCCGCGTTCGACGTGCCCATGCGCTGACGAGGAAGCCTTAGGCACTTTCTCGACCTTGACGCCGCGCTCCGCGCAGAAATTCAAGAAGAGTTCGTTGTCGAATTCGCGTCCCAGGTCGATGCGAACACACTTCAGCCTTTCGCCCGTTTGGACCTCCGCCTCCATCAACCATGTCTTGAAGGCGTTGAGCGTCACGACCGCGCTTTTATCGTTAAGGAAGACCGGGAATTTCATCGATGTACCGCCGTCGGACACCAACATCATGTACACGGCGTGCGACCAGCTCGGAGTCCGCGCGCGTCCCCACAAATCTATGTGGACGCGTGCCAGCGGCGTGTTCTCGTGCGTCACCACATCATCAAACGGTGCTTTATCCTGCTTCCCAAGAATGCAATCCTCACACATTCCGCGCAGACCCGTTTGGACAATTTTCACGCCCTCCACAAGTGACTTATCCGACAAGCGCTGAATCGCGCGGACGTCCCCGTGGCCAAAGCGGCGGTGCCAGGTCTCGAGGTCCGTGGGCTGGCTCCGGTTACGTCCTGCGATGGCAGCAACGACCTCCGCGCCCCCGTCCTCGGCATCGACAACATCAACTTGGTAGAGCTTGCGCGCGCCCTCAACCCGAACGATGTGTCCATCAACAATCACGCCTCCGTCGTGTCCAAGAACGGATAGGCGGCCATTTCCCCATTCTCCCCGGAAACCCCGCGTATCAAGCGTCGGAAGCGAGATCAAGTTCATCGCAAATCCGGGGGTATGCAGTGATTCGAGGAGGATCTTCCGAACTGACCCGCCGGCTACGCGCACAATGAACTGGGCTACGCCCTTGCCTTCGACCTTGAACCCACCGCCCGACTGGAGGGCAGTATTTCCTTCGACGTCGACTCGCTGATATGACACAAAACGCTTCCGATTCGCGACGCAGCAATTCGTCGCACCACTGTCCAGATATGTCAAGACTCGCGCAAGGCTCGGGGAAATATCGGTGGCATAAATTGAAGGTGTGAGCGGGACTACATCAACTACGGTACGAATAACGCGTTCATTCAAAATGGGAGGAGCTGACCCTCCACATCCAGATCTGTGAACCGTGTTATCGCCCGTAGCCGATGAGGAAGTGAGTCGGGACGAACCATCGTCGTGAGCATTTACGCCGAGCGCGTAGACGGCCATAGGCGAGGTGTAGGCAGCGGTGGGAGCGACGGGAGCAGCGGGAGTGGGAGCCGGGGTGGCCACGGCGGCGGCAGCGGGAGCAGCCACGGTGGCAGCGGCCGTAACTCTGGCAGCGCGTGCGGTCCTTGCGGCCTCGACAAAGGATTGGCGCGGTTCTTTACCACGCGGCGCCCTCCAACGTCTCGGCCCTTGTCCTTCCAATCCACCTCCGCGCGCCCAGCATCGCTCCTTGGTGTGCCCGTTGACCGCGCAGTTCTCGCATAGAACATCAATGCTGGCGGCTAGAGCGTTCGCGACGCCTCCCTTCTTGGCATCCGCAATCTCCTGCGCATAGCGGACATCGTGGTACGAGAGGAGGTTGATCTGGAGGTCGGGAGCAGACATGGCCTGCATTGCCATGAGCGACGGTCCGAAGTCGAGAGGGGGAAGCGACCCGAGGATGATGGTCTTCATGTCCGCGTCGGTCACGGTTGCTCCCATGCGGTTCGCCTCGGTGCGGAGCTTGGTGAGCGTCTCGAGGTGGGTGGGCATGTCGATCCCGCGCTCGAGTTTCTGACCATTAAGTTTGTCCATCGCTAGCTTCTTCAAGACCTCGGACGTGCGATTGAACTTCGAGGATAGGATTGTCATCATCTCGAAGCTGGTCATGGTGGCCTTGACGCCGTGAGCCTGCGGGTCCACGATGTTCTGGTAGATGGTGGCGCTAGCGACCCCGTCGCGCAGCTCCCACTCTTCCACCGTCGGGTTTCTCGAGTTCACGGCGGTCCCATGGCCCGGCAAGACTAACTGGCCGACTCCCGTAGGGCAGGTAATCGTCCCGTCCGTATATCCGGATAGCCCCTTTCCACGAACAAGGCTGACGAGGCTGTCGTACCAGCTCGGCCAGTTCTGCTCGGCGAGCTGCTTGTCGGAGGCGAGGATGGTAATGTGGGTAGAGAACGACATGGGGTGAGTCTCTCTTGCGACTAAGCGTTTGACCTAACGCTGTTCTGACTGCGAATCTGTAGACGGCGTAGTAAGTAGCCGTACTCCTCAGTCGCACGTAGTAGTACGAGACTCTGGTATATATTCACCTGTAGACGGCGTAGTAAGTAGCCGTACTCTACAATAGAATAAGTAAGAATATAATGTAGGAATGAGTAATAGACGTACCCTCAGTCGCACGTAGTAGTACGAGACTGAGGGATATGAAACAACTCCGCGCCCCTTAAGGAGGCGCGGCAACGATCGGTAACTACAAATGAAAAGAGAAATAGGCGGACTACCGCCAGCGTCCACATAAGGCAACTCCAGCCTCAACAGCCCGCCAGTTGTAATTTGTGTGGGATGATCCTGATAGGAGGGATAAACTAAGCATTTGAAGAAAAATAGCCATGTACGGGTTGCAGGAGAACATAGCGAGCGAGGCATTGCATAGCTGGGCGGGAAAGGCATTGAGACCGACAGAGGTGAAGGAGGGGAGGCGGGAGGCGGGAGGCGGGACCGAATATAGCAGTAGCGTGAAATTTAAAGTCCGCTAACCCGCCGTCAATGCCGCCGGTTGTGATCCCGGTTTTGATCCCGGTTTTCCCATAACCCATACTTTCACAAAACCGTATGGGTAAGCTTGAAATTGAAACAGGAGATAAGAGGACGCGGGTACAGGACGCGTTGCAGACGCGAAGGAGATGCGTCACGTGGCCGCAATTTGTTGTGCCCACGCTCAACTTAACGCCGCCACTACCTGCAACAACTCGCTTCGTTTCCAATCTCCAATTACATCGACAGCTAGACAATGGCGAGCCACGAAAAAACTGATCCCGCTTCTACAGGTCTCAAAATTTCGAAGAAGGAACGTCGCAGAGCACGAAGAGAGTCCTTCCAGCCCACCAGTCTAAATCTCGCATTGTCGACATCATCGTCCGAAGTCTACCCAAGTGACAAACCTTCCCCCTCCCATGAGATTCTCGAGCTCGACAGCAGCCTCGCCGTCCCTTTCCTCTCCGCCTCGGAAATCGCTCAGCTGCAATTCCTTGCTCCTTCATCAAAACTTTCCAGGAAAGGCAAGAAAGTGTTCAAAACCGCCTCAAACCAGGCAAAGCCGTGGACAACTCCAAGTAAGGCACAAGACAAACATACTATCCCGGCACTTGTGTGAAGCGGCATCTGTCGCCCGGGAAAGAAAACAGCGAGTGCCGACATTGTATTGTATTTGTTGTATCTAAAAGTCCTTTTAGCTGCTCCGTTTCTTACCGTTACGACAACCCCGAAACGTGAGATCAAACGGCGAAGAAACGTTCATGAAGCCGAACGGCGTTCGAGTCCAAAACCTGGTAAGATAGCGACCCACCACTTTGAACATTTTATTAATCATATGTTTTCACTCTGTAGCTGAATGGTCGTCGAGCGATGTGCCGACCGGTGAGAACACCGTTGAGACTCCTAAGCTGGGTAAGCAATGTCCATCATTTTATTGAGTCGAGCGCTTCACTTATCATTCGTGGTTGGCTTCTCAGAACAAGAACAGTTAATGCAGAACACGAGTACGAGCACTGAGGGACAGCTTCAAGAAGCTTTTGAGTTGAAGTCTCGTCAGGATTCTTCATTATCTCGGAGAGGACGTATTTACTAATAACCTGTTTAGAGGCCAACTTGAAGAACCGAACGGAGAGCGATGAAAACATTGACCCTGAAGGACTCGGCACAACACCGAGACCGGGTGAAGGTAATTCGTTCCATTGGAGTTTATTGAGTCTTGACTTCCTCCCGGTTCTTTAGAGGAAAAGGAAGGTACCGAGGATGAGGAACACCACACCGAGTTGGCACCGGAGAAGCGAGGTGAGGCGATGTTTGATACGGCTCGAGCTATACGTCCTAACTCACTGGTCTTTTGTTATTCAGAGGAAGACACGGTCGCGGGCGGTAACCTGGGTAAGAACACCTTTTCTCGGAGGATACATTTCCGTTTAGACTGAGATATCAACATTTCATTGATCCGTGATTCCTTTTTAGACCATAACCTCAGTGGTGATGCACTGAGGAATGTACAAGGTACTCACAGCTGTGACACGGTATCAAATTTGACTGACCGCCTGTCTCTTTCTAGACCACGAGAAAGGAAGGGTACCCGCAGCAGCTGAAACACCTTTGACGTTAAGGGTGATTTGCTTCTTTTTCTGTGTTATTTAACCTTCGGCAGACCCCCTCGAGGAACCAGCGGCGGTGGAAACACTGCAAAGGATCGTACTGAATGCGATCATCGCTGCATCCTACATCTTCTACAAGTTTCTCCCCTTCCCGTTCCTCCTCGAGAACATCTGGGCAATCATTTTGGACAACGTGCATGACCGGAACCCACTGGAGACGTGTGGTGATGCTGCTATGAATGTAGTAATCACTGAGATCCTCATCGAGAGATTCGAGTCCGTTCCTAATGGAAACTCTCTTCGAAAGGTGCGCTTCTTGTTTTTGACTCATTTCTGTTTCTCAATTCCTTTTCAGGTCATCACAGGTCTGCTCCTCAGCAACGCTACGTTCTTCCATCTCCTCCGAAACAGGAGTCTGTTCACGGAGGATACCATGCCAAAATACCCCGGTAACGCCCTAGAGGTATTTGCTGCTGCTTTGGCGATGCAGGAGTCCATCCCCGGCCTGAAGAGATGGGTTGGCCCTGCATTCGAGCCATTTATTGCGGCAGCGATTGATGCTTGCGAAACGTACAAAAAGTTTGTCTTCTAGTTCTATCTGCGTGATATATGTTGAATGATTTCAGGACTCAAAAAAAGGCGCAAGATAAGCCTCCCCCTCCGCCTGTTTCTAAGGTTGGCAAAGCACGGGTCGCCAAGGAAGAGCCTGTCGTAAAACGTGCAAAAGGTAGGCTCGACATTTATATAGGGGATATCACTCTGACTTCATGGTCTTTCAGTCGACGATTCCCGATTTCGGCCGCGACGAACGCAACCAGTGGCTACCACACCAGCAAGCGGTGAAGTACAGTCCCCATCCACGCGACAGGTACCCAAACCACGACCACATTCTATCGCGTCCATACTCATTGCTCCCCTATAGCTGATGCCCTCGACACCGTTCACATTTGCAGCTCCTGCAGCTGTCGCGTCGGACCCGCCCCCGATATCCGAAGCAGCGGGGGAACCCTTTCTATTCTACCCGTTCCTATCGTTTGGGGCAAGTACTATTCATTCATAAGCTGTTTTTCGAGTAATCCCAGCATGGAGCGAAGTACCAGTCGTGCGGTAAACACACAGGTAGAAATGTACATTATTGGAATACCACGCCTCCGCGAAAATCGCGTTTTCCAGCGCAAACAGTGTCGCTCTCAGTCTTGCTCGATACGCCGCGCCGTGACGCCTCGTCCGCGGCCTTTCCATCACCCGAGATTATCGCCAACGACGCCAAGGATCGATGGAGAAGAGAGGGCACCTCGACTTGCAATACTCAGTACCACCTTGCGTTTTGGTCGCTTTTGAAGCGCTAGCGATGAAGAACATATCTGGCCGGGGAATCACATATGCATACTCGCGCTCCGCGGAACATTCGAGTCTCTGCGTTCAGAGTTGGGTCTTCAGAATCGAGACTGAATTTCGGGTATCGGGGCCCAGAGGATAACGACAAGGCTAACGTGAGGTCCGTTGAGAGGTTTTTTGCCCTCCACAGAACATTTGATTGGCTTGTGCTCCGTCGAGAATGAACGGAGCGATGGTGAAGAGCGCCGTGGACAAAATTCAGCCCAAATCGGCAGCTTCAGCATCACTCATACTTGGCTGTGCCGTGTACTCCACCGATTGTCGTTTGACGTCGTTCATAACCGACAGATAAATTGAGCGTCGAATTCGCGGTGCCGTTCAGACTCCCAACGGAACCAATGCAAAAATCACTGATTTTGCTATGATTGATATTAGCCTGGTAACGAACGGGAACTGCAAGAACGAACTGGGAGATACAGGAGAACTGGCCACTGAATTTTGCTATCAGGATAGACCCAGTAGCTCAGGTTCGGAAGCACGGATTCAACTAAAAATTTGCCCGGAACACTGACAGACGGGTTTGAGCACTACCATTTGTCAAGACTTATGACTTACTTGACTCTACATGTCTGAGCGCTGTTATTGGGGACAGAGTAGGCTGAAGCACCTACTTGAAAAAATCTACACAACTGTGTATTAGCATTGTCCGTAAATGATGCATTACAGCCTTACATTCATCGGTTTTCACGTTCTGAGTAACAACCTCATCAGTTAGAGTCGAGATACGGCGACCGTAGGCAACACAGAAAACAACTGATATGATAAATCTGTCGAAACAAGTGTAAGATTTCTGCATGTATCGATTTCTCAGCCTGAGGTACTTGCCGCCGTAGATAGTCCCGGTATTCCAGCGGAGCAGTTAAAGCCAGAAGATCCCGCATCAAGAGATGAGACTCGATGGATTGAAGCGGCTTGTAGTTCAACATCGCCTTGCGATTGAGACCAGCTTGAATGAGCTGGTTGCGTCGAAGCGTCCGACAAGTTAAGGCGGGAAGACAAGTATCTACATTGTACTCACAGACTTCTCTCTTCTGCCTTTCTTCCTTCGACTGAAAGTCATTTCAGATTCAAAAACGTCCCCAACCAGTTGCTCGGGTAGCTCGGAATTTGTAGCAAAAGCCACTTTTTTTTAGCACAATACAATGGTGAAAGCATGTGCGAAAGTTTACCGCTGGGTCAAAACATTCATTTCATGGAAAAGAACGTTCAGGTTGCGTATTATAATGCGCTAATGCGCATACATTCACTTTGATTCCATAAACTACGACAACAACAATCTCTTTAGTTCAGGGTACTCCAACACAAGATGAAAAAAACGGTCAAACTTCGTCTCGTGGTCTCGGGGCACCGATATGGATGGGGGATCTCCCATTTTCGGGGCGCTCACAAGAATGTAAGTGAATTTGGTGATCGCGCGTTCCTTCAACCATTCGCGCCCTCCGTCTTTCACAGTGTGCGACGTCGTATCTCCATCCGATACCTGGAATGTGAACCCGTGACCCGTTTTGTCCATGTAAAAAGAGTCGAACGTCGGAAAGTGCGTCTCAGACGGCCGGTAGTAGTAGTCCTTAGCGAGCCGGGCCACGTCGGACGAGGGGAAGTTAAGCGTCGTTAGTCCAGTGAATTCGGGCGCGACCCGTTTCTGACGCCGAGAGCGGCCAGCCACGGGTTCTCGAAAAACGGACATCTTGCCGTTGGCCTCCAGGACCCAGTCAGAGTCCTCCGTGGAGGTCCCGCCACAAATCGGTTTTCAAAGTGGAGCTGGCGGTTACTTTTGCGAACTCGCGAAGACGCCACTTGCCACCGAGGGCTATGAACCCATGATGGTGCTTGTCGAGCAGGTCCCCGGCTGTCGCTTTGCACCCAGGAGATGACACCCCGAGGTTGATGACATACAGCTCACGACGGGCCATAAGCACATTGGCGTTGAGCTGGGTTAAGAGCTTGCCCTCGAGGTAAGAGGTCTCGTTATCCAACGGCAACGCAGCAATGAGCATATGGCCGACGAGATCATCGACTGCAACGGTGGGGGAGGTACGTGTCATAAATCTGTGTATGGCCTTGTTGTCCAAAGGCCGCGCCGATGCGTCGACTAGAGCTTCGAATGCGGGAAGATCGTGGCTGTCTTGGTATACATGCCGGGCTGAGCCTCCGAACTTGTTGAAAAAGGTCCGCATGTCGCTGCCCGAGCAGACCTGGGGTTGAAGGGAGGATCTAGCGCACGGCGTCTCAGTATGGGCACGCAGTCTTACGCCAACAAACATACCCAGCGAAGAGCTCATCCAATGTCCAGGGTCGCATTAAACAGAACTGATGCGGGCCTCGAATCTTGCTGGCCCAGGCGGTGCGCCCGGCTCTGGGAGACGCTGCTTGGACGATAAAATGGTTGCACTCGGCCACTTCCTGGGGGGGAGACAAGAAGTTCACATTGGAGTCGAGGAGAATCCAGGCATCCTTTGGCAGGGCTAGATGCACCAGAGCCGGCGTCTGAAGCACGAAGAGCCGTTCGCCAGTATATACCAGCATGAGATCTTCGGACCGCATGTACGCTGTCGGAAGCTCGGCGGCTACACGGAGGTAGAATATGCTTGACAGAAAGAGCGTTTTGCCTGTTATACGACGAATCAACAGAGTGGACGATACAGAGAGACCCAACTAACCTATCCCGGGGAGACCAGTGATGATAAGCGCACTTCCGCGCCTATAGAAATGGCCGTAGCGGGTATGTTTGAACGGATTGGGAAAGGTCGTCTCTTCAAAGATATTGGGCGGATCGTTCGGGATGCGCAGGTGGTCCGGTTTCACGCCATGCGAGACCTTCTCCTCTACGGCGCCACCGTCAACATCCATGTAACCTTCCCTTGAACCATGTCAAGAAAAAGATTTGGAAAGAATCAGACGGCCTACTGCGTAGCTTCGGATGCAGACGGGAAGTCCCGCTTCAATTGGGCGACTTGCGACTGGCGGTACAAGGACCACAGGACCGCAGCAAGGAGATTATAGTATTCCTGCCTGATCATGAGGTCGGAGCCTGCGGAGGGCAAGTACGCTGCGAAGGGCAGGTACGCTGAGTTCTGAGCGCTCGGTATGATCCACATGTGCTCAGGGGTCTCCACTTGGGGGTCATCATCGTGGGGTCGGACGACACGTCTTCTCTCTGCTGCTGGAAGTTCCTGCAGGTTTAATGCAATGATATCTTTCTCCCGAAGGCCCGGAGGCAGAGGCTGGGGCTGGGGCGAAGGCGAAGGCATAGTAATGGAATGGCGATTGCTTTGCTTTGTTTGGTTATACTCTCTCGAGAAGCAGCCTACGAACACCAGCGCAGCGCTCAAAAGGATGCCGGACAACGTTTTAGCCGCAAAGTCGGGATTAAGTGCGACGTAGCATGGAGACGTTGGTAGGTAAAATGACCGCAGCCAGCGAGGCTTGAGCGTTGCGGTGAAGTATGCTGATGGTCGAGTCAAGTTCGATTCGGCAATCGTTTGGCGGGCCGATGGCATCACACCCACCGTCGTCCTGGCTCCAGTCCAGCCTTCAGCTTCACCCTTCAAGCTTCAAGTTTCCTGTGCTTCTGCGCGCAGAGCGTCCCTGCCACGACTCGAGGGATCCTCGCTGCGATTCGGTCAGAGTCCGTTGGGCGGCTTCATGAATCATCGCCGCGTGCACCTGTGTTCTCGTCCAGCTCCCGCACTCCTCTTCTCGCGGCACTCTGCTTTCCTTCTTCCACTTCCCATAGAGCAGCTCCGCGAGCTGTCCGCCTGGTGACCTGCAGCAATTCGTTCCCAACGCCGCCCTCTGCCCTCTCTACGCGTCGCCTTTCACGAACCATGTACGACCCCCGTCCCCGTCATCGTCCACTGCTCCAGCGCGCCAACGTGAACGCCTACGCCTACGCGCACAGACGCCCTCAAGCGACTTCCCCTTCTGTAATTGGGGAGGCGCGTGCGCAGTGGAACCTCGTCTTGGGCTGCGCGCGCCGTGCAAGGGAGGTGATACGGCAGCTCGTCCTGAGCGTTCCAGAGGATGGGAGCATGAGTAACAGGAGATTGACAGGAGCAGCCGGGTTCGCCAACGGACAAGGAGAATCGCGCGGAGGCATGCGCAGGAAGGGAATGAGAAAAAGGTCGTGGAGGAGCAGATGCATGGGAGGGCGAAGATGGCGCCGATTTTCCCCATCTTGACTTGATCTTGACTGGTACTTCCTTCACCATTCTGACCCTCCGATTCGGTGCTTTAGTTTCCGAATGACGCCGTTCACCACATCCAAACCTCTACGCTGCAAAGCGATGGATAAACGCTCCCAGACTCATGTCGGTAGTTCGTTGGAATCAACGAGGAAGTTGGAAACTTGATTTTCTGGACCAAGATCGTTTACACGACTACAGTCTCCGAGTCGAGACCACTGCTGTGAATCTGTTTGCGTCGCACGTTGAGTGGAAATCCAAGAATAACGCGGTAAATTATGGGAGAAGCACACGTTGGCGGAGAAACAGTTTAGTCTAGGACGTGCGCGTCGGATTGAAGCATCAACAAATCTTTCAATGACAGGCTTGTGCCGCATTCCATCACTAGGCTTCCGAGTCTTCGGCTCCAATTTGTCCACAACCATCCTTAACCCTCCCATTAATCCTTTTCGATTGTTCGTTGGCGTCGAGCGTGAGTTCCGCGTCCGAGCAGTTGCAGCGGTGACGCTGGGATTGTGTCGCGTATGGCGGACTGCGGGTGACGAGGGACGCGATTTTGGCATGACGGAGGAGGAGGAGGGGCGGTGGACGAGGGCGATAATGTATATGAGGAGGAGCGGGCGCGACGGAAATCTAGCCTGGGTGTCAAGCTGGACCACAGTTCCGGCCTCTAAGTATCCCAACGCTGAAATCACAGCCCACTGGTCGATCGTCTGGCCTGATCCATGAGCTTGCCAGAGCTTGCCGTTCTGTACCCCCAGTGGCTTCCTGGCTTCCCCCTCCTATTCTACGTCGACGTTATAGTGATTGCCTTTTCTACCTCGTCTCTGTCCTCGAAACAACGATTACCTTGTGGACAAACTTCGTTCCTACTCTCAAAATAACCGCTCCTCGTTCGAAACGCAGACATATATACGCGCGCCCTATTTCTGGATGTGGATTTCGACTCCGAGCTGCGTAACCTGCCCACGCTTTGAACGCCAATACTGTGCTCGGAATCTTGCCTTCCGTCTCAAACACCCAAGATGAAAATATTTACTGTTCGTTGCGGCCCCACTGACTCTCGAACCTTCGGCCATTATCTATCCACGGCTCTCGAATTCCCTCTCTTTGCGCTTTAGGTACCGAAGCGGGCTATTCCTGGCATCCAGCTCCATTGCCGCACGGTGATTTATCCTAGTACTGATTCGTCGCTTTGTCCAAGATTTAACTCCCAGCCCTCGCTCCAGGACCATCCATCATGTTCTCTTCTCGCAGACCGCAGCGCTTGCCCCATCCCCACATCCTCGGACATGCCCCTGGGTGCGCTTCGTCACACCGATTTTAAGTTCAGTCTGCTGCGCGGGACGCACCTCGAATTCTCGACGCAACCTGCATTTCCGATGCTGTAACACCTTCTATCCGATATCCGTGCAATCCGACCTCCGGTACTCCCACAGTGCTCCGTCCTGGTGCCCTACACATCAATTCCTCGGCGCTTAATCCTACATACGTTCGACGCGAACGCGCTCGGCACGAGGGCTTGGAAGAGGCATCGTGGTTATATTATTGTCGCAAAAGTCCGATTTCGGTTATAACCTGAGATAGGGCCTTTCTGAATCTTATAGGGAAAACAGGCGGGTCTATAACTACCAATAAGCCCTTATAACCCCGCCTGTTTTTCCTGTAAGATTCAGAAAGGCCCTATCCAAGGTTATAACCAAAATCGGACTTTTGCGACAATACCCTACGCAACCTGGTTGGTGTGCTCGCTGGCTGAAACCTTTCCACGACATGCTTGAGGCAGTGAGCAAGCTCATTTTATTTCGCACCGATACTTATGACTTTATCCTAGGGACCCAAACCGTTCGAGAAACCTCGTTTAACTAGGTCTTCAGAACGGAGCTTCCACATGCTCGGAAGGCGTGCAGGCGGTGTCGTCAGTCTGGGGAGACGAGAGAACTGGATAACGCCTGGGGTATCTACTTCGGTACGTCATCCAGCCGCTTTCATTGCGACCGTCCTAACCCTTGTGTAGTCTTCCAAAAACTCGAAAAGCAGCTGCCACAGGTCACGGCCTTGGACCTGCAATATGTTTCGCCGGAATTGCTAAACGTCCGCAATCCATCCCGGGTACCATCCATTTACTGCTCTTGCGGAATCTAGCCATATGTATGGTTCATTTGGGTACCCGAATGAATCAGGCAGGGTCTTTGAGAGGGAAGGATACAGTTCATTTGGGTACCCAAATGTAAATAATAGGAGACTCGGTTATAAAAATGCTGTATATCATTAGCTGTTTTGCAATTGGCTATATGTACGTTCACAATGTCAGACGCTTCCCTTCCCGGTGCACTATACGGAATGAAAAGTCTTCCCACAAGTCTATTCGTTTCTCGTCAAAGTGTTCTGAATCGGGATCCTGCTCTCTGGCCACGACGACTTTGATTTCAACCTCGAGCAGTTTTGGCGCCATCGGGAGAAGATGGAAGTCAATGTGATTTCGGAAGACTCGACATAAAAGTCTTGCTTGGTCCCAAGGGTCGTCACTTCCATGATCGTTTTCATCCTCGCTTCCATCCTCGCTGTCGTTAGTATCAAGGAAGTCCTCGTCGTACATATTGGCGGCTGGCCCTCCTCCATTGGGAACGGTTATCCAGAAATGGGCGCGGATCCATCGTAGTTCATGAAAGTTGGTAAGTGCCTTCACATCCGCCTTTTTCTAGGAATTATGAGAAATTGAACACCAATTTTTGTAGCGTAGAATTAACGCTGAACAACTAACCGCGGATTTCAGGTGAAGTTCTAGGTGCGTGATCCCCGAACACGCTTGCCCAATGGCGCAAATTGTACTATGATCCACGCCATGCATGTAGATTCCGTTGCCATGGGATTCCGACAAAGGATCGTACACGGCGTCATACCCATTAACAATGGCTAAGCGACGCAGGTTGGGCGTCTTGGTGAGTGCCGCAACAACGGCGCGCCCGCGCTCGGAGGCGCGTCCTTCGTTGTAGTCCCGAAGGAAAAGGGTCACGGCCAGGTCTCGAATGGGCCGCGCACCATCGCAAACCTTGAGAAAATCGTCGGCACGCCCGGCGAATGTTTGGAGGAGGGGCAAAGCATCGTCGCACAAGGGTTGACTGCCCAAAACAAACGACACGTCGTAGAGGGAGGGGTGTGCCTCGAGGAACGGGTTGAAATCAGGGTCCGGGCTGTCGTCCCATAAGAAGACCTTGATGGTTGCGACTTCAAGGCACGGTAGCCGGAGGGAGTTAACTGCCTTTTCCAATAAGGGAACGTGAGTGCCCTCCCACAATATATCCACCTTGAGGACGGTGAGTCCTGGGGATATGGTCGGGAGAAGCTCTAAGGATCTGAAAAACCGGCCCATCGTTGTCTGTTCCTCTGCACGAAACACGTCAGATGCAAGCTCAGGATGTCACACGAGCGACATACCGCCCCTAAACAGAGCTTGCTCCTTGTATGCGAGAGACTTGAGCCCCGGAATCTGGAGAAACTAGACCCAAGAGGCAAGTTAATAACACATCTCAAGGTCTTATCTGGCCTTACTTCAAACTCCGATATATTTGAGCCCCACCGAGTGACCGACAACTCGGCCAGGTTTTCGAATGCCGGTCGCTCGCTGAGCAAGGGGGAAATGGTGATCTCACCTGCGTCCCAGTGGAACGTCCGCAATTGGGACTTGCCGTCCGGGGCATAATCCGCTGTGCAGCGCAGAGCTTTTTGCAGCGCCCCTTCGAGCCAACTCGGGGTTCCCACGGAACACCGTAGGCGCAGCTCCCGAACCAAAGTGGCCGGGTACGGGCCGAGATTGCGGCGGCACTTTGTAGAGCCCAGAGTGAATAATAGGAATGCGAGATTTCGGAGTTGTTCCGTCCCTACAGTGCACACGTCCTGGACGATGCTCCTGTAGAGTATGGGCATCATATGCAAATATTCCTCGCGTGAGGTGGCACAAAAGTTCACAAGAGTCGCACGAGGCGCCTGCTCCGCGATGAGAGTCTTGAGCTCTAGAGGGAGCAGCAGCGGCGTCCGGAAGGTCGTTGCGCCACGAGAGGGCGTGTGTGCTGCAAAGGAGGTGAATCAATCGGAGATGGTGCACGAGTAAATGTGACATACATGTCTGCGGTCGCGCCTCTTGTCCGATTGTCAGTGTCTCAGCGCTTCGCCAATCCACCAGCCCTGCACGCGTCCAGAACGCGTCGACCTCCAGAAGTGTTCCCGAATCGAAGAAATACGAGATGGGCACCCAGCTGGGCGGAAGTTTAGTACGCGATGCCTGCGCTATGCAAGGAGTGGCTCAACTCTTCATTGTCGAAGTTTTCCCACTAGTAAATATGTAGTTGTACCATTTAACGAGTTGCTACGCATGGAATAAAGGCGCACCTTGACACGATACTCCTAGGGACCACCAATGTAAGGGCAGGTGCTGATCTAGCAAAGTGCTCGTACCCAACATAACACCCCCCGTTTCAAGGCCACTCGAGCCAAAAGAATCATATCCTTGTCTAGCTTGGAGCGGTACATGTTGAAGAACGCTGCGGCAGAGAAATTTGTTTGAGTGTATTTTGGCTTGATTACCCCATGTAGACGAGGACAAGTGGTCGACGTAATACTACACAAATACAGGAGGGAAGAGTGCTTTATGATTATTCGGACTGATCCGAGTCAGCTTCCTCTTCTTGAAGACACGTACCTATACTTCTCTTAAGTAAATCCCTGTCCTCGGGCCGCCGATCCGCCCGCCGCCTAAGCCCTTTGCTAAACAACCCCCGCTCGACGCCATCAGCTTTGATGCGCTCCCGGCGTCAGTGATGGCACATCACCGGAACTATCTGATCAACATTTTCGGCACACTCCGCCTTGCTCCTCTTATGTAGTATTCTTCCACTCTTCCTTTGCTGCTGTTCACGCTCGACGCACTGCATCAACGGTCACCGGTCGCGGCCACGACGGCTAGCCGCTCGAGGAGCTCTAACCCTGACGTCTTTGATGGAAGGGACGACCCCGGCACGCAATTTAAGTTTGGATTGCGGACTTCGACGCCATGCGCGGGGCGCCATGTGTATGTGGCTCACGATTCACTGACCCGCACATCCTTCGCGGCCGCCGAGCCCGCTCCTCCAGGCTAGGGCGAGACCACCCATCGTGCCGAAGCGCCGAACCTCGGAATCTGCCGCCGGCAGAAATGTGTGATCTTGCCGGCGCCGGTGGCGCAAGGCACGGCCACGCACCCTTTGATGCGACGCCGTCAGCCGGCCCGTCGGCCCGGTTGTTTGCCATCGGGGCTTTTGCCAAACTCTTCCACTTCTTTTACATAGTGGTTGCATAGTGACCCCAATCTAACCAAATCGAATAATCATATACTACTACGGACTCCAAATACAGGCGGCAGTCATTACATACTTTAGTATAATCTATAACAGCACAAAAAGTTCCAGAGGAAGAGGAAGAGATAGGGAAGTATAAAGTTAAGTATCAGAGACAAAGCGAGGAAAAGAAAATCGACAAAAAACCTAAAGAAAAATAGAGAAGACAGGACAAGCACAGCACAAGGGATTATCCGCGTGGGCGGTGTTTCTTCCACGGACCTCCCCGCCTATTGGAGCATTGCTGCGGCTCCGACACACTCGCGGGTATTGTATGCGGACCCATATCACTGCAACGCGGTGGACCCCCGCGCACTGGGCCGCCTGGCGCCAAAACGGCCACCAATGGTGTTGGGGTTCTGTGTCTGCCGCAGCGCTTTCGGTGTGCTGGGTGGCATGCACTGGAACTGGTGTGAGCGCGGCTGCGTTGGCGGTCAGGAAGATGAAGTAAAGGGCGACGTCCGCGGCGTGGGCTACGAGCCGAAGCGGAGAGGAGGGCGCAGAGGAGTGGGAGGCGGGCTCGACCCAGGGAGGATCTCCCCTTCCTCGTGTGAAGGATCTCGCGCGGAGAATTGAAATGGCGCAGGTGACAGCAATCGTGGCGGTGGCGGCGAGGGTGGACATCCGAATCGTGGTTTGGAGAGGCCCACCGCGCGCGAGCGGTGGAAATGGAAAGGAAGGACTGGTACGACAGGTGGTGGAAGGGCTTAGACAACGAAGGAGTAGGTCGCTGTACGCCGTTGCTGGTGAATGACGGCAAAGGATACCGAGGCGCCTTTGACGAATGAAGCACAGATTGCGGTGGCGAATGAAGGGTGGGTCGTGGCGGCGACGGTAGAGCGGGGACGTCAGAAGGCGGCGATTTAGGCGCAAGTACGGCCGGGGAAGTCACATCGTTGACGGCCAGAGGCGACACCTCGCGCTTGATTCCATTCGCCAGCCTCGGCGAGGGCGTGCAAGATTCCACGACGCTAGACGCCGCGCGGTGAGAGATGCTCGTTCCCGGCCGCGACGAAGGCGGTCATGCTGAGCGGGACCACCTTCGCCTTCGGCTGGAGCTCATCCAGTGTCACAAACGGCGCCACCGCAGGCGCGACCGCCAACGGCACCGCGTCGGCCATCTCGACGTCCTAAGGTACTGGCAGCTCCGCCACCGGTGGCTTGTCGCTGACGGCAGAGCGGCGCAGACCGTCGAGGATGCGAGTGAGATCGTCCTCAGCCTTCGCGAGGACGGCCTCGTTCTCCTTGTCCTCGCCCTGCGCCGCATCCTTATCATGCTCCCGCTCCCGCTCCCGTTCGCGCTCCTGCGCAACCTCCACCTCCTTCGCTCGCTCGAGCTTCCTCGCCTGCCACTCCTTGAACGAAACCTTAGAGACCGGAGGAGGTGCAGGGACGACGGCGGGGCCGGGAGATGGTTTCGCCCACAGACAACAGCAACGAGTCTTCCTCGAGCTCGCGCTCCTCCACATCCACATCTGCGGAAGATTGGACGTCCGCATCCTGGGGTGATGCGTCCGCGACAGGCTCCATCAGGAAAATCCACTTTCACAAATTATGGCAAAGTGCGCGGAAATGTTGGAAAGCGGTACCATTTTGAAGAATTTTAGGAAAAATGTCAAATTGTTAAAATGTTTCAGTCCCTAAAAAATGGAGGAATTTCTTGACATTTTCTCGACAATTGAAAGGCATTTGCGACAAAAGTGACTGAATGGCAGCTCATATTGTTCATTTGAATCGGGATATGAAGACTAATCAATTATGTCATTGAAGAACGACTACGCGATACATCCTAGTAAATCTACGAGCGTATGTAGTGTACCTCGTCTATGCATAACCTGATCCTGCAACCAGTGCAATGTGTTGAGTGCTAAAACAAAAGATGAGGGTGAGACAGTGAATGGCAGTAAAGAGGAATGATGTTTATGCGCAAACAAGAATAGGCAGTGGGCACAGTATTGTGCTGGTCTCGCCGATGGTCCGGTCGGGGAGAGGTAGGTAAAGCTATGTGAAGCAGTATTATTAGCTGGCAGCCGGCAAACGATACGTAAGACTTTCCTCGGTGATTGCGGGACTTCCCTCGATGGTGCCGTCGACTCAGATGGAAACCGGATATAATCATGAGCATCGTGCAAAAGAAAAGAGTATAAATCGCACCTGATAACACCAGGAGCGTGGCCTGAGGACGTCGCACAGCCGTCATCCGATGAAGGGACATGGTCTAGGTGAAGGTACAGTCAGTCTAAGCAAACCATGTAGTGTGAGATGACTGACGAGAACGTGGACGTCGCCATCCGGGCCCATCAATAGAAGCATGAGAGTAGAGCACGACGGTCGGCATTGAAAGACGAGCAAAAAGATCTTGTCCCGCAGTGGGCCAACGCCGATAAAATGAGTGGGAGGACTGGAATGGAGGCCGCATCAAGTCAGGGTCACAATGGTAACATTTTGTTGACAATCGGAAACTATTGTAGCCCTTCCATGATTGTTCAAAAATGGCAACATTTTGTAGACAATTGGCAATAGTGGTTTTTCCTGATGTCGATGAAGCGCACACACGGGAACGGCTCCACATCGGCGGGTGGCAGCGTGTCCGCCTAGGCAGATGGAGAAGCGTCGGCGACTGCATCCGCAGGAGAAGGAACACCATCCACAGCCTCCTCCACAGCCCCGTCCTCTTTCCCTCGCTCCTCCTCCATGCGCCCCACATCCCCATTGTGCTGCAGCACCTTCACATCCGCGCCCCTCCCACCCCCACGGAAAACCATGCTGGATACGGGCCGGTGGCACCTGGGTATGGCAACATGAGGCTGAGGCGTGCAAAGTCCGTGCTCGGCAACGGCGCCGCAGACAGCTGTGGCGCGAGTGGGGAACGGAAGCGTGGTGGGGGCGGAGATGGAGGTGGGGCGAGCGATACCCGCGGCGGCGGTGGTAGCTCGTCTAGATGGAATCCATCAGCCTTCAAATGCGCGAGCCACACGAAAGCGAAAGACTCACCCGCATCCATGGACATGACATCCACATCCACCTCCCCCTCGACGTCGACGTCGCCTCGTCCTGAGCGCAGGCTTTGCCCTTGCCCTTGTCCACCCGAGGCGGCGCAGGCGCAGCGTGCGTCGGGGCAGTGGCGTCCCTCCACCGCTTCCGCATCTTCGGCGGGCAAATCGTCTCCTACATCTGCTCCTGTTCCTGCCGACTCTCGCGCTCGCGCTGCCGTCAATTGTTGCCCCGTACACAATCCTTGCGTGCCGTCTTATCTGCAAGGAGATTAGCTGTGAGACTTGAAGAGAAGCAGAAGTAAGGAGGGGAAAAACGGCGGACCGAATGAAAGAAAGAGCAAATGAAGACAAGGCGCGCAACATACCAGCATTCCCATCCCCCACGACATCCACATCCAGATCGCCATCCTCCTCCGTCTCCGGCCCACGCACACCATACGTCGTGCCCTCAGGCACGACGTCCCACCCGCTCGCGCGCTCGAAGACGGCGTAGGGTTTGCTCGTACTCGCACTCGCGCCTCTGCTCCCGCTGCTATACACGCTCGAGTCGTTTTGGCTCGGGCTATACTGCATCTTGGGCGAGGCCATGCTCGCTGCACTCTCCGCCAGCGTCCCGGATGATGCTGCCGCAGATGAACATAATAATTAAGGAAGAGAAAAATTAAGAGAACAAAAAGGGAGGGAGTGAGCCGGAATGAGGCAACACGAGAAAGAGCGCAAAGCAAAGGGGACACCCCTCAAGACATAGCCTCACGCTATCTCGTACGGTGCGAGCGCGGGATATAGCTAGTGAGTGAGGTATTTGTAGCGAGGTGAACTTGCAAAGCGTGAGCGCAGCACTAGGGATGAAAAGTGCGCAGGAATGCACCATTAACGGGACAAAGCCCATCCATTACCCTGCTAACGAAACCTGTGGCAGTAATATACAAACAGAATTCTCCCACCGTCCTTCCACTCCGAGCAGAAATCTGAGGTAGCATTGAGTGTCCCTCTTCGTGTGCAGAAAGTCGGTGCATTCTGTCGTCCTTCATTTTGAATTGGAGTCCTGATTTTCGCGTTTGTAGTTTGCGCTCCCTCTATTATCCATGGGCACCGCGATGTTACGACGATCCCTTGCGATGAGGCGCCGCGCTGTACCGCTGTTGATTAGCTGGCGCAGTGCATGGCGGGGAGTAGTGAGTCACGCGCAGCAGCTGAAGTAACTAACTGGAGTGTGTTCCTTCTGTACGCTGGGTACATTCCACCACCACTGCTTCGATACAACACGTAGTGATTGCCGTAGTGGTTTTCCAAACTATTTCCAACTACGAGAAATGTGCATTATGGGTCTAATACAAACTAATGTGTTCGAAATCATCGGTTTGCCGCTCGGTCAGAGAAATACAGTCTCCGAAGTGACCAAGTGTGACGAAAAATTGGGGAAATGGCGCCGCATGAGGCGGGCATATGGGCAGACAATGCTAGGAAGAGGAATAAAATATCAGCGACAGCTCAGCACTCGAAAACTGACAATAGTAAACTCACCAACACCGCAATCTTTCACAATATCCCCTAAATTCCAATCCACGAGCTTGAAGCGAGTGGCGGAGGATCTGACCTGGTGCGAACCCATCCGAACATCTTGTCCCACTGTCGGGCAGTACACCGATCGTTTCCAGCAGCTTCATTGCAATTGACCTTCAAGGATTCCTGTTCGGAAACCCATCCAGCCTCCGCCTATTGAGCATGATCGTCCGAGGACAACCGCGTCGATGTGATCGACGCACCCGTGCACGAAGGAGAACTAATCGCAATGGCTCATCCCCCAGGTTTCCATGAAGGATCGCCGGGGCCCAGATAACCTTCCGGGGGAAAGGTTCGCTGGTGTGAGTTCACAACCTTCGCCTCGCCAGGGGCTCTCCGTTCAGGTAGCCGACCGGACCGCGCAACCGTGGATGGAGTCGGAGTTGGGGCGCCCAATCGTCACCGTCGAGCGAGTGTACCTGGAAGATATCAGCTAATGAAACGATGAATGAACAGCGGACGCACCTTCAGCGCTGTAGAAGGGATGAGGAGCGGTGTCAGCGTCGACGGTGAGTACTAGATGCAGAATGACATACCAGTGTCGGGAGGACTGAAGACCCAGGCTTGACGTTGACTGAAAGAGAGGTGTTGGGCGCTGAGGATCCAGAATGAAGCAATGGAGTGCAATGGTGATGGGGAAAGAGAAAAAAGAAATGCGGAAGATCTTGCAGTGGCTGACAGAATTTAAACGCTGGCGTTTGCGGAGGTTTGTTCAGCCCCAAAACAAATTAGATTTTTCAGAACATTGCCGAGAGTCCCGGAGGCAGTGTGGACGAGGCGATGATTCAACGCTCAACCTAGTAGCAGCGAGCGGAAGCAAGCAGCACAAAGCTGGGATGGGCCTCAGAGATGGCTCAGGCGCAACTTGAGCCCATGGAATCAGTGCGTTGACTTGGTAAGAATTGCGATATAAATACCCCGAAAGTACAAGGATATGAGTGAGTCCAAGTGGGATTAGTAACCCTTCGTATCGAGCAGCCAGAGTCGGGCCACAGAGAGAGAAATGTTGGAGGATAGAAGGAAACACGTTACGTAACGGACGCGTTGCGTTGCAAAAAGAATGACAATAGAACCAAATAAGGCCCCTCGCGTTTCGAA
This sequence comes from Mycena vulgaris, assembly GCA_029204335.1. NCBI lineage: Eukaryota > Fungi > Basidiomycota > Agaricomycetes > Agaricales > Mycenaceae > Mycena > Mycena vulgaris. Next base: position 62,185 of record JARGYA010000077.1, on the reverse strand, counting down.
AGCAGAGATATGAGTTTTCTTCCCAATTATACAGTAAGCACTTGCACAAATCGGAAACATATCTGGCTCCCAGGTATTAAGCGACGATTGAATCCACAGTCACTCCGACTCACCTGCTGCCTCGGGAAAATCAAAGTTTGCAGTGTTTGTGGGCAATGCCAAGGCGGCCACTGTAACCAACGTGGCTTTAAGGGCCATTGCTTCACATGGCAGTACGAGTCCCATCGTATTCTGTGATAATTAGTCATGATCTCTCATTACGTTGATGGCTTCCGTACTTACACAGTACATACATCTGTAGCGCATAGGTGTTCGGCCTGAGTCCCGAACACCTATAAGCATGAACACCTACTTTCCACTCCAAATATGAGTTACTCGGCCATCAATCATGCCGTTTCTCATCGATTTAACACACAAGTCCCTCCTTCAACAGTATATAATATACCTGAACACTAACACTAACCGCTAACCTCTGCATGACATGTTTTCCGCTTCGCTTTTCAGTTCTCTGTCTCTGTCGCACATGATTTTCCTTGGCTGCCTGGCCATTGTTTGTAACTTTGAGCATCACCTCTTTTTTATTTAAATATTGTCCACTATCCGTGGTGCTGCTGATGGGTTGCTCCCGCTCTTCAGTGCATCTTTTTTGGCTTTTAATTTCCGCTTCCTTGATTTTCGGTGCTTCAGCTTCCCTTTCCAAATTTTGGCAGTCCCCTCGTCCGTGTTCTGACCCACCGTGCTACGTCTGGCGCATCCCTGGCAGTGTGTTCTTTCCTTGCCCTCTCCTCCCCACCTCATTCTTCTCGTAGCTGCACTTCCGCCTGGTTCTCCATCCTGCCTATCCCTTATTTCCACCATTTGGGGGTCATGGAGTGCCAAGGAACAATGACATGATTGGAGAGTATCCTTGAAATGGGAAAGGCTAGAAACATTGTAAAACAAAGAATACCATCATAAAAATCTTATCGCTAAATCGCCCCTACACTCTTTATCCTCTCAAATTATCTCAGTCTTTCTCTATACTCTCCACCCCTGTCATGTCTAAACTCTCTCTCTATGGCTCATCCGCCACCAACAGCTTAGCCCCTGCCATTGACGACACCATGACTTTATCCCTTCCGATGATTATGGTTGCCCCACCCGAGCCCTACGATGAAGATTGCAGGATTGAGCTTCACGAGGTGCATCTGCCCAATTGGTGTCTGGTGTACCACGTTGAAGTATGGCATGGCTCCCATCCCGCAACTGTCATGAAATACGAAAATATTGACACCTTGGAGGTGTATACACTGTACCTGACACCATTGTCCTGTAGGGCAGTTGCCACCAACCCGGATGCCATCACAGAACACGAGTTTAAGGTCATACTCCCACCATATAACACCCACAACGCCGTCACCAAGCTGATTTCCGGTGTTAACCCCTATTTCACTGGACACCACCCAACCACTCACCATGCTGCTGCATCAGTAGATATCTGGTGTACTATGCACCTCGTGAGCCCCAAGGACTTTCTTTTTCGCCTCCACCACATCCAGAATGATTGTTGTCTTCGGTACGGCTCTACCTTGAGAGCACCAAGCACCTTCAATGGAGTAGCTGTTGTTGTTGAGAAGGTGGCAGAATCAGTTGGGTGGACCCTGCTTGAACTACACCTGCTTAGCACCAACCACACAATCTACCTCCACGCCCTCAGTGATTGGGTTGCCATAGACCGCACCTGGTATGGTCGAGCAGGAAGGTCAATACGGATTTGGGCTCAACGACTGCTAGGGAAATACCATGACAAGGAATATGCACGGTAAGTCATCATGAATTGTCCAGCGGCAGTCGTTAAAAAGGAGTGTAATGTAGGATTCTTGCTGTCATGTCGGCACCCCCAATGTTGTCGCCCATGGGGATCCCGAGGCGCACATAATCAGATTATCAATACACAAAAATAAACACCCACATTTCTGTGCTGTCATCTTCATCTATCACCTGTATAATATTTTCCGCATATTCACCTTCATTCTTTCGCTCCTTCACATCACCACCTATTCACAGCTGCATGACTCACATATGTACCTACATATTATGATGAACCTCCACTTCCAAGTCGGAGCCAAATTAAATATATGCTGTACAAAAATAATATGACAATCTCAACATTTCCATGTAGCAACGGATACCAAGAAAATTCCACAATATAGCTCTGAGCCTTGTTTGGTAAGCTCTAGAGGAAAGATCAGTGTAAATTTGTCAACACATCCAACAAACTAACCTAGACAGCGGCATAAATCACACCCACAACGCCTGCGCCAAAGACAGAAAGGACGACCGTGAAAAAACAGATATCATCGCTTTAATCTGGGCAAACATTGTGAAGGATGCCAAATCAATGTTCGATACATCCAAACAGATCACAATCTTCTCTGCTGTATCCAGTACAATACACTCTATGAGACAGTGGTGTGTCCCTACCTCCAATATACGGACGGTTTCCGCATGGTCAATAAGACTGAACAGAAGAAGAATCCGGATGTGTAGCCAAACAGAGCATGACATGAAGATGTCGAAAACGGCGAACTGTCGACATTCCACCAGCAACCGAATCGTCGGTATTTCCAAGGACAGACCACACCTGCTGGAATACCACTCTCTACGACTTCGGCAACCACTACAGCATCGTAGGTCAAAGACCATACCGGAAGTGGAGCGCGAGAGGTGGAGTAGCGAACCAGGGCGCGTACCGACTTGACAGACCTAGGAGGATAAAGTGATCGACTGTTGAAAATACACTGCTCAGAGGGCACCATATTGGGAAGCCACTTGTAGCCGCTGCGTCCGTCCCGTCTAACATGAACAACATCCCATTGAAATAGAGGATCTCTTGACTCTATAGAGTAGTCCATCCATTGGGGAGAAAAAATCTCCAGACACATCATTTACAGCACTGACTTGAAACCGACACCTCCTGGCCCGAATAATGGCATATTAGGTCAATTTCCCCCACTTAAAGAGGTCCTCCCAGACGTCAACTTGCCATCTCAACACAGCGGGAAATTCAAATGGCATATGATTCAAGGGTGATATGATGAAAGCACCCCACAGCTATAGTCAATAGGTCGGCCCCAGTGCAAGTTTCGCGATCCAGCTCTATTTTAGGCGTAAGTTTGGCCATGTGGACACGCCAGATCGCGTGGTAATATCCTCTCGCGTGATCTACGTCGTCATTGAAGACTGCACATGACCATCACCGGCATTATGACCGGCGTCAATCCGGCATCCCGGCCTCTTAAGACAATTGAAAAAGGTAGCGCACGAAACGGAAAATTGGGGCGCGATTGAAAAAGTTGGATGTGAATACTAAATATACAATGTGAACATCATTCCTAAGGCCCTCCATGGTGCCTCTTTAGTAGCCTCCTATTACATTATGACTCGGGAGACACAAGGGAAGCTCCACGCGCTCCAAAATCAAGATTTACATAACGTCAGATTACAATAGCGGACAATGAGTGTGAGTGGCCGGCAAGCGGCGGGTCACAAATAGAGTTTTATGGCTTAAACTTTGGTGTGTGGTGAGAGGCAGAAAATTCAGTGGCGACATGATACACTAGTGGTACAATAACTGGACAATAACATTGACTTCAAACAACCGGAGCACCGCCGTTCCCCTCGTCTTCGTTCTCCCCGTCTTTAGCACGCTTAGCATCGCTGCCTTCGGGTTCGGAGCTTGCCTTGTGTTTGTTCACGTCTTCTATTAACTACGAGTGAGTGTAGGACATAGTGCAGGAAGTTGCCCCTTACTTTGAGTCGGGGCCGGAAGGTTTGATGGTCCTGCTGCTGAGTACGGCAAAGAGAAATGTTTGACAGCAAGCTGTTGCTGGGCATGGACTTCTTCCGGTGACATAGCGGCAGGACGGTATGGCTTGCTTGGGGCGTTCTTGTACGGGCTCGGAAGTTGTGCGGCAGCGTAACACAAAATGACCACTTGCTCGATTTGGGCTGTAAATGCTCGTTAGCTCGGGTTCATATGAAGCATGAGGATGGATGACCGTACCGACGAAAGAGTCGTCACCACCAAAGCAGTAGTGGATAAGTTTAAAAGAGCACTCCACTAATGCACCCTTTAGTTTCCTTGCGATGTCAAGCAGGTCGATGCGGGAGTGGTCTATGTCAAAGATGACAAATTCCCGAATGATGTAGTCCTTTTTAATGCCTTCCAAATTTTCACGGTGTTCGATAGGTACGGGCCAGGTCGTAATTTCCGTAGTGGGCTCTGATAAGAGATTAGTAAACATCGGGGAGGACAATATAGTATGTGTTTACCGGTGGTCTCGTCCTGCCGACTACAGTGAGACAGTGGCCAATGTGCAAAAGCTAAAACTAACCTTTTTTTCAAATACAGGGGTAGCGAAGCGAAACACACGCTCGGATTCCTCATCAACAATAAACCATTTATTAATACCCGTTCAAGATATGCTAGTCTGGACTTTATCAAGGGCGGCCATAGCGACCGGGTAGTCTGGCTCAAATGTTGGGTCGGTTTCTGTCGGTGAATGTCAAATTAATCGGTGAAGGTTAAGAACTCGAGTACTAGGTTTGTCGATCATGAAGACATATTTCGCTTCATGTATGGGTTTTTTGAACGTAGAGGTCGGGTTATAGTTTCCAAGGGGCGAAAGCCACAGATTTGTGTCAGACACGGTGCCAATCACGATGATGATACCGTTGGGTGGAGCTGGGCCATCGGGGTCAATGGGACCAGGGATAACTTCTGTTAGCTTGTGTGCTCGTCCCATTTTGGTGAACGTGAATGACGCGGGGAACATTGGACTAGCAGCATATTGCTTGGTACGGATAAGGTGGTCACGGTGGAAGGGGGAGCTGAAAGACTTAGACATGGCAGTAGACGGGCAAGGTTGTTGGTGAAGCAATACCTGTTCGCTAGCAATTTAAAGGGTCTTTTTCTTCATTAAAGCGGCGCAGGATTTGGATTTTGGCGCCGGTGATGAAGCATAAAAGGTGCGATAGAGTTTGGTTGAATTGGTCTAGAAGTGCAGGGTGAAGTGTGGGATAATAAAGGTCGCCGCTTTAATTGTACATGTTAATAATCCTATGTTGTCATCACTGAGTAGGCTTGGCGCCCTCCAAGTCAACGTCGATTGCGGGGGCACTTTCTGCACGGTAAATGATTATAATAATGCCTGACGGACAATCAGGGGTGGGTACTAAACAGATGAGATAGAGATGCACATATCCAGTGACATACATTTGGTGTTGGTGGTGCTGAGATTGGAGGGGTGGGAATCTCAGGAACTTTTCCGGGTCAATTAAGATCTCTGCAGAGTTGTGGACATGCACTTACCCGGATGGAGAAAATTCAAGTGCGGTGTACCTCTAAATTGGTACTCAAGAGTCATTGGGCGCGTTTTTGCAAGGTGGTAGGTGAGCAGTAGTGGACAACGGGTAGTGTTGGTACTGGAAGAAGTTGAAATAGGATGAGCTTTGAAGTATTGGATTAAATCGACCTGAACCCAGTAGCTTGGGCCATGTGAAATAGGATATTTTGTGTGTTATAGGATGAAAAGATGGTACCAGCCGAAAGAAACTTTGCGGGGACCTGAATAAAAGAAGCGTGTTGTGGGAGAAAAGTTTTCGGATTTGAGGCTGTAAAAACCAGGGGCTGGGTCATGGGTTTATTGAAGAGGAAAGGTAAAAGCTGTTCGTTCGAAGTGCGGCAGTCTTGACTCTTGAACGGCAATTAATTAACTAAAGCAGAAAAGTCTCCACAGTCATGGGGATTGCCGCTGCTCCAGTCGTGGAATTTGATTTCATTCAATTGAGAGGCAGATATTTTGAGTTGGTGGTGATTGTGGGGAGGGCGAGGTGTCGGGTTCTGAGACTAGTGAGGAAAGGAGCATAAATGACCACGTGATGACGGTCCGATCCGGCATGGAGCTTGTGTCGAATCAAATTTCCATTCGACACAAGCTCCGGCTGTAACCGGGCGTCGTGCCGCATCGGGGAAATTTGGCAACCGTGGGCGCGACACGGTCACATGATCATCAACGCGACATGTTTGTATAAAGCAGGGGCTACATGTTTGTACTCACTTTGGCGAGGTTGGTCTTAAACCACCACCTTGTCCCCTCCGCTCACTGGCCTCGCTTGCAATTGTTGCCTGGCTGGAGTCTTCTGTCAGGCTTCCCAGCCAGGACGTTGCAAAGCGCGGTGGTGAATACCTTTTTTGTCCCTATTTCTTCACTCCAGATGTGTGCCGGAAGACTCACCTTCAATACCACCTCCAGCCGAGCTGATGCCTCAACGCATTGCGTCGCGTCGTCGCGTCCTTCACAACTCGCGTCGCAAGTGGCTAAAGTGATCCCCGATGTTGATCACGTGACACGGCGTTATTCGGCCTGGAAGCCACATCTTCTTCTCGTCGCCTCCTACGACGACAACGACGACGACCTCCCTGCCTTGCCTCGACACTCCGCCCCGCAGCGACTCCCGACGCCTCGACGCCGGAGCAACCTGTCAACACTGCTCGACGCTCAAACACCCCGATGCAGACTTGGCCTCATCATCGCAGATAAGCTCGGCGTGCTCGAGCTCCTTAGGTGAGACAAGCTCACTAACAACCCATGTTAGTGCCTGTGTTTCGTCCAACGTGCCACATACTCACGCCCCGAAACGCAGCGTGGAGGAGCAACCGGTGTTCTACCAGAGCTATGAGTACCAGCGCGGACAGAAGCTCGGCGTGATCCGCATGAACCCTGTGGTGTCCTAGCGGCTCTCAATGGGACCCCGTGGTGGTCCACCCGCGCCACCTGTCCATGCTTGTCAAGCCCAAGCCCTGGATCAACTACAACGAGGGCGGGTACCTGCACTCGAGGTGTCCGTTCGTCTGCCGCCTATTCTGACGCGCACCGCTGACTGGCCCTTTCCCCACAGCGCACGTCATGTGGTTCAAAGACTCCATTGAGTAACACTCTTACCTCAAGCATGCCTCGGAGCAAGGATACATCGAGTTCATGTACGCCGGCCTCGACGTGCTCGGCACTACGCCGGGGCGGATCAACCACCGCATCTTCGACGTCGTGCTGGAGGTGTGGAACTCGGGCAAGCGGCTCGGCAAGATGCCGCCCGCCGTGTACGACGAGCCCGAGCCCGAGACGCCGCCAGACTCCGACACGGACCTCCTACAGCGCAACATCTACCTCCCGCGTCTGCACTCGTACAACCAGTCCAAGGTGCCGAACCACAGCGACCGCTGCAGCTTCAACTACAAGATCGAGATCTCGCGCTCGTTCTTCAACGACATGTTCTACCTCCCGTGTAATGTCGACTTCCGCGGGCGTGCGTACCCGATCCCATCACATCTGAATCACATCAAGGACGACCCCCCATGCGGGCCGCTCATCTTCTCGGAGAAGAAGCCGCTTGGTGAGCGCGGCTTGCGTTGGCTCAAGATCCACCTGTCCAATTTGTACGGATACGACAAGGCGAACTTTGACGGGCGCGTGGAGTTTACGGACACGCACATGGAGGACATCTACAATTCAGCGCTGAACCCGCTCACACTGCAGGGGTTAAAGAATTTTTAGAGCTCTAAATACGCTCCAAGACATGTCAGCTCTTTTGAAACTGATCTTTCCACTTTGAGAAGATTAGATAAAAGAGAGGTCATGGTTTGAATCCTGGTTGGCGCTGAAATATAATCACTTGTTCATCCTGGCCTGGTTTTGGAAAGATGACTGATCTTTCACTAATATTTTCCTAGAAAATATGTGACATCTTTTCATTGAAAAGATGACTTATGTTTTGTTTGCTTTGTTCAAACAAAGGTGTGAAAAGATAAGTGATGCATTTGTCACAAGAATGTGACATGTTTCCAATCAAACTAGAAGAGAAAATATTAGTCATCTTTTCAGAACTGGGTCAGGATAAAAGAGTGTTTATATCTCGGCACCAAACAGGATTGAAACCATGACCTCTCTTTTATCTAATCTTCTCAAAGTGGAAAGATCAGTTCCAAAAGAGCCAACATGTCTTGGAGCATATTTAGAGCTCTAAAAATTCTTCAACCCCTGCAGTGTCACGGGGCGCGGGTGGTGGCAGAAGGTGGACGATCTGTGGCAGTGCCTCACAACGTGCATGGAGGTGTACTCGGTGATCGAGAGCGGGAATCCACACGAGTACGACTGCGCGCTGCCCGTGCCCCAGGACGGGACGTGCAACGGGTTGCAGCACTATGTGGCGCTCAGCGGGAACCACCAGGGCGCGAAGCAGGTGAACCTGAGTGCGAGTGACCGCCTGTCGGACGTGTACACGTTCGTCGGCGGGATGGTGGCGAAGATCCTCAAGGAGGAGGCCGCGTGCGGGGAGCGCTTCGCGAAGCTGCTCGTTGGGAAGGTGTCTCGCAAGGTCGTGAAGCAGACGGTAATGACGACCGTGTATGGCATGACGTTCATTGGCGCACTCGACCAGATCAAGAAGCATCTCAAGGACCGGAAGGACCTGCCCGAGGAGGAGTGCTGGCTTGCGGCGGCGTATCTCGCGAAGAAGGTGCGCGCGAATCTTATAATCGGCTATCTGTGTTCGCTCACTTCGTTGCAGGTGCTTGCGGCCATCGGGGATCTCTTCTCGGGCGCAAAGGACATCCAGACGTGGCTGAATCTCTGTGCGCGCATCTCCGACCCTGGGTCCCCTGCTGAAGGTGCGCTACCTTTTTTTTTGGTGCTTTGTGCAGGCGGCTTATGTTTTTGCAGTCAACTCTTTGAAGCAGTCCTCGGTGTTCCCGCCGAACTTTATTCATAGCCTAGACGCAACACACATGATGCTGACTGCTATTGAGTGCCGAGTACGTGGCCGCTCGACGTTCTGAATGCGTGCTAATGCGCCCCGTAAGTCCGAGGGCTGACCTTCGCATCCGTACACGACTCTTACAGGACGCACGCATGCAGCATCGGCAAGATGTCGGAGATCATCCGGCACACATCCATCGCGCTATACAGCTCGGACGTGCTCAAGAAGCTGCACGCCAAGGTACATTTTTGTGGACACTGGCAGCTCTGGATCCCACAACTGCTGGCACATCGGTCAGCTGTATGAGCTCACTCGGAGAAATCGAGGCGCTCCTTGAGCCCTTTCATTTCTCCGAGTGAGCCAATTATGATGACTCACTGCGTCCGCGGAGGTGTCTTACAAACAGAATACGGTTACTTATCAGTCTTTGATATTGATGTACTTATTCTAGTCGAATGTATCTCCTGTCAAATCCAAATACCAGCGAAGCCCTACTTTTGCTCTTAGCAGTGTAGCAGCGGCAAGTTCTTTCAGCCGGGCCTCCTCATTTCTAACCTCTTGCGGAGCATGATTGTCGATATTCTTTGTGTTTATCTCTCCGAGGATTGCCAATCCACGGAGCTCGTCTTCGCCACATTTGATTCTCGAGAGCATGACATATGAAGCGGCGATAGTGGCGCAACTTTCAAGATGGATAGTAGCTGCATTTAGAGAACGACTCTGTGAGTTATGTGCTGTGAAACTGAAGCCTTGAATGAGGGGCAGCTGGTGACGGCGCGCAGAGTATAGCTTTTTGCCCTTCTCCTTCCTAAATCGAATGGTGTTTGCAGCCAAGGATAGAGTAATTCGATGGGGAAATGGGGTGTTCGGATCCGAGGATGTATAGAGTGGAAGGTCGACTTCTGCAGATATGGCGTAACGTCGGCTGTTTCGAATTTCATAGTCAACATTAATGAGAGTTCCTCCACTCCTGTTTGCAAGTCCTAGTTCAACCACAATGTTTTCCACCACAAAAATAGGCATGCCGATTACCAGAGGCAGTCGACCGCTAAGGTCATGAGCCAGGGATTTTATTGGAGTGTTCCACACATCTCGGGCATTCTGAGTCTGGAGTATTGTGCGGTTTTTCCTTGAACCCACACTGTCCTCAGAATAGTATACGGCGAAGTCCTGGCCTGTGGCTGCCGCGAAAGCCTGCGTCATGATCCAGTTGTGCGTGTTTCTGACAGAATTTGTGTATGAGATTAGTGGTGCTGTGTTTGCCGGAGAGTGTAGCCACTTCAGTATCGCTGAAAGCTCTGGGTTGACAATGCATGAGGTGGAGCCGAGCTGATACTGTTTCAGGAAATCCAGATCGTTGTCGGGCCCAGACACTGTGCAAATACCCTGGCGGAGGCGATTAAGAAGCGCAACGAATCTTGGATTTTTCTGTCGAACAATTTCATCTAGAACCACACAGTTATCGATTGTCCAGTAGTTTTTGATTGCTGTTAAATTCCGGCGAACTTCGGGACTCAGAGCCTGAAGATAGCAATTGTCTCGGTGCAGTGCGACATGCCGATTGTCAAAAAGCGGGACCACCCTGGGACCTGTGAGTTGATATTCATCCCCCGATAGAATTAGGTCCAAATTTCCAAAAGGATTGTCCGTACATCCGCGCGCAAGGTTGATATTTTGAGAGATTTTCTCAAAATCACTGCATCCAAGAAAAAAGAACTCATCGATTATGAGAGTGCGTGTCGATTCTAGCCTCGCTACTAGGGATGCCAGAGGTGCAGAATTGTTCTTCATCAGCACTGAATGTTTAGTGCGCAGAGAGAGTTCATGGTGGACTGTGGATCCGGTCGAAATATTGCTAGCAGACACTCCCGTAGGAGCTGTGAAGTTAAGTTCCGGCAGAATTCCAACCTCATCGTAGAAAGCGCTCAAGGCGTCGTATATGTGAGATTTGCCTGTTCCACCTGGGCCTCCAATGATGAGTCGGAAGGGTTTACGGTTTGGATTGGGGATTAGGCATTGCATGCGGTCGTCAATTTTTAGCAGGAATGCCAACCGTTGTTTTCTGTTCAGCGTGAACTTGGCTATAACTGCAAGGGCAATCTTTTTCCATGCCAACAGTTGGTCCCAGACACTGTGTTTCCACCGTGGAACTCTAAGATACGCAAACGAGCGAGCTCCATTTCCTCTGCAAAAGTTGTGAGTCGCGGCTGTGTTGGAGAACGGACTGTGGTGCACGGGTTTGTGCAAGGGTTTGTCGAATTATTTTGAGAGGCTAATTGACCTGGAAGAATTTAGAAGCGATTAGGATTAGGCGAAGAAGATCAACTTACTGGACTTGGCACGGTTTGTGAGAGCTGCCGCCTTTTCTTCTGCGATGAGGAGAGCTGCTGCATTGGCTCTGACATGGGCAGCACCGTCGAGTGATTGGAGAGAACGACCTTGTAGAAAGGTGTGTATATTGTCGGTGGGAGCAGGGAAGCAGTAGAAATTGGCAGCTTCAGCTAATGCGATAGCTGCATCTGTGGCTAATTTGGTTTGAGTTCCACACACTTCAAAAAATTCCTCCAGATTGGTACTTTCCGCAGCATCAGCGTTGCCTTCCCCTCCGATATCTTGTTCAAGTTGACCCAACTGCCAGTCAAGATCTGCGGCAAGTTCATTGGCGGCATCGAGATGGGAAGAAACATTGTGAGAGGCATTAAAGTTTACTTGGCGGGCTTTATACTGGGCTGAGAAATCGTCTGCTGCGAGTTTGCACTCCCATTCTTCTTGCATGTGGTTAACTATATCCAATTTAGACTGGGGCAAGGAAAGTAGAAGATCTCGGAGAGTGTCCTTCCAAAGAGTAAGTTCCGGTTTCAGTGGATGCTTGGCTGACCTGTTCCAAGGGCGAAACAGTGCAAGCATGACGACTGCATATTTATCGGCCTGGATTTCGATGTCCCGACGAGGAATGGGAGTCCCAGAGAGTACAGGTATATGAATCACTTTACGCTTTCGTAGGATATGGGTAGGTCTTTCAGGGTGGCCGCTGAGAAAGTGAAACTTCGTGCAGGAGTCATTGGCTGTGGTAGGTATAAGTACTTGAGCAAGCTGGTGAAATAAAAATCGGTGCAAAACTTACAATCGTCATTGGTGTCTTCGTCGTTAGATTCTTTCTTGCTTTTGGTCATGCAGATCTTTTCATAGAGGCTGAACTGGTCCCACATCGGAACGTTCTCTAACTCTGCAGGGCGAAAAAGAATGTCGTATATAAGCGAGTGGAGGGGTGGAGATGAATGTTCGTCAAGGATAACCATGGAGTCGGTGAGATCAACTAGTTCATGCTCTTCTTCATTTTGCTCATCTTCAATCCTAAATTTCCGACAAGTAAGTAACGGTATAAGTCTATGAACTCGGCAAACTACGCACTCAGGAACAGTTGAATCTTCTTCGTTGTCGTCATCGCTGATTAAAAATCAGTGGAAAGTTCAGAAAGGTATGTGAACGACAAACTTCTGTTCGGCTTCAACCTGAACTTCATTCGGCCCGTGTTTCTGATATGTTGGAAAATGTTTGGGTGAAGTCCAAGTCAGTAATTTTGACCAATGGAACACCGCGAAGTGAGCATCTGTAACGTGGTTCGGAATCCCTAAAAGGGCACAAGCAACCTGTTGGCCTGATAATTCACGGCATCCGTTGATTTGATTCAGAGTTTTCAGAAGCAATTTCCGGCATTGTTCCCCCTCGGGAGAAGCTGGTGCCGCATCGAACTCGGTAGGAACAGTTCGCAAGGACTTCATGGCAGCAGCGAGTGCGCTCATGATCAAAGCAGAATCCAAAATTGACTTGGCGGCATAATTGCTCATGTAGATTGCTAGTGCCATTCCAAGAGGTCCCGATCCGACAAATTCGGTGTCTGTGTTACATTGGAAAGATCCACTGATAGTCGGATTGTAACCGACTATGTTCTCGTTGAGCCTTTTCAAAGAGATCTTGCTGTTCTCGTCCATGGAAGATTCAGGAACCAGGGGAAGTGGATAATTGAAGCAACAGAGGCGATCACGATCTGTTGGCTTTAACGATGCCATCGAAAATGGGGTCTTTTTGAAGCACGTGTCGCTATGATTATGGACGTGGCCGGATACATCAAGGACCTCTCGGAGAAACTGAGGCCATTTGGTCAGAAAATCTTCTTCGTCTGGATGAGGAGGGCGACATGTCAAGCATAAATGTTGTTCAGCTTTGGATTGGGAAGCAAGAGAGAGTGTATCGGAAGGTAAGTCGTGCTTGATTATACTTTCCAACCAAACGAAAAGCTGCTTCTTAAAGGCTTCGTCTGCTAAGGCTCGTTCATGAATGAGTTTCAGAGACAAGGCGCCTGAATTTAAAGAGTTAGTTTCAAGGGTAAGGTGTATCAGTGCGACTTTCACCTTCAAGCCAGATGAGGATATGAAGATGGAGAGAGCCACGATTTTGGGCCTCGATTACTCCATAGTAGTGTTTAACTCGGCCAAATACACCTCGCTTGCATTCGCGCTCGAAACCCAAAAAGACATTGGTGAACTGATTGACTATTGGTTTAAAAAAACTCGGCGCCAGCGGTAGGGTTTGTGGCAAGCATGCGGGCTCGTTGAAAAGAGGTGAAGCGGGAATCAGTGTTGCCGAGAATTGTATCTATGTCGATATCACTTCCAGCTGTGAAGGTGCACAGTGGGTTATATGTATCGGCAGGATTCAAAGTGAAGAAGATCGACATGGTTCCGGTTGAGCGGCTGATCACATGAATTTCCTCGCGCATTTCGAGGACCTCAGAAGCTGAACCTTCAATATGATCGCTGACGTAGTCGACGTAACGTAGGAGTTCGAAAACCGCAGACTCAGCAGGGGATGCTGGAACATATTTGGAGTAGTCTTTTTTCGCTTTTTTGGAAGCCATGGCAATTGTGAGGCCAGCCAGTGTAGGCTCATCAATTTTAGCTATAGCCGACATGGTGTTTGGCCACCAGGCCCGACGAACAGCTAACCGGGATTGGTGAGAGGATTTCCGTATCATCTGTACATTGTGCATGACGAAAATGAAAGACATGTGTGTTTGGAAGCGACGATCGGCGAGTTGCAAATAGTGTTTAACATGCGACTTAAGCATGATAGGTTTGAGTCCTAACTCTTTGCGGAGACGAACGGGGTCATCGAACATGCCAACACCGTATGGGAAAAGAGTTGGCCACAGCAAGGCATAAACGGAAGGGTTCTGGCGAGTAGACAATGTTTCGGTCGTAGTCGGGGATTTAACGAAGCCACCTCCGGCTTTGAGTATGCGTAGAGCTTCAATCTTCCGAGAGTTCAGCGAAGTTTCGGTGTTCTCAACGTCGAATGTGCCTGAAAGCGACAGAGGGATCTGATCGCCTGAATCCAGGGTTTCGGCAAATATGGCCTCTGTGGTGTCCATTCCGTGGCCAGTGTAAGTAGAATTTTGACCACAAATGGTGTCGTTCGGAATTTGATGCTGGACAGGGAAGGGAACACAGCCATTATCATCAGCTGGATATTCCGCTAGTGCGACATAGTCGATGGTGATGTCAAAGTAGAATGGGTTATTAGCCTTTAGCCAATTAAGCGCGTGCAGAATATGTCCTCTTCTGACAAGAAACGGTGTCCGCTTGAACATGTCCTCTGTTGCCTCATTCTCGTCTGAAACAAAAATAACAACGATCTCGTCATAGAGAGTGGACATGGGACGGGGCAGTACTGTTGCAATGGTGGAGATCTTGTGCGGATGGATGCACACGTTCCCAGAGGCAGACCGCTGCCGAAGCATCGGATGACTAGATCCAGAATTGATTTTTGCCCAGCACTTAGTAGTGTGAGCGCGGGCAACGACCAGTTCTTCGGCGTAAGAAAGCCTAAGCAAGGCTGCTGGCATTTCACCTATCCAGCAGCCGTTTGCCCAGCTGTACATAGGAATCTTAAAGAATCTGCGAGCCTTCACACATCTGCTACAAGTAGAACAAGCTTGGTAACGCCTGTTGTGAAGAGAGTGGGATAGGATTTGTGGCTGGTTATAGATGGTACGGAGAGTATCAACAGATCTGGTGAGGAGGGAGATGTCGAGGTCAGACACGCTCCAGGATTTAAGATTTTTGACCAGGTCGTTGTGATTGCAGAACGAACAAGGACTGCGCGCAAGCACAGCAGCTGTTGTCTGGGAGCGATTTTCACGCATTATCTATGTATAGGTTATATAAGACTACTCCATAGATAAGATGGACAACACACCTCATTGAGTGACTTATCGGATTCAAGCTGAGGCCACATAGTAGCGCACTCGGCGGCGGAAGCATCAATGGACTCGGTGTAGTGAATAGACGCTTTATGACGATTACGCCTTTGTGCAGGAGATAGAGTTTCGTTTCCCGGGATGGGCGCTTGGGATCGATTGAGAAGCGGCAGGGTTTCATTGAGAATGAGAAGACCGGCTGCCTGTGCATCAGCACAGTGAATGAGACAGGACCATATGCAGCTGTGAGCCTGCAGTGCAGCGATGAGAAGCGGCCGCTTTTGGTGTTCCAAGTTGTGCTCGCGGGCAAGAGTGACCAAGGCTGCGTTCGACAGGACGACGGACGGAGCAATGAGCCTTTCCGACTTCTCCGAGTCGAGGATGTATCGGAGAGTCAGAGTTTTCTGACCATCCAATAGGTCCGCAAAAGTAGGAGTAGAACTTTGTTCTTTGAAGAAAGCATTAGTAAGTAAACAGAAGGAAAAGGCCACGGCAAAACTGACGTCGAGTATCCTCTACTGAGTCTCCGGTAATTTTTTGTCGCTTCCGAGGGGTGAACTCGGACAATACAGCAGAGCGTTTAAGGGAAGATTCAGCCGTCATAGAGGTAAAGACTCATGTAGTTGAGATGAACAGCACAGAAGCCTCAGGTAGAGCAGACGTGCTCGATTTCGGATTCACGGAAACGGAAGATGACAAAGACCACTATTATATAAGCCGTTTCGAGACATTTTCGGTCCTCTGAGCACAAACAGAAGTGAACTTCTATTTGTGAACTTCCGAACGGCGGCGTCGAAAGGCAGAGGCGACGTACAGCAGACCTGCGGGCTGCTGGTGCGCGCGCTCGCGAGCTCGGTACCAGGAACAGGGGGCGGCGGGGCGCGGAGACGGCCGCCTCGTGATCGGCGCGGTTGACGGCTATGCCAATGATCGGATCAACCCGTAAACATAGGTGGCAGTGCGTTACTATCCCACGGGTCGAAATTATGATGGTACTGAAACGACCAAAAAAAAGGCCCTCGTGAATGCCAAGAACGAGTCAAAATTCCATTTTGGGACTCGTAACCGTCTCAGGCAGAGGGAATTATTCTACTGAGTCCACCGTCACTGGTATTCGGTCTGCGCTCGTGTCTGGGCCATATTTACAGTATATCTACTGTAACTTTCAATAGGCATACATGTCGAGTAAAATATGTATGGGAATCCGGTAATTTTGAGACAGGAATGTGGGACAAAGAATGTGGGGAACCGTTCCGCATGGGCATAGAGACTATTAGGCCCGGGCAAGTAAAGAGTCGTTCGATGTCGAGATTCCATGGGGAGACGGTACCCACAAAATAAACGAGCCATGCTTTCAACGATTATGTCTGGTTCCCTTGCTCCGTCGGTATGGACAGCGTTCAAAATTCCATGGAAAGGTCGCGCACTGCCCTCTCCATTCTGTTTAACCAGTATTGTCATATCGGAATGTCAGCCTCCGCTAGGTATAAATACAACGAGTCATAGCGGACTTTCCCCCACCCTCCTGCGCTCGACGCCCATCTTCTTTTATTGAATCGTCCCGCCTTCGCCGTAGCACTCGACGTACACGCCTCCTCGTATGGGTCCTCGACGGACACACCTCTCGACCTCCACCTACTCGCATCCCTCGACGTACTCGCGTATATAACCTACGTACCGCTCTCCTAGTAGACGGTGACGACTGGGCGGCCCTCAGTCTCGAATCCCCTCAATGTCATGGCTGGCCAGCGTTACCTGAACGGGAGAGCCTCCGGCGGATTGGGCACTCCATGTCTCGGCCGCCCCGTCGATCTGCAATAGAGACACGGGGTTGCTTAACATTCATGTTGTGTTCGTCCGTGCGCAGCGCATCGCAAGTGCTCCCCAGGCGGAGAGCTCGGAGTCCTTCGGGTGTGCCGTTCTCGAAGATGCCGTTGGAGCGACTGGAGAACCGATATGGTGCTGAGCGAGGTGCTAGAGGGGAACCCGTTCCACGTCTGATCTATGTAGATATTTCCCCAGCGAGGTCTTGCATTCCTGGCGCTCCCTTGCCGATGGGGCTGGGGCTTGATACCATTTGGTTAACCAAGCGCGCCTGAATATGCTTTTGTACTTAGCTAGCTCAATAAATCTCCTTTTGACCTTGCAATGTTCCTGAGCCTTATGAAGAACCGCGTTGTCCCTGTTATGAAACAACGCACGCCATCCAGGTTACTACCAAAGCGAGTCAGCGCCGAGGACGCCTTGGAGGGCTTGAAGGTCCTGGGCCATGTTTCTTGCCGGGGTTTGGTGAAATTTCGATATATTCAACTCAACGGGCTGCGTCGACCGTGACAGGGAATTGGCCCTCCAAGCAGTCTTCTGCACGTGAGGAGTCGAAAGCGAATACACCCAGGGGCAGGCTATTGCATAAAGAGACCATCTAAGCCCGAATCCCAGCCTTGCGTCTAAGCAGCCCGATAGGATGTTGTCGAGCTTCAAGCTTCAGCCTTCAAGTCCGGAGTAGTTAAGCAATGTGAAAGTTCGTGTGATTCAACCCAGGATTGTGAACCGAGGGTGAACGGGAGCTTCACGAAGACACGCGAAGAAGCCTGAGGAGTGAGCAGTGAAGGTAGAGCGAGAGTCACATCGGGCCGGTATATGCCGGAGATCAAGATATTATCACGTGGAACTCTCGGCTCTTTGTCCAAAACATTCAACCCGAACTTCGATACTGCTCTTAGCTTGTTGTCCAGTAGCTCTTTATCGCTGCCCCCCGCAGTGCTTCAATTTTCGGGCGAAAATTCCAGAACATCTGCTTCAACCGAGCTCGACCGGTTCCCAAATAATCGAGGCTCGACGTGCGTTGGAGGCGTTGTCAATATGGAACGCAAAAATCGAAGCAATGTCTCGCACGTCTCGAAAAAAAAGCAGAATATCCAGGCTATGCCTGCTAATCGGCCTAAAGAGTGGTGGGAGGTCTGGCAATCTACAGGCGAACAGAACCGAAAACGTACCTACAATTTGTACGTTCCCGTTTTCAGAGCTTCCAGCACACTAACTCATGTGCCTTGGCTTGTCTTCAGAAACCTCGATCGATTGGATCGTTTCCGCGCGGCTGCCACAGATTTTCAACAGTACGGTGTACTTATGACCTCCTCATTTTCATGACTCATGGACTGCCGCAGAGATAACAAGATAAAAACCAATCAGCTTTTGCAAAGCCTGTGGGATCACGTTCGTCTTTTCTTCTTCTTTTGCCCGCAATGTTTCCTCGGTGCTTGGGGATGCGTTGCCGGTTTTTTTGTCCCAACGATCGCTGACCATGATTTAGTTCCGCAACTTTACTGGTATAAGCGAGACCCGATCGAATGATTTTGACGCAAGGAGTAAAAATCAGGCGTCGGAGTTTTTCAAGGATCCCGCAAGATCAATTCAAAGATTTTTATCCTCGTACATGAGGACCCAGGGATTAATTTGGTAAAACTACCCCAGAATTACCCTCAGAGAAATATTAAGTACCTCCGGCAGGAACCAGCGCAAGCTCGTCGCCGCGCCTCATCTCTTGCGATTCTTCGTCAACTTCCTCCTCCGCAACAGGGTGCTCCCAGAGAACACCCACAGTCTCAAAAATGCGCTCGACACCATTGCTGTAGCGGAGCTGGAACTTCCCCTCCTCCCCCAGATCTCCGAGGCATTGCCCGATGAATTTTCGAGGGCTGCCGAGTCTCTCTGGGGACGCAAGGCAGACGAGGTCTATCTACCATCTCGATCGGACAAACAGTCGATCACGGTCGAGTCGAAGGTGAAGGCCACGGAGTCCCACCTTGCCGCGGCCGTAACGAATAATCGCAAGAAGGAGACGGACGACCGTGGTCACATTCAAGTCGTACACGGAGTCGACGCCCCTGCGGACGGCGGTTGGGGCTCGGGCGGCTGGGACCAGACCGGCGAGTGGCCCACAATTCTCCAGGAAAGTCCTCCATCATGGGCGGACCCCAGCTCAAAGGATTCCCCTCGTAGTACACAAGTTGAACCACTGCTTCCTCCGGCATCCATGTTTCGATTTCTCGGACCAACAGTCCTCCCACTCAGCCATGCGCCCGGCGTCGTCGAGTTTTCCATTCGGCGCATTAAATCCCTCTTGCCGCCGACCGCGCCTTCGACCTCCGCTCCATCCCAGCCCGTCGGCGAGTGGGCACCCGCGCCGGAGGCGGTGGAGCGCGCCGTCGAAGCGGGCATGTACCGCGTGGTAATGGAACCGTGGCTGGACTGGGATGCCGACCCCGCGATGGCGCGCCCGCGTATCCTGCGCAGCTCCTCCGGCGCGGTCCTCGTGCCCGGGCAGCCATCCGTTTCAGGGGTGCACGACATGCTGGCGGACGAGATTACGGTGCTCGTGGATCCCGCGGTGGTCAAAACGCTTCGCGTCGGGATGGGTATCGGCGGGACATGGGTGCAGTTGACGCGGCTGCAGAATGCCGTGACCAGGAGGCGGAACCGCAAAAAGGCGCAGAAGAATAGTGGGGCGATCTGTTACTGGTATCTTCAGGATGTAAGCTTCATTTTGCCCAGCTACTGGGCCATCTAGACCCCATTCGTTCATTCCCCATATCCCGCTGCTTTACTTCTACTCCTCGAGTTTACTTCGTTCTTACGGAACATATTCGAAGCCTGTTTACTGCCACTCGGAAAAACAAGCTACAGGACTACAGTATATCTCCCCCGGAAACTTAGTCCAAGAGACAATAATCACGTCGTGGAGGGTTGAATTTTACTCGACCGTTCTTCAGTTTAATGATGGGTGGAGAGGGACAGATCTTGTCCAAATCGGAACTAAGACTCTTGTCCATTTTCGGACATCCTCGCTGACGGCTCTCTCCCTTCTCCCTCGTCAGTCTATGGTCGTTTTTGAAGGCGTAACCCGATCTTCAACATCGATAAGACCAAGAACGTTCCCAAGAACATCCAGTCTCTTCCGAGTCATCAATGGCAGTAGAGACACATAAAATCAAGCCGCAACTTCGCCAGGTCAGCGCGCCGGCTACTCCCCGCTGGCGTTGCAGAATAATGCATTCCCGGGCCTTCCACAGGCAGCACAAATCTCGGTCATGGCAGACCCAATCTCTCATTTTCACTTCAACACGCGAGGCTATCGCAGCGCCGAGGCGCTCCATGTCATGTATCTTTGCTATCAACACATCGTCGACATCGTCGGCAGCTCGCGCGAAGAGAGCCATGGTGATGTCGACATCGCCGGTGACTGTCGTTATGAAAGCTACGTCGCCCGCTACCTCATCCATTTTATTTCTGCGAGTTAATCTACTGACTCACTCGCAGACTCGACGACAAGCTCTTCGTCTTCTGGCACCTCCGCGCACCCCTCGCCCACGTCAATGTATCGACCGCTCCATCTACCGTTTCGAGATTGGAATCAAGGCCGCCGAGTTCCGTGACCTCCGCGCCAGCCTGTGCCTCCGAGTCCTCGAGTCGCAGATCCCGATCCCGTGTCAAGTACCCCAAGACCCTCGCGACGAGCCGAGCGTCCTCAGTGCGCGCCCGCGCCCATCTTCCGCCGCCCTGTCCGCGTCCAACGACATCAATCTCGACACGCAGCACCGCCCTGCGCCCTGCGCCGCTCATTTCCACCACGCTCGGTCGCTTTCGACCCATACGACCCCGCGCCGCTCCCGACGCGCGCGCTCGCCTCCGGGGTCACCACCAACTTCCCCAGGCCCCTCAGTCGTGACCCTCTGCGACATCTTCAACGCTCGCCCGCCTCACGACCCAAATTGCGTCCGCGCAGGCTGCACCTTGAGCTAGCCTCCGCGTGGCGCGTTCGGCGCGGCGTATGTTACAGGTGTGGGGGCGGCGCGAACACCAGGTGCGATCGGGTCTCGGCGATGAAATTAAGATTATACGAACAGGTGAGTCGCCCGGGCCGTTATTAGATTGTGTTTGAGGGGTGGCTCTGATTTTACCATGCTTTGGATTAGTGTCAGATGATTGATTCTGTAGGCTTAACCAACCTGGAAGGGAGGCAGTGACAAATGCGTAGAACAAAATTGAAAATATTTCGGCCACAATGCCTGTCTTGTTATCAAATAATGATAGTTGAGCGGTGCTCATGTTGAAATTCTGGGAACGTGAGATACAAGAGATATGGGGACATTAACCTAGAGGATGAAAAACTCGGCCCAGGGGAGAAAGAGATGTTGTGGAAGTTAGACTACGAAGTGAAAATAAAAGCAAAAGGCATGGATTGAAGCCACGACGACTTAGATGATGGATAAGTTCACCGGGCGTTCAAAACTAACTGAGTAAAGGAACCATGGTGAGACAGGGATGCCATGACAAATAGGGCATGAAACCGTCCGTTTTACGCCCACGGGCGTAAAAAATACAGCGTATTTTTTTTCTTACGCCCCGGGTTGAGCCGTCCGTCAGTATCTCGATTGTCGAGTCAAACGTGACGGGTCCCGTACGTACCGCACGTTTACGCCGTATTTACGGCCTTGGCTAGCCGACATCAAATTGAGCTTAAGATGAACCCAAATGCAACTTATATTGGCTATGAGAAGGAACGAAGGAGGTGCCATAGTCCTCGGATGAGGAAGAGGACGCAAAAGCCGCTCAAAGTTTAGTCAAAATCTGTTAACATAGGTGTGAGTGTGGCGGCGAGATCACTGATAAGCATATTGGCAATGAGATTCCACTGTAGCAGAGGTGCGGCTGGCATATTGCAATGTCATCAGGGCAAGGATAGCACCTTGACACTCTCTCGGCATCATCGGCACATTGATTTTCCTGCCGCTTTCGTCTACCCGTCTTTTACGCGTAAACGGCCGGTTACGGGGAACCGTATACGGGTTCAGCCGTACCGTCGCCGTACCTTTGGAGGTCGAAACAACCTCGTCCATGGTACGGGGGGGTATCCGTTTTTACGGCCCGTCGTCCCGTAATTTTACGGGACGGTTTCATGCCCTGATGACAAATCAAGCTCCATGGCCTGAATATTTGAAAAAACTGTTTTGCAAATATTTCCCAGGGCCGTCAGCGCTTGCCTTTGATTCTCACCCAAGGTGCTCTCGTCCACATCTCGTCGATGGACTCTGAGAATCTACGCCGGACTTTGGCGGATGTCGACTCTTCTATTACCGAGTTTCTTCGCCAAGGTCTCGATGTCCCCCAGGATCTGCACGACAGAAGGATGGCGACAAAACTCAAGCTGGACAGGATCGTCTACCCCATCCTCAACATCCCCAACGAAATCATTGGGGAGATTCTCACCCTTTCAGAGCCCGATGGCGGCTTTTACCCGTCGCCACACTTTGCCCCATTGCTCTTCCTTCGGGTCTGCCGAGCATGGCGGTCAATCGCCCTTTCTACTCCGGCTCTGTGGACGCACTTTTTCCTGGCCATCCGAAATGTATGCCGCCCGGAGCGAGCGGATCTCGCAGAATGTGTGCAGGCATGGCTCGCTCGTGCGTGCACTCTTCCCACCAGTTTGAGCATTTACTCCGATGGAACCCAACCACCGGAATGTAATCCCGTGCCAGCGGTCTTCCGCCAACAAGCACCGCGTGTGCAGGATCTTCATTTGACGCTCGAGTGGGCGGAATTCGCTGCTCTCCCGGACGCTGGCCCCCTCGCATCGCTGCACAGCTTGACTCTAGGGCACGTGGACGAGTCCCTGCATGAACATGATATCCTCGATGAAGAAGAAATGGCAGGGGACGGAGGACAACAGCTAACCCAAGTGTTCCACGACACGTTCCAGCTGCGGGAGGTGACCCTTCGGCTGGGTGTCAGACTGCTCATGTTTTCACTACCGTGGGGTCAGCTGACCGTGTTTTCCGCCCACGGCTTCACCGTTCCCGAGTGCCTGAGCGTCCTCCGTGCCTGCCCTCTCCTCCAGAAAGGCCGTTTCATGCACATGCCTCGCCCTCGTGCCTCTGTTCGCACCTACCCTCTCATCTCGCACCCGTCCCTTCAGGAGCTCACTATCGAACATGCCGCCGGGCCACTGGTGCACCGTCTCGACCTCCCCGCGCTGCATACACTGTCACTCTCCACCCCACTCACCCATGAGGACTTATTTCCTCCCTTCCTCACACGATCCTCCGCGAGCCTTCGTACATTTCGCTATTCTGCCTCCGACACAAGGTCGGACTACGTATTGCCTGGGGGATTCTCGCTGGACATGCTCCACACCATGAACTATTGACCTGCTGTCGAACTCAAGTGTTCGGGAGCCGAGGCCCGACCCTTTCTTCTGGCGCTGAACAGCACCGAGGACGTCCCCTTCCTCCCGCACCTCAGGGACCTCGAACTCAACTGCCGCCTGTATGGACTGGACGCGCAGGTGATCCACGCTCTGCGGTCACGTCTTTCCGACGCAGGAACGGTCGCTAAACTCCGGTCCCTCCGCCTTCTGTGCCACCGCCAGGAGGATTTAAGCCCTGCTGAGTGGGAGTCTCTCCGCGGCCTTGTGGCACTAGGGTTGGAGATTCACGTTGGGCCTAAAGATCGAAACTGGTTCTTGTCAATGGACTAGGTGCGTCGTACTTTGAACTTTCACTATGAATATGACGCTCATGTTCGCGCGTCAGATTTACCTCTCTCTCTTCACGGGCATCCCGTCCAATCGTACATACTTATGACTCGCCAATTTTAATAACGTCCGCGTGTCATTTATTCTCTCTCTCTCGCTTCATTATCCCGTCCTACCTTCTTAGCAAGCATTTTCCCTCATAACGTTCCATATTTACCAGTAGAGCATCTTGTTCCGTAGAACCTACACATACCCTACATACTGACTCGAGCCGTCGCCATAATTTTCATTCACCACGCATCGTGAAGCGATGCATCTGGCGACTGTCTCTCGCCCCCCACAACTTGCCAGCTATCATGTCGGGGTACGAAACATGCCAGCGTCATGGCTGAAAGAATATTGGGTGGGACTTCAAGGGAAGAAGCATGGCGAGTGCACAGTACCACCGAGAACAGCAGAATGCTTGCCACAGCTCGCGTAACGTGTGGTGCTCGTGCGCGCAGGACCACAACGAGCGGTGCGCGCTCTGCTGGCGCCACTCGGAACTCCTCAAGGAGGAAAAGCGCGCGATGAGGTGGCTGAGGCGCGAGGTGGTGCCGACGCGGGTGGTGTGTACATCCAATGGGACTGATGCCCGCTTGCGTTTCTGGCCGTCTCCCGAGGGGACAGTACGCGCACGAGCGGCGCATTCCTAGAATAATGCCGTGGAGATAAAGCAAAGAACAATACATGCGTGTAGATAGGGAAGCAAACAGAAAGAAATCGCCGTCTCCGTGTCTCTTTCCGCAGCAAACAGATGCTTCGTCTACACGAACAGATCATCGTCAGCACCAGGGGCACCAGGGCGCCGCGAAGAAGCTGAATACGCACCGTTTTTTGGTTTGGTTCCGCGATCTCGCGAGCACATTCCGCGGCCGCTGGCCGAGATTCCACAGCTGGACGGTGTCCGTTTGCTAGACAGTGTGAGCAAACGAGAGGCAGAAAAGAAGTAGAGCACATACGCCTTGGTCGCGCATCCCCGCCACCACCTGGTTTCCGCGCGGTTGACCGCGCCGGAAGCCGTCTTGAGGCGCTTGGCGGGCGTGCCGTCCTCGCCCTCCCCGTCGACCTCCGCGTCCGCCTCGCCGCCCTCCATGGCGACGTGCTCGTCGTCGCACTTACGCTTGCCCAAGAAGACTGAGGCGCTGGGACATCATCTTGTGCGAGAGGGGGCTCGGCCTCGGACTCCTCCTGCAGCGGGGGTGAGATGCGCGGAAGGGAAAAGAAAAGAGGGCGCGGGGGCGGGCACGCACCATGTCCTCCTGGCTGCCGTAAAAGCCCCCTGCCTCGAGCTGCGCCTCGAGCGTCTCCGCGGTGTCAGGGTCGATCAAGTCGGCGATGTTCTGGTCGTGCATGACCTTGGGCACGATGTCCATCTTCCAGTCGGGGTTCGCGAGTAGACAGTTCTCTAAGCATAGCGTTAGTGAGATGCACAATGAGTTGCGAGCGAAGACGTACCACTGAGGTTCGTGTTATACATGCCCGCGCCACCCTCGACGTCGCGCGCGAGCTGGCAGCGCTTGAGGTCGTTTTGGTCGTACTTCTGGCGTCCCTTGACGGCCTCGAGGATGCACGGGGCGCACGGGTTGGGCTGCGCGACGTGGATGCGATTGATCACGGAGGTGGGCTTGCTGCCGTTCACGGTGGGGAGGAGCGCGTCGCGCGCCTGCATCTTGAGGTCCATGACGCCCTCGTCGCAGTAGCACGAGACCTAGACGCACTTGACGTCCTCGGTTTCGATGATCTCCTGCACGAGCGCGCGATTCTCGGCGGGGAGGTCGTCGATGCATGACGTCGATCTTGTCGATGAAGAGCACGGTCTTGAAGAGCTGGCACTGGATGGCGATGGTGTGCAGCTGGACCGTTCGCTGAGGTCCACGGAGTACAGCACGCAGCATGGTGTTCATGTCCTCGAGGTCGAGGCTACCAGGCGTGTCGATGACCTCTCAGCGCAGATCGGAGGGTTGACGGGCGGACACGTATGGCGGGGCTGGTGCCTTGATTAGCTGCTGTAAAATGAATGGCGGTAAAGGCGCTTGTACGGTGCACCGTCGTCCACGTCAACGCGCACTCCACAATTGGGGTCGCCGACGCCGCTTGGGCAGGGCTGCGAGCAAGATAGAAATCGGCGGAGACGTGGGACTGGCTAAATGAATGTGAATTGGTATGATATTGGCGTTGAGCAGTAAGGCGTACGTTTTCCCGCTTGACATTATATGTAGGTGGGGGGCTAGGATTCAGAGCCGGGGCGGGGGCCGTGAAAGAACGAGCGGGGTACGGGAAGGCGGGGGAGCGAGTGTTGTCCATTAATGCAGACTAAGCCGAGTCTGGGAGGCGAATATTTGGGGCCGACTTTCGATGATAGTCAACAGCCGAAGCACTGGGCCCCCAACCACCACAATCATGAGCGCGAACAAGGCGCGGGGGCAGGAACGTGAGGTCGGTCTCGATCGGCTCTACTGAAGGCCAGCAGGCGGGGAAATGAGAGGGCACAGGGTCCCCCACGGGTCGTGCTGAGATCGTCCGCGGGAATCAGTATTGCAGGATAGGTTGGCGGGGAGCGTGTAGTTTGGGTGAAGTTTGATTGTCTTGCGCGGAGCTCAGCCAGCGATGAAGTGGTCTCGGCTATCGCATAGATGGGTGACGAAGGAAAATGGACAGCCGGGAAGAAGGCTAGGACGAGGGAGGTTCTCTGATCCCCGTCTTGAGCCTAAATCTGGAGCGAGGCGGACGCTGGATACGCAACCCACAGTCTAGTACCGAACAAATGATCGTTGGCACATATGAAGAGGTTGAGCTGCTGGCCCGCAAACTGCAAGCGGAAAGGAATGAGAACCATGCTGGCGGATGCTTGAAGAGCTGGCTTTCGAGGTGATCAGCATACACGGGGAAAGTTGTCGTGGCCGCGATATTCCGAGTCGTTGGGAGACGTAATGAGCTGAAGTGGTGGCAGCGTTGGCTTTGGGCATGGGCGACGATCAAATTAAAACGTGTTTCGCACTATGGGGTGTTTCAGTATGATGGTATGATCCCGAGGCATTCCGAATCGGACCTAGTAAACACTTTTTTTTTTCTGCGCAAGAGCCGCGACCGCTAGTCTGGGCGCAGCTGTGTTCATTAGCGAGTGACTTTAATACATAGAGCACAGACGGCACCTGGTTACTGCGTATGTGGCATAGTGAGGTACCAGAGAATCTTTGAGAGCCAAGTCGTCTCAGGCCCACTTCTCCGTCTTAAATCTTGATCAGGTGGAATGCCGCGGGGCCAAAGGTCACGAATGGGCAAGAGGTCCGAGTGGTGAGACAGCGCAACGAGGAGAAATTGTAGCATCAAAGTTCGGCATCGATCGAAATCGTCGGCGAAGGGTGAAGGAAGGAAACGCGTGATGTCACGGCCACGTGTGGTCCAAACGCGATCACGAGCCGCCGGGTTGATCTTCAGAGGTTGCTTTCGACCTTCCCTCTTCTTCAAGATTACTTGATTCCCTCAGAGTTTCAAATGAAAAAAAAAAATCGAGAATCCCAAAGTCCATACTGGAATATTATATCTGCGCGGTCCTCATCTCATGGCCACCTGGCATTGCGAGCCGCGAGTATGCTTTCAAGGAACCTTTTTCCGCCGTCCAGCACAGCGTTCCAAATTCTATGGAAGAGTCGCGCGCTGCCCTCGGCAAGCTCTCCATTCTGTTTAACCAACTCTCCATTGTGCCGATATGTCATAGCGGAATTCAGCCTCCGCTAGGTATAAATACGGCGAACCACGGCGGAATTTTCCCCATCCTACTGCGCTCGACCGCCATCTTCTCGCTGCTAAACCGTCCATTCTTTCGATGCCCACCTCCATCGTACACACGCCTTCTAGTAGTCCTCGACGTATACGCCTCTCGACCTACTACACACGCATCTATTCGCATCCCTCGACGGACTCGCACACCCTACGTACCGCTCTCTTAGTATACGACGACGCCCGGCCGGCCCTCAGACCCGAATCCCCTCAATGCCGTGTTATCAACGTCTACCAGTGCGGGAGAGCCTCCGGCGGGTGGATGGTCCATGTCCCGAGTTCCCGGCGATCTGCAATAGAAAGCTGGGGCTCTTTATCATGGCGCTGTCCATCCGTGCGCAGTGCATCGCAAGTGCTCCCCAGGTCGAGAGATGTTTGGGGCCGCTCGGAGAGTGTGTCCTGTTCGGATCGATGACGCCGCCGGCACGTTGGGAAGAGCATGGTGTTGAGCGTGGTGCTAGGGGGGGACCCGTTCCAAGGCTGATCCACGTAGATAATTCTCGAGCGAGGTCTGGCATCCCTGGCGCTTCCTTGACGCGGAGCTCGGGCTTGATACCTTTTGGTTAACCAAGCGCGCCTGAATTTGCCTTTGTACTTAGGTAGTTCAATAAAATGTTTTTTTGTGCACGTCCCTCCCAGATCCACGCCTCTGGAAAGTCCGTATGCCTCTTAGTATTTGGCCTGGTCATTTATTTATCCGTGCTTGTTCATCCACGGCGCGCCCTGCGAGTCACGCGATCAGCTTCCATCTCTGCTCCGCCCGTACCACTACCAGAATCCTCTGTGAAATCTGCAACATACGTCTGCTCTGCTGGGTCTTCTAATTTGAACCTCCTTATCTTCTAAATTCGCGATCCAAACAACCCTCCCGCCGCCAGGAAAGGGCCAGTTAAAGATCCTCTAGCCTAGTTGTCGCTACATCAAGCACCAGCCACCAATACATTCAATGAATGGTCTTGAGCTCAACGTATACTTCGATACAACCTTGAAGGCTCCCGCCTGGGCCGTCACGCAAATCGCGAAAATCCCCCCTGGGCGTGATGCAACGCGAAGCCTTTGCAGGGCAAAACCTTTGGCAGCATATCGTGTACGAATGCCTATACCTCGAGGCCGGTACTGTGCCCAGCGGGGTCCTTTCGGCAAGTCGCGTTTACCGAATCCTCCTCCCAGTCTAATCCTTTCCAGGTCTACAGTATCGAAAGATATTAATTGACAGCAAAACCATACTTGGTTCGGTCGCCAATATGCTCGGCCTGCGGCATCCTTCTCCGGAGGCGAATTGCATGCTTCCTCCGTCTGTTATCGCATTAAAATCGAGATTTTCGTACGCCCACTAGCTAGATGCACTGGCAGAAGCTACTACGACCAGCGGCTCTAATGGTGAAGGCACACAACGCTCCACATAGATAACAAATCGTCTTCACTAGGGCTTGTTTACTTCCCCGATATATTCGCTTGCTACGCGCCAACTTGTCGATCTCTGCACCAAATTGCCGTGGTTTGCCGTTTGGATGGAGACTCGTATTTAAACCATTGGATTTATCATCCACCACAAATCACTCAAGAAACAAGCTAGAGCCGAATTCAAGAAAATTTTACCCGTCGATACATTTGTCTGGTCAATAATCGCTGCATCTCGTACGGCGTCGGTTTGGCCGCTGTAAGTGATGACGCGGAAAACTTAGACAAGTTTTGGAACCACAGGTTAAGTAAGTAGACGCAACAAGTGATAAAAGAGAATAAACTATTTGAGGTTCCAGGCAGCTGACTCGGTATCCGCACGCTCGGCCTCGCTGTTCAAGACGTCCGCCGTAGTCGTCTGTCGCGGTTCAAACCGACATGGGAATGGTATTGGGCGGATAACCAAGCCGCTTGTAAAGTCATTGGCAGAGGGAAGTACCGGACTTCCGTCCGGATCCAATCCATGCAAAATATTGAATGCCCAGAGAATTCTGGGTGAGTCCGAGAACTATGAGTGCCATTTCAAGTGTTCCAATACCTCCACGTACCGGGAAATGCAAATGAAAATGGCTTGCAGGGCTATATTTTGACCAGGACATACTCTCTGCGCAAAATTAATGCCGGGAACGACCTGAGTTGAGAAGATACTGACGCGTCCGAATCCAAACGGGGCATTGAAGTTCTCAAGTCGCAGATCAGACATCTTGAGGAACCGCTCCGGCCTGAATTCGTCAGGCGCGGGAAATAACTCGGGGTCCGTTGTCATTGCACTGAGTAGATATGATGTCGAGTATTGTACAGCTTGCGACTTGGGACTTACTATATATTCGCATACACGGTAGCGCCTTTGGGAATGAACATTCCTTGATACACGTCGTCTTCCATAACTGCATGCGGAAGTCCAGTGGGAGCGATACAGCGCCATCTGCGAATGAGTTGTAAGAACCAGGACCGAGGGCGCATATATTCGCGAACCTTGTCACTTCTTTGATCAGTGCTTGGATGTAGGGCTTCATATTGAATTTGTAAGAGACACAATCTACCCAAAAGAAAATCCCCGCTTACCAAAGCGTCATAATCTTCGAACCCGGGTGATCGGCTTTGCCCTACAACGGTGTCGATCTCCTCTTGAGCCTTCTTTTGTACAGCTGGGAATAGTAACATGGCCACTAGATAGATAAATGACACCGTAAGATTCAAAACCAGGAACGGATGAATGCGTACAGAGAAAGATTTCGATGCTTGAAAGAGTCTGTTTTTGCATTAGTCCCAGTCAACCGAAGGGTACAAATGGCACTCACTGTGGACACGCCCGCAGACCACGGTGCGGAAAGTGCATAAGCAGCTTCAGCATCACTGAGGCCAAACTCGGCCTGCTTCGAAAGAGAATAAGCAGCCATACTTGGCTGTGCCGTGTTCTCCACCAATTGTCGTTTTACGTCGTTCATAACCGACAGATAAAATTGAGTGTCGAGTTCGTGGTGCAGTTCAGGCTCCCAACGAAACCATTGCAAGAATCGCTGGTTTTTGCTATGATTAGCCTGGTAACGAACGGGAACTGTAAGAACGAACTGGGAGATACAGGAGAACTGGCCACTAAATTTTGTTATTAGAATAGACTCAGTAGCTCAGGTTCGGACACACGGATTCAACTAAAAATTTGCCCGGAACACTGACGGACGTGTTTGAACACTGCCATTTTATCAAGAACTTGATCAGGACTTACTTGACTCTACATGATGTCTGAGCGCTGTTATTGGGGACAGAGTAGGGTGAAGCACCTACTTGAATAAATCTACACAACTGTGTATTAGCATTGTCCGTAACTGGATGCATTACAGCCTTACATTCATCGGCTTTCATGTTCTGAGTAACAACCTCATCAGTTAGAGTCGGAATACGGCGACCGTAGGCGACACAGAAAACAACTGATATGATAAATCTGTCCAAACAAGTGTAAGATTTCTGCATATATCGATTTCTCAGCCTGAGACACTTGCCGCCGTAGATGGTCCCGGTATTCCAGCGGAGCAGTTGAAGCCAGAAGATCCCGCATCAAGAGATGAGACTCGATGGATTGAAGCGGCCTGTAGTTCAACACCGCCTTGCGATTTAGACCAGCTTGAATGAGCTGGTTGCGTCGCAGCGTCCGACGAGTTTAGGCGGGAAGGACAAGTATCTACATTGTACTTACAGACTTCCACCGTCGGTAGCGCGGCCCATATGACATTCCCATCCCTCTCATCCCGCCGGACAATATTTCGTGTCTTGGTGAGTTGAGCAGAATACAGGCACTAGTAATCATTCCGACGTACCCGACAATGTTGCGTGGACGTCCGGAATAGATCTCCCCGCGTTTCTCCAGTAGGTCATGGGCAGCTTGAACGGTTCCAAGGACTTTGTGGTGGCGCCTCAGCGAGGATCTATCGTTGTATGCAGATCGATGGAGCTTACCAATTACAGGTGTACGGCCCAGATAAAATGAAACAACTGGTCCTTGACGGACATTGTAGTAGTCTAAGAGTAAAAAGGATCAATTAATACCATAATAAACGTTCCACGACCTGAAAACTTCCCAGAAGTGCGATGGCGGGACGTCTCCCCGATTGTCGCCAAAGAAGCTTCTGGGGGGACCAGGTGGTAGTTTAGGGTGTCGGAGGTTTCTAACGAGCTTCTCTATCTGCATAGCTAGAAGACAGAGAACGACAGGTACGAGTGCGCTGGCAAGGGATTTGGCGTCTTGCATGGCGCTGGTGGGCGTTGGTGAGAGAGACACTTGATCTCTGTGACGTCGACTCCGTCTGCCGTGGGCGCGTGACTCGGAGCGCCTGGTCTTCGATATCCAAAACTGGGAGGTACTGTATGACAATACCGGAGCACTTTGTCGAAGGCACACGCAACTTGAGGATACAGTAAATCATACTAAGTCTGGTGGATTCCGCAAGTTCATTGCGTTATATTTAGCCTACAAGGTGAAGGTTCCGGTGCGATTCCGAGCCCACTCAAGACCTTGAGTGCAGTTGGCTGCATTTGGACAGGTCAAGCGCATCCAAGGGGCTTGAAATTGACATGTGGGGTTGTTTGTAACGGGGGATCACGAAAATCCACCTCCCTAGGTGAGCGGGGCAGCGGTTATCGCTGGTTATCGAGTGAGAGGCAATTAGATTATTGCTGCATTTCAGCATTTGGGGGGGGGGGTACAGAGTCGACCAGAAGGCGGACCAAGCTAAGATGCTTTAACATAGATGGGGTCTATGGAGGTGCGCGGTTTCTGCGGGCGGATTTCCTTCAGGGAGTCGGAGTCCGGGGCCACAGGGACCGGTGATGGTGATGTCATCACGTAGATATCGATAGACACGACCCACAAGACGGTTTCTGAGTGGGCCTAAGAGTTCACAGAACATGCATTTATATACATTTCACCGCACAGGACGTACCACGGGAGCTACGAATGCCAGCGCAAAACTCTTTCCTCTCAGCTCTGACCAATGGCACGCCCACTAAAAATCCACACGTTCCACCTCCGCAGCTGCGCCCTCGCACCCTCCGCGATCCTATACAAGCGCTCCAACCGTGGGTGGAAAACACATCGCATGGAAGCCCGCGACCTCCTCCGCTTTCCTTGCCCTCTCGCGGCGCGCACGATCTTGGCGAATTCGAAGGAAGGGACTTCCGGCAGCCGTCGTCCTTCCCCGCTCGCCTGCCAGTGGCGGGCTCGGGCCAGGTCCGCGGCGCCAGCGCATGAATCGGGTGGACGGACCGCGCAGATCGGATGCGTGTCACAGCGGACAGCGGACGTGGCCGTCCCTCCAGAATGCGAAGGCGATGAGATCGAGGTCGTTGAGGCGCAGCTGTGTCTCAGCATACGGACTCGGTACCGTGCGCATATAGGTGACCGGAAATTGCCTAGAGGAAGCTGCGCTACAGAATGATATGCAGCGGCGGCGAAAGTCAAGGCTGACGTGAGTGGGGCAAGAATTCGCATTCAAGGATTTGGGGGCGGGTTTGGGAGCTCAGCGAGATTATCGGCGTACGGCTGCAGCTAAAGGTGAAGGTTGGCGCAGTAGGTGAGGTAAAACAAGTGTGGCGGCGCATCGGCTCGATGACGCAACTGCTTGAAGCGTGCTCACTGAGCCTTGCCACGCAGGCAGCGGGATGAGCGCCTGGATGAGCGACCGAGGAATTGAGTGGGGTGAATGGTAGCTACGAGAGAGTGGAGACGGGAGCTAGAGACTAGACGTTCAGCCGACAGAGTGAGGAGGGAGGGGGGAGCACGTACGTACCTTGAGGTGAACTGCCGGCTCGACCTCCCGTAGCTGACCCACCACCTTCTCGAGTGTGAGCTATGAAAGGCGTTAGTACTTGCAAGGGGGGGATACATGACCACAGAAAAAGGAAAACAAGATCGAGGGAGACACCTTGGAGACATCCATCCTTCACGAGGGATGCAATCCCCCACCTCTCGGTTCGCGGCGTAACGATAGAGGGAACGAAGACGCACCGGGTTACCAGGCGGACCCAAAGATAGTTCGAAGGGCGAGCGAGCGAGGCGAAGAGGAATCCTGGCGAAGATTTGTGAAAGAATCAGGACAGTGCGGGCGCAATTTCGGGGATGGAAATCTCTGGCGGAGACCGCTGGAGAGACTCGGGGAGACACCACGGTGCTCGCACGCCACATGGCGGCTGGCTGGCACAAGTACAGCGCCCGCGTGCCGCCGGGCATGAAATGGGGAAAAAAGTAACTCACCGTCGTGAGCTAAGCGGACTGAAGCGCCAGGGGGTCAATTTCAGCTCTTTTTCGCTGTCAAGTGGATCGATTGTGTCCGGGCTGCTTTGCGATGCAATGGTCCAGGTGGGTCTGCTCAAGAATCGAATCGATGCGACTTGCGCGCACGCCAAAAAGGCTCATCGTCGCTCGACGTTGTGCCATGAGACAGGTGGACGCGGACGATGGGCCTCGCTTGGTCCCTCGGCTGGCGGCGCTTGGGTCAGTGAGATTGGGATGAGGAAGATGTCGATCCCGTGATCTGTCGGCGCGTCGTGAATGGCCAAGCACGGGTAAATAAACTTGACACCGACCCATATTGGTTGGATTTTAATTGAGGTTGTAAGGTACAAGGCTCAGGACAATTATAAGGGCAGAAAAAAATATTTATTGAGCTAGATACGAGTACAAAAGCATATTCAGGCGCGCTTGGTTAACCAAATGGTATCAAGCCCCAGCCCCATCGGCAAGGGAGCGCCAGGAATGCAAGACCTCGCTGGGGAAGTATCTACATAGATCAGACATGGAACGGGTCCCCCCCTAGCACCTCGCTCAGCACCATACCAGTTCCCCAGTCGTTCCAGCGGCATCTTCAAGAACGACACGCCCGAAGGCCACCGAACTCTCCGCCTAGGGAGCACTTGCGATGCGCTGCGCACGGATGGACATAACATGATTACGACGACCCCACGTCTCTATTGCAGATCGGCGGGGAAGGCAAGACATGAACTGCCACTCATCCGCCGGAGGCTCTCCCGTTCAGGTAACACTGGCCGGCGATGGCGATGAGGGGATTCGAGACTGAGGGCCGCCCAGTCGTCACCGTCTACTAGAAGAGCGTGAGTACGTCGAGGGATGCGAGTAGGTGGAGGTCGAGACGTGTGTACGTCGAGGACTAGTACATATGCCGAGGGCTACTGCGGAGGCGGGATGAATCAGAGAGAGAAGATGGGCGTCGAGCGCAGGAGGTGGGGAAAAGTCCGCTATAACTCGTTGTATTTATACCCAGCCGCGGAGGCTGACATTCCGATATGACAATATTGTTTAACGGAATGGAGAGTTGGTTAAACAGAATGGAGGACTTGCCGAGGGCAGTGCGAGACCTTTCCATGGAACTTGGAACGCTGTGCGTACCGGCGGAGCAAGGGAACCAGACGTAATGGTTGAAAGCATGGCTCGTATTAGTGGCCTGGTGGGTTGAGCTGACTCGAACGAGTCTGGGAGGACAGTGGAGAGATAAGATGCCCAGTGAGGATTCTAGAGTTTCAACTTGAACGAAAGTCGCCCTTGAACTAAGGAATTGGGTAATTTTCAGGTCGAGGGAAGGTCGTGGAAACCCAACACAGCGACTCGTGATCGCGGTTGGACCACACGTGTCCGTGACGTCACGCGTTTCCTCGCTCCTTCCTCTCCTTCGCTGTCCTTCGCCGACGATTTCTGTGTATTCCTCCTCGCTGCGCTACCTAGGCACCACTCGAAACCCCTGCCCAATATATGTCACAGTTGGTACGACGGCATCTCGACTTGGTCTCGACCATTCAAGATCCAAGACGCGGAAGTGAGCACATTCCTCGATTCTCTGCGCCATGCACTGAGATACGTGCAGCCCTTACAGGTACCCATGTGTTCTCCGACATATACTAGCTAATGAGCCCAACTGCGCCCAGATTGGCGGTCATTCTCGCGCAGACAAAAGCGCAGAGCCGGACTCGGGAGCATACTGCAGCACTTCCACGCTCCGAAAGCGGCGCTATTTTAGCGGAGAGAATCCCTTTGAAGTCCCCAAGGCGCCCACGCTTCTCCCCATCAGATATCACCCATCCAAGAATATAATCATTACGGAATATAATCACCACGACAGCTTTTTCCGCCGTAGCACCCTGGAGTCAAGTACAGGAAAGCCTTCTTCGGAGCCTCTTCAAGCTCCTGTCGCCACGATACCGTCGCACTCATTATGGCAATGCAATGCAGTAGAGTGAACTCGACCTTTCACGAGCCTTCGTTTGCGCTGCGATGGGCATTCATGCACGCATGATGTGGATCCTCTCTATTTTGCGTCCGCCCTAGGGTCGAAGCGGTTATCCATGTTCGTTCATCCCGCATGGACGCGACGGCCAAGCCAGTTTGATCGTTAGGCGATCCCCGCAGGAAAATCAAACTTCACCCAACGGAGACGCTCCTCACCACCTTGTCCTGAGTGCGAACGCTCTCAACGCGACCGCGCGGGAGACCTCGTCCCCGCATCTTCCAGCGACCCATACATCCTTGACAAATCCCGGGGGGTTTGTGAGCCTGCGGCCCATTTTCGTTGCCCCACCTCCCAGCTTCAGCCGAGCCAAATCGAGACGGCCCTTGCGTTCCTGCGTCCGCGGCTTTCTCGCGACCATGCGTGACTCGACGCCCGATACTTCGAACATCGACCAGTCCCACACTCCATTTCGTCCTGGGTGAACTGCTGATCAAAGAAATCCACCCTAGAATACGTTCCTCCCCACCACCGACTCCGGTTCATAGTCTATATCGAGCGCGCAGACGATTTCAGCGATGAATTCGGGGAGGAGCCCCGTGGACTCCTTCTGAGCGGCCTTCTCGCACGCTGGCGCAGGAATCCCCATCGCGAGCCGCCGCGAGCTCGCCTACTTCCTCTGCGCCGCTCGATGCCCCGCCTCTCGGACTGCAGCCGAGCTAACTCGAGAGCACCCTCCCGTTTCTTCGCCCGAGCCCTTCGCGCCGAGCACAAGTGTCGCGTGCTCATGATGGTGCCGAGCAGGCAGCCCTCGCTAGAGGGTATTCCCGGCGTTGCGTTTACTTGGTTCTCGCGGCACACGACGTCCTCTGCCCGGGTAGGATAGGCTCCAAGTAAACCCGTGCGCGGGAGTGGGAGGGCGCGTTCTCGCCATGGGCTGGGGATGATGGCGCAGCCCGGCGCGGTGCAGGCTCCTGGAGGCGGGATACAGCGTCGCAGCGCAGAAAGGCGGATACAGGATATTATGAGCAGCCACCGTACGCCGCCGAGTCGCCTTCGTGCGCTGCGAGGTTCACAAGCAGAAGACTCGCAGCACCATTCGCCGTAAGCCGCTTCCCGGAACGTACGCTCCCCACCACGGTCTACCGAAGAGCTGCAGCGTGGTCCTGCTGAACCAGCCGTCTCGCACGCCGTTCTCGTTGCGACGCTGGAATTACATACCCATATGGAGCGTTTCAGCGACTGGATTCAGGAGGAATCCCCGCAAGTTCCTTCTGAGCCGGCCTTCTCGTACGCCGACGCAGCTTTTCTCCACCCGCACCCCTTCGCGCCGAGCACAAAGCGCCACATGCTCGTGATGGTGCCGCGGGGCAGCCCTCGCTAGAGCGGCTACTGCTGGCGAATGCGTTGCGATAGCTTGCGCCGTTGGGCGATGCAGCGTGCGATGTGCACTGCAGACGTTCGAGGGGTCCGTTGGGACGATCTGATCTTCAGACCGTGGAGTCTTGGGAGCGACCGGGCCATCGCGTCGTGCGCCTGGCGGCTCAGGAAGGGAACAAAGCTACCGCATATCATCACTAATCTGTAACTAGTAATGTATACTGTATACATTTTCCTATCTCTCACCGTCCTCGCAGCTGCTATGTTGCGCAGAAGCTGAATGTGCCGCGGGTCGCCAAGTTTTCTTGCAGATCCCAACGTAAGCTCCGGGGGAGGTATCCGAATGAGATTCGTGGCGAGGTAGACGGGCCGCCATCACCTTCACCAAGGATATGCATGTCCCATTCCATGCGTATGGTTACATTACGCCTTCGTCCTTCGGCCACGAGTATTCCGCAGCTCCGGGTGGTCTAATTTGAGCCTCAAACGACTGTTTGACGGCCGAGATAAAAAGATAGCATCGAACACTCGACGTTCCAAGATATAAAAAAGGTGGCGAGTACAATACACAGCTAATACAGTCTGGAATCAACAGCCGCACTAGAAAGAGGTACATACATATGTGCGTTGGAGCGGCCTTTGCGCGCTGTATAAAATGACAAGGAAAGAGCGCTGCAGAACCAAAACTCAAGCCTTTCTAGCACATACAATGTGCTCATGGGACAGCCTGCGGTCCCACCATTCGTGCTCAATGCACCATGCCGAAATCACGATATCTTCGACATTCAATTCCTTCTCGACCGTGAAGGTGCCGTCGGCCTTGAGCTTGGAGATCGTGGCGGTATCCGACTTCATGATGATGGTATCCGTCCCGCGCAGGTGCTCGCACGCGCGTATGTGCTTGAGGAGCACCGGAATTTCGAAGTCGTCATCAGTCGAACCGGACGATGTACTTGTCGCCCCTCCGACGCCGCTGGACCACGGAGGAATAATAGTGGTTGGTGTCTGGCCATAGAGCGAACACGCGGGTACCCGGGACCGGGGGCGTGGAAGACCTCTCGGAGCCTGACTTCTTCACTGAGAATTAAACAACCTGAGCGGACGTACGAGAAATATAATTGAAGTTGAAGGACTCACCCAAAACCTCCGATGTTGCCAACTCGATCACATCTCCAGTTTTAAATCCACCGACATGTTTGTAGTTGCGCCCATTGAGGTCGGCTCGCTTCCAGAACGTCTTGAGGGCCCATTTGTCTCCGAGGAAGTTTTCCTCCGGCTCCCATCTGTGAATCCGAACGACAAGGTCGGGCACAGGTTTAGACAGCAGAGATAGAGAAAACCATACGTCACATCACTGAACCCATCCCACTAGCAGAATCCTGTTCAGAGAACTGATATAGATATTCTGAGGCTCATGCTTACCTGGGTGTGATAAACCTGCAAGAAATGCGGTCAGAACAAATTGCTGCTCGATTCAGCAGAAGACCTACCCAACAAATGTTAGGATTTTTGCGCGTGCCTAGGTTGACTAGCTTGGCCCGTAAAATTTTGGCTATAGGGGCGCTCGTTCATGGTGGGTTCATAGACTCTCCTGGAGCTCTACTCACAAACGTAGAAATGCTCGGCGGCACCCTTAGGCATTTTTTGGATGGTTGAACAAAGGACTTTGTAGCCGGTTTAGATGTGGAATCGACAGCCAGTAGACGAGCGTTGCTGGCAGAAATGCTTACTGAAGAATGAGTTCAAAAAGCGGGAAGGAACGGAAGGAAGGAAGTAGTGAACCGATCCGCACAGCCACAATCCAGACTGCCCAGCTAACACACTCGTTTTTCAACCCACGGCGCCTTTCGCAAAAAAAGATACTCAAATGTGTATACATCCAGATTCTTGCCCCTTCGATCTGTACAAACCCATGTGTCCAAAGACGCGTATCCTCAGAGAACTAGGCAAAATGGTATCGTGTGTAAACCCCGTTCGTGCAAACCAGCATAATAGTATGCTCCTTATGCCGAGGCGCGGATCGGGCTCCGAGTACGGCGTTCGTTAATGGTGTATGTCGGACGTCGATTAATAGTGGAACGACTAAAACCGTCCCCGGATGAGCAAAGGTGGTAGGGAGGCAACCATCCAATTCTGACTTCGCAGCCTCGTTTTGCGTCGTCGACTTGGTGTCTTCACATTTCTGGTCGTTGAATAGCTTGCTTGGGGTGGATCGTGGGTCCACGGGCCTCAGTAGGCGCTTGCGTTCGCTCACCAAAAGCACGTCAGAGATTATGTAAATAGATGGATTTTTACTGCGTACAGCAAGGACACTATCTGGAACACGAGGAAAAGGCCGATCGCATTTGGCTGTATGTGATACACGATTGACTCCACAGAACCTTGCGCTTGTGGCCCCAGATTTTCAGAGCTCGAGAAATGGAAAAGATAAGAAAACAACCAGCGATGTATTTTGAATAGATCAATTGGTACCGCATTGGACGGATATCGATGAACGCTTGAGCACCTCCTGCGCAACTTACAAGGTTGAATCTGCATCAAGCCATCGCGCGATGCGGAAAGGGAAGTGCGGGAAGGGGAAGACGTTGAAAACCGGGTAGATAGCGAATGCGATGGAAGTGGAATGCGACGGAAAGTTGTGCAGCTTGGATAGGCAGATATTTGTGAGGGATAGAACACTTGCGTTCTGGTCGTTTTTGAAGCGCTGGCGATGAAGAACATGTCTGGCCGGGGAATCATATATGCATACTCGCACTCCGCTGAACATTCGAGTCCCTGCGTCCAGAATTGGGTCTTCAGGATCGAGGGTGGATTTCGGGTTTCGGGGCCCAGAGGATAACGTTGAAAGGTTTTTTGCCCTCCACAGAACATTTGAGTGGCTTGCGCCTCCGTCGAGAATTAACGGAGCGATGATGAAGAGCGTCGTTGACAAATTCAGGCCAAATCGAGGCTGGAGTTATCACATCGGTGGGTTTGACCGTTGACGGAGGATTCATGGCAGGAACTTGCTTCGCGTCAAAGTCTGAGTCTTTGCCCTGTTCAGGGTCGAGTTCTGAACGGTCGTGAAGTTGATGTAGAGCGCGCGATGAGAGGAAGATGAGCGTAGAGTCGAATGGAGGAGATGTGCAGTTATCCAAATGTCAAGAACTGAAAGTGCGGGCCATCGGCCGTGTTTCAGGCGGCGGCCGCGACGTGGCCCTTTCTCCCTCTCCCCTTCCCTGGCTCCAGGGATTACTTCCCGCAGGCTCGAGGGAGGCTGCCAACTGGAAGCTTTGTTCGTCCAGTCTCGTGCCACCGGCTCTGTCTTGCAGCCTCAAGGAAATTCGTAGGTAATTAGCGACAGGCGAGCCTCTGCCTGTGGATACCCAATACGCACGCCTGGTTATTGTCTGGTTCACTGCGAGTGACGCCGATTTTCGAATCCTGCTAGCCTGAGGACTATCAATCCAAAGCTCTAGGGTTGGGCGGTAGATCGGGCGCCAAACAGTCAGTGTCGGGATACAGCCAAGGTGCGCCTGTGATTTGGATCCCCCGTCCAGATTTTGTACTATAATAACCTCGGCAGATTTGGACAAGGCAGTAATTCCCCTCTGCGCAAGCTACCCGTCTGACCCATGTGAAGTCCCCAGAAGATAGCTGAACGTTGACCGCCGTGAGTTCGAGGACCATTCATAAAAACTTGCAAGGAGAGCGCAGTTTGAGATGAGCGTCAGTCGTATTGAATTCTGAAGCCTGGGGTTGCACAAAAAAGACCCCGGTCAATCTTTGAAGCTTGAAGCGTGCAAGGAGCGGAAAACCAGGCAGTCGGGCTGAGCACAGCTGAGCAGCAGGATAAGAACATGAATGCAAGCTTTGACCGGCACTGAAAGCCGGAGCGGAAAATCGTCGGCGTTTTACCTCCCTATCACGCGCGACGCTATCCAGAACTCTTCCAAACTATCATGCTCCCAGTGAAATTGCGCACAGGATGCAGGGTATGCGCCGTCTGAAGTCAAGTCTTCTCTTATCCCTTTTCCCTTCGTTCCCCGCCTACGAATCATGCTGCGGCCACTGCTGGAACCAACCAACTCTGGCTTTTCCCTCGCTATCAGGGTCTCTATCTCTACGATAATCCAACAATATTTCCATCTTTGGTTTCTCTAATTTCTGCAGCCTTCGTCGCCTCCTTGAACACGCAGCGCTATACGGTTGCACTTTCCACGAGTTTGGCTCGGCATTAACATAAGTTTGTAGTCCGAGACTGCTGCTAGACTTGGACCTACCTCCGGATCTTGACATTGAGGCCTTGAGGACATCGATGCAGCACATTCTGTGCAGTCCCGAATCCTGCATGTTCCGACCGCCTCTGGGGATTTTTTCTCCACGTACAAACCAACGACAAACCTCCACAAACGTCAGCCACACTATTGCGTTCTTGCTCTCAACGCCCACCACCATCGTTTCTGGTCCCTCTCGAACTCGATCTCCTTGAACCCTAGTAAGCAGGCTGTGCTCATATCCATCCCTGCGCTGACGAATCTTGGTCTGCAGCGTCGACGCATCCCTCACCCTCTCATCTCACCGACGCCGTAGACACCTATACCGGCTCGTCGAAGATCCCTATTCTGGTCGCTCCCCTTCATCCTTTGTAAGTCAATCTATCACTCATGGCATTGCGCTGACAAGTCTCATCCCACAGCGCGTCTCACCGTTTGCCAAGACAAGTGAGCTTCCGCGAGCTTCCTTGGTCTCGAACTTGAACCTCTTTTCCTGCCTCAAGGTCCTCGTCCCGTGCAATCCCTGCACTGGCAAGGTACGCCCCAGTATTCTCCTATATTGCCCCGCGTTGACGACTCGCTTCGTCCTTAGCATGGCCACGCACCATGAGATTCGACCAGTCGTTCCTCCTGTGCCCATCTGCGCCCGCATTCAATGGTGATTTCTTCCCAGGTCAGATGACGGCTGGGCGAAACGATCTGAATCCCCCAAGTATCTCCTGGGACTTCGTGACATGCACGGGAGAGCGCTGGCGAGTGCAGAACACACAGATTGCCCTCCTGGCGATCCCTTTGGACAGTCAGGAGGTGTCAATGACTGTGGACCACCTTCACTCGCGCTGTTCGCCTTGAAAAGGCTCCCTAGGTCGAGATCTTCGGATTTAAGACACCGCTTGCGACGATTTAAGCCACCCGTACGCCAGTTGGCGAGGTGTTAGGATTTTATTCGCACCAGTCCTGATCCTCCACCTTCGACTCGACTTCGACTTCGACTTCGACTGCGACTACGGCTCGACGCGACGCGGAGGATTGGGGCATGGGAGATGATTATTTCTGTTGTTCTTTGGATTTGTGGTTAGTCGTCAAAGGTAGGAAAGATCATCGGACTTCGCAATGCTCACCTGCTTCGTGCGGTCAGCTGTGCACCAATTTTTCACCCCACCTTCTTCCTTCGAGGAGATCTTACTCACTCCTACCGGCCCCAATATAATGTCATTTGCATACCTAAGTACTCGAGCGAAATCGGTCCAATTATACCTAAATCACTTCCACATTTTGCGCGCAACGTTTGAGTCGCGTACCGGCGAGTCGCGCTCTAAGATCTAAGTACCTGCCCAAACCTTGCGTAGTTCGTCGCTCTCAATTTCCTTGAGACATTCAGCATTTAGCGAGTATCTCTGGCTCAACCACTAGCTAAAGGAAAGTAAAGGTAAAGGCTGGATGTCTCTTCATTGGTAGTCTGTTCGTTATGCATTGCGGGCGTTCGTGTCTAATAAAAATATGTAGTATGTACCAATTGCAGCAAATGATTGTGGTGGAAAGGAGCGTTTCGGTCCATTAGGGACTGAGAACAATTGGCGAGCTCCAGGAGCTGCCAGTGCGGCCTCGGGGCGGCGTCGTTACAGTTTGTGTAGAGCCAGAATCGCCTGCGGGGACTGTGGCCGGGCCAGCGACTGGGAACTGAGGAAGAGGGCTGGCGGGTGGTGGCGCGCGTTCCAAGCTTCTTGTTCCGCGACTTGTCAACTTGTAAGTTCGAGTAAATGGGCCATCTGCGAGGACTCCAGTGTAAATAGAAGACTCACGTGTGCCCGCACAGTCAGTTGTCCGCCCGTCGTCGGGATCGCCTTTGTCGTCGCGCCGTCGATATCTGTGGACATTAGAATCCAGACACCCTTGAAATATACGTCACACACCACCTGGCGATGATCAGGACAATGAAAGCGAAATCAGGAATCGTATTGGTAAATACCTGGCGCCCGCTTGCCCTGTCGCCCTCTGCAGCGCGCTTGACGCCCGCGATGGTCTTGTTCATGCTACTGTCCACGACCTTTTTCCTGGACGTCAGCTAGTGAAGTTTTTCAGAATTCACGAGGACGAACCGCGGAACTAGAAGCCGTATTCGTGATTTCTGGGGGTTATTAACGTTTCAGCACTGATATAGCTCTTCAGCATATGAAAGCAACTCTACCCGAAAGCCCCTTCTTGCGGACCTGGAGGATAGTCGTAACTGGATATATTCAGATGAATCCGTCCACGAGGTGCGGAAGTCTTAC
The DNA here is from genome assembly GCA_029204335.1 of Mycena vulgaris. NCBI lineage: Eukaryota > Fungi > Basidiomycota > Agaricomycetes > Agaricales > Mycenaceae > Mycena > Mycena vulgaris. The sequence goes on along the minus strand of JARGYA010000077.1, from coordinate 18,674 downwards.
TCTTAGGCTTTTTCACGGACGGCAACTGCTCCGAAACCTGAACACGGTCGAGCCTCGTCGGCTTTTCAGGGCGGCGGGTGTGTTTGGCCCGGCTTTAAAATTTCAAAAGCTGAAGGGGCTGCAGTTGAAACCACAGACACTGCGCGAGCGGCCGCCTCCGCAAGTATCTCGAACGTGTAGAGAAACCAGGTCCTCAGCTGCAACATGCTGCCTTTGGGAGAAGCAGCATATGCACCTAGATACACCTGGAACGCATCTCCAACCTCCGGCGCAGTCATTCCATACCACGGAGCACCTGCAATGTTTTCATACCAGCCGATCGCCAGCAGAATCCGTGCACAGGTCGAAGCGGACATGAGACCTTCGATAACAAGCTGTTATATTCTCTGTTCAGACTAGAACACGGGCATGAAAGGATGGGGCGACGCACGGCACGATGCTCTGAGTGCCGCAAGCCTTGATTTGAGTTCACTACTTGGGTCGTTAAAAAAAGGGATGTTAATTTCCCGATCGTCCTGAAGGCTTCGCGTTCCGAGTTCCTGGACGTAGCATCGGTCCACAAGACGGCATCGGTGAGCGTTGGAAGTTTGGCGGCGCGGAAGGTAATCCGGTCCATGCGCGCGAGGATTGCGTCTTGGATGCGAGTGGGAAGAAGGGTTATGGATTTCATAACGGGTCGTAAAATGGGTATAAATACGGAGGAGGAGGAGGACAGGATCGAGCCGATGAGGTGAGGTTGAATAGAGAGGAAGCTGTGTTTGGTCGTCAACAAACTGAACACATAACGGACACATTTCCAGCGACCGCAAAAAGTATGCTTCAAATGTACTGAGTCTAGTAGCTAAATCTGTCTACATACACATCAAATCTAGGCAAGGTTGGACTGCTCAAATTCAGGAGTGAATGATATGCAAGATCGCTTCAAGGCCTACCGGACGCTACCGGGTTCGGAATGAGTGAATGAGGGTATCGGTTCGTGGTGAATCCGATTCGCAGTAAAATACAGTTATCCTAGTTACTTCTTGGCTCAATACGTCCGTGATTATCACATATTAGGGAAGGGAGGAACAATGCTGAGGAAAGATAAATACTAGAGAGCTGAGCAGGTGCAATGTACGTACATAACACGGGCGTGGCTCCCGCGCACACAGGGAAGAAAACCTTTCCGTAGATTTGTTATCTTTCGAAAGACAGATGCCAGTTAGCGAAAGTCAAGGACTAAACCCTTGTGTCTGGCTCGCAGCGCGTCATGGAATGGCTGCTTGTGAAGAGCCGCAGGCTTGCGAGAATGGTGCCGAAAGCGTACGAGATCTAATCAGACCTACTTCAAGTAATCAGCCACATGCACAGCGTCATGAAAAAGGTACCTAGTACAAACGTGCAAAAGAGGATAATCACGCAGATCGAATTCGACTAGGGCCTCAGTCAACGCAATGGAACCGGCGGCTACGCGCCCAATAGGCATGCGATCGGTGTGCGGGGACGTCGCGAAGCCGACCGGCGCTATATAGTTCGTGGCTGAAATTAAGACGATCTTGAAGGTCGGGTAGATGTTCGAGTATGTGTAATGACCATGTTGCGAGATTGGTGCTGTTGGGGGCGATAGAGATGGAGCGACCGCATCCAGACATGGCCTTCCAAAATGGATGCACTGTGCACCCTTCTTCGTCCTTCAGTGACCCGTCTACTGCGCCTCCTTGACAACTGGAGGCTGTGGTACGTCATAAACGACCTGCAGGAACGCGCCCCTCGCAAAGCGCGTACACAGCGCCTCAAGCACGAGATCTCACAGCGCGCGACACGCCACGCGCGCCAGCCAACGCCGGCGTCGCCCACAATCACTCGGGCGCGGAACGCTCGACATCGGCGATCACGGGTGAGGTGCATCCCCCAAGCGGATGATGGAGAGACAGCGCCGGCGAAGTTGTGGACAGTCAGCGGCGGCCGCGGTTCGCTGATGGCACATTGCAGGTGGGGCAGGCGACGCATACGATGACGCGAGCGGCGGCGTGCATGAATGTCAGAACGGTGGGTGGCGTGCATGCGCGGCGACGCGAACTATGTCCAACATCGCGGGTGGGGCAGACAATGACCTTGAAGACGGGTGGCTTCGAGTGGAAGCGGTGGAAGCGGTAGACGGGAGCGAGTGAATGTGAATGCGGGCCGCGGAGCGCGAAGTTCCCTTGAGTGCACGACGCGCGAGACGCCAGGCCCGATTTGGTGGCGCCCCGCAACGCCCTCGAGGGCAGCGGGCAGCGGGCGGAGCGTGCCAGACAGCGGCGTAAGAATTAACTGCCGGCGCGCGCGTACAAAGAAAGGGGAGAGTTCGGGACGCGGTGTATGTGTTGCAGGCGACCATTCAAGACAGGCTAGAGAAGGATATGGTGGGCAGTGGATCCAGAAATAGCTTGATGAGACGGCCAGAACACGGGAAGTGTTTGTACATCCAGATATTAGCGACGCTGTTTTCTGTACCTGCAGCCGCATTAGCCTGTGAAATAAATGAACAAGGAACCCCACCTAACAGCCGGAACCTGTGAGGCCGGAGGCATCACCGAGCTTGATTCTGATGAGGCACTTGTGGGCGAGGATCTTCTGAAATATCGATGGGGTCTTGAGCGGTCCGCGGAAGACCACGAAGCCCGCATGAGCTGGCCTTTCACCGCGTCCCGCGAGAGCTTGTCGACATAAGACCGACGTTGTGTAGGTCAATGTGGACAGCCGATTTTCTGGCAATGCGTTAGCAGGCAGCGCAGCGGGGTCGTGCGGCTCACCTTTGTTGCCCGCGTTCCTCAACCCCACAATAGCGCACTTGTGTGCTCTTCAGCCGCCCGTACAGCGCCGCCTCGCGGGCGCCCGCGGCAAACTAGACTGGGACGACACGGGTTTCGCGGTGACATCATTATGGCACTGCGGTGACATGGCTTTGTGTTTTGAGGGAGCTGGGCAATGTAAGATTCCAGTGGTACATAGATCTCGATTGACACCGTACCATTGCCAGTGCATCTCATATCCGCACTCCTGAGGTCAGTGGCTTGAGGACACAGCGCAGTGGAGCATTGAGAGTTCCCACTCGTCTCTTGGGGCACAAATGGAGCTTGCGACGGCGGTCCAGAGAAGGGACCCGAGCAAAGACGACGGTGAGAGGAAAGAACGTGGTCTCGGCATCGGCCGCTGATCTGTGATCCAGCACACGTGATCGTTCATCGCGAGTTCAACCTGAAGTTGAACTTTATTCAAACCAACTCAAATGGATAGAAAATTGGACTCCCGGACTCTCCCTTGGAGCCCAAGACCAAGGAAAAAAGACCTGAAAAAAGGAGTGGACAACTCGTTGTAGCAAGTCCGTTTTTCGCGCTCGATCATGATGTGCTGGGTCGCAAATCAATTTAGGACCGGTCGGTATTTACACAGATGTCAGAACAGGATATCTGGGCTTCCCAGCGGTTCAGGTTTGCGAGATTAATACCTGCGCCTTTTTTGAAGCTGGTATAAAGAAATCGGAAGTACATGGCTCCTTCCATTCCTCGCGCTCGTTTCGCAACTGCCGTTCGGCGGGAATAGTCGAGTGTGTTCTCAGTGCACTCTTGTTATTCATCGCAGACCAGGGGCAATGTGTAGCTCGAGAATATCATGGACATGATGCTAAACGTGGGAGCCCCAACGCTCGGAGCGTGTGACTCTCACCTTATTAAATGGCTATTGGATTGCTCGGAAGTTCTCGCATATCTCGTATCCCAACGCTCATCACGCAGTGCGAATTTTAACTAGCCTGCAGCAGGCCCCACTGAAAGTAACCACAGAAAACGGCCTGCTCGCTTCGCTCATCGTCCGGCCCCAAAACAACCCCTTCGACGACCTCGCCCCCTTCCGTCTTTTCCCCCCTGAAGGCTTCGATTCATCGAGTCATATGAGTGCCGTCTATTACTGGCCTTCACCGCGTTCATCAGCGAGAACCAAGTGGTGCGCAGATCCAAATGAGCCAACAATCATTCCGTCGACAGCACTCAACGGCGACTCCTTCGCTGCGAGGCATTGCGTCATTCATTCCACCGTACAGCAACGAAGGCGATTATGGAAGCTACTGATGATATACAATTAATGCTACATGTCCGTGCGCTACATTGAAATTAATTAATAGTCTAGTGCATGACCTGATCGGCGTCCTGGCGGTGCTGGTACCCCTGTGCACCGACTGGCGTTGAGTCAGTTGCGGGCCGGTTGCCCATCTGCGTAGGATTACTGGCCGTCATTCCGGCTAAGAAAAAAAGGTCAGTACTATGTCGAGATCGACAAGACAGTCCGCTCACCCTTGTACTCCTGCGGCGGCGGGTCTCCGGGCACGGGGTATTGCGGCGGCTGCTGATCATTGCCGCTGTACGCATTCGAGCCGCGCCCTAAATCAGTCTTCATATTGTTGCCAGCAGTCATACTCCGGGATCTCAGATTTGCGCTTGAGCCCCGTAACCTCTGGCCACTTTACTGGCTGCGCCTCTCCAGCATCTTTTAGTCCCCGCCAGGTTTCGTTCTCCAAAGCTTGCCGCAGCATCCCCAACATCCAGCCGTGGCTCTCGAGGTGAACTGTCGAGATGGGTAGGCCAGGATCTAGACGGAGACGCCCACGATATCTGGCTTCGAATCCATCCAGGAGCTTCCCTAGAAGATGCTCAAAGTGGGGCGAGCTGAGATTGAAATATGCGACCGAGCTCTTTCCACTGCTTATTAGTCGCCGTTTCGCGGCTGAATTCGGGTCGTCGAAGACCTGGAGCTCGTCGGTGCGCGCTTTCGCGGTCATAGTGCCGGGAGCGTATGAGATCGCTACCCAAAGCAATACAAGGAGGAAGGACTCAAGGTCGTCTGCCAACTCGCGTGCTTGGGGCTCGGTGGCTGACGAGAGTCGGGCAGACATGAACTGCCGGGTGCCCTGTTGAGATGAATCAGAAATGGCTCGGTTTTAACCGAAAGGAAACACGCACTGCACGCTCGTATGCCCTGGCGCTACCGTCGCTTTCGTATCGAGATAGTTCCCAATCGATTAACAACCCTCTCGTAATCCCCTTGTCGACTACGAGGATTATGTTGCCAACCGAAACATCTCGGTGCTCGACGCGAGCTTTGATCCAAGCGTCGGAGTGCGCTTGTAGACTTGAGTGAACAGAATATCAATACGTGAGAGGGCTTACCTTGAAGGGTGTCCAGCATACACTTCACTAGCTCATGCGTAGATCCGAATTCCACCAACGGCCGTCCAACAACGTCGAGTACCAGCCGATAGTGCTGGTGGTCTCGAATCGCTTGCTCCTTGAATATGCTCCATGCTCCAGAGAAGGGATAGTCGTCAACACCGCAGTGGTGATAGGGACCGTCCACGTCTTTGGCAACAATCACATTCGGAATGTTCTGCACTTGTTGTTCTTTCAACCGTGCATAGACTTCTCCCTCGGGATGGTAACCCTCGACTCGCCAAGTGTCTTTTAGAAGACAGATCCGATCGGTTTTGGTCTCGACCGCGACGAAACAGCGCGTACCGCGCCCGACGGGGAGATGGTGGGAACGCGTGAAGGGGTGTGAGACATAAAAGGAGTGGTCGCCGATGGTGACGCTCCAGAGCGGTTTCCCGATGGCATTGATGAGTTCCCGCGCTCGGCGCGAATCGCCTCCAGCGGTAATCTTTTCGAAGGTGGTGTCAAGGCCGCGCACATCAGGGGGGGCGTGGGAGAGACGCCAGAGGAATCGCACGAGGAGGGGTGAAGTGGTATAATCGAAGAGTTCCGTAACCTCCATCGCACTCCTCGTTAAGCGAAACAGACGGCAACGGTTGGCGATAATCAGAGCGCCGAAACTGTGCGTACGCAGCTGGGACGCCTGTATTGCATTCAGGTAGGTTATGACTTGCCCCCTGGTATCCCTTCCCCTCGCAGATGACCTGGGGACGACCCCATTGTCTGTGTCTTCGAAGGGGTCGTCGGCGGGATCGGTTTTTAGCTCGATAAAAAGTTCCGCATCACAAGATCGACACACGTTGTCGTTCGAGGGGGGAGTTGACCCATACAAAGCGATATCGGGTTTCACCGACGTGTTCAGGAGAAACTTGGAGTCGGGATCGAGGTGGGCTGAGGTATTTACGAAGGACCAGTTCTCTGCAACAGCGGGCTCCAAGGCTGCGATCTACGCGCGATAAGATATTGCAATTGAGGATATTCAATGGCTTCAATCGCGCACCAGTGGATCATACATATTGATCTCATTCTTGTATTGGGAAATACGAGAAAGAGCGTCATAGTCCACTTGCGGTGGAGAGCCGGTGTCGGGATCCGTAGGGAAATAGAAGTCGACAAAGCGGGCGGCACTTGTAGAAATAAATTTGTTTTCGAGTTCGGACGCCGCTTGGACATAGACGGCTTGTTGGTAAGGCCCACATCAGGCTTTTGACAAAAAACTTGTGACCTTTTTGGGCTTGTAAGCTTGCTGACAAGCTCACAAGGTCAAAAGGGTCAGAAGTGAAAAAACACCCTTCGTGAAATCGGCAATTGATGGCATGACGATCCTTGAAAAAAAAAAAATTGAAGAAAATTTTGACCTTGTGGAAATTGGGACATAGTTTGTGGCCTTGCGAGCTTGCGACGTTTTTGGTGAAGCTTGTGACCTTGTTTGGCCTTGTACAAGGTCACAAGTTATTTGTCAAAAGTCTGATGCACTGTTGGACGAGCACTGCGCGTATGACGCCAGGCGCCGATGGGAAGGGGTATCAAGACTATTGGCAGCCGGGGGTTGTGCAGGGGGTTGTACAGGGAGAGGAGGAGTGGAAGGCGGGCTGTGAGGGAGATTTAGCATTGGTGTGGACATTGTGGCGAAGGTGAGATCTACGTGACATGGAGTCACCACGACCGGTTCTCGGGCGCTCCATAACCGGCTATCGGAACTATCGGGAGTATTTCCAACGATTTCATCAACTCATTTCTGTCTTTTAGCGCTGACTCCCGAGTCCATGGTTTCAATCGTGCATTAAGCTTTAAGTGCGATGCACATCTTCCTTATGTCTATGCGCCGACCTTGTCTCTGACCTCCTCCGCCACGATTCACAATCATTGCGAGATCACCCGAGGCGAGAACAAGTGGTTCAAAAATAAGGAGGAGCTCCAACAAAAACCCGCGCAAACTGATAGGCTCTAACGCAACAGGTATGTACGCTCCACTTGAAAACTGGTCACCCGAACTCATTCCAAATGGCGCCTTTCAGCGTCGGCGGCGACGAATAAATAACAGAACGCGTCGCGGCGTCGGATCGGCTCCTCGCATTCTCCTGATTGAGTTTCACGACGAGTGGCCAAACTGAGTTTTCCAAAGAGTGTGTAAGGATGTGCTAGTCCGTCTCAGCTCCTATCAGAGAATTTATTCAACCCAAAACTTAAAAGACACACAGGAAATCCCTGAGGTTAAATTTTGCTGAGGTTCAAAATTTGTTAGTTCGCTTCTCGGCCGAAATGGATATAGAAGCTATTCGGAGCCGTAGAAGCTGTAGTAAGCAGCGTTCGACGTCGTTGGTTCCTAACTTCCTCGTTTCGTGATGGATGATCTTGTTGTGCAATATTTGCAGATCAGTGGCGGTGTCGAAGGTCCTACCCTTGACCGCAGCCAAACCGCAGCGCCTGACGAACCTCAGCCTTGGAAATCTGGCCTTCAAAGAAAGGCACGCGCAGACAAATGTTTCCGAATCGTCGTTATCTAATCTTTGGTTCATAGCTCCTCCACGTCACAACTCCAAACCATGAATCTTTGCGTCACTAGCTCGATACCGTCGCGCGCGGAGGCCCGGGCTCGAATTTCTGCATTGGATGCGGAAATATTACGTCTGGAGCTTTATATCACCTCTCTTCGGCATGAACGGGAGGCCATCAAAAAGCAGCTGGACTCCTACAAGTACCCAGTCTTGGAACTGCCCAACGAGATTGTATCCGAGATCTTCACACATTTTGTCCCGGTATACCCTGCCAGCCCTCCCGTGGTTGGGCTCCTTTCCCCCTCCACGTTGGGCCAAGTTTGTCGCAGATGGCACGAAATAGCGCTGTCCACACCGTCGCTTTGGCGCGCGATAAGCTTGGACCTTGACGACAAAATCGCGATAAAACATGCTACTCAGCTTCATCTTTTTGAAACTTGGCTGGATCGTTCTCGGGCGTCCCCTCTTTCCATCGCTCTCGCCAACTACACACCGTTCAACAACACGGTAATTTTGCGAATTATCGACGCAGCTTTGACCCACACGTCCCGATGGGAGGAGATGGATTTCTTTCTTCCGTTCTCGTATATGGTTTTGTTTCCGTCAAGACCCATGCCATTGCTCCATACCCTTGCATTCGGCCCGAGCACTCAATGTCCAGAACGGAATAACCCCATCGTCCTCTTCGATCAAGCACCAATTTTGAGCACCATAACCCTCTATCCATACTTTGACCCCTTCAATCTTGTTCTACCGTGGTCCCAAATCACGACGCTTCGTGGCATGTGCCTCTTAGAGGACGAACTTATGGAGATTTTACGCTGCGCAGATAACCTTGTTAACTGCAACGTTACCCTCGTCCATTGCGTCGTCAGTGACGAACTCCCGACCATCGCACCACTCATGCATCTCCAGAATCTCATCTTGACGGTCGAATCCGACCCTTGCACTGCAGAAATGCGTATCTTCGATAAACTACTACTTCCGGCGCTCCGCAGCCTCCAGATTCCCGAACCTTGGTTCTGTCCCAACCCCGAGGGTTCTCTTGCGGCCTGGATCTCGCGCTCCGGCTGCAAACTCGAGTACCTCCACGTCACCCACACCGAGATAGCCGACATAGCTTACCACGCTTACCGCGCTGCGCTGCCCTCTGTGCGAAGCCTTTCGGTAGATGATCGTTGGCCAGCCGTTAGCTCGGATGGAAGCGATTCAGATTGATGGGCAGCGTTGGAAGGTAGGTAAGTAGATTTACACGGCACGGTCCCGCTTAGGAACGCCGGTTAACATGCTGTATTTATCCAATATACAGCGCGACAAATGTTATTGTTTGCCGCCGAGCAGCCGAACATTCACGGGAACATTGATTTACTTATTTCAACTCTTCCCAGCTGCTTTTTGGGTATGCTATCTATTTCTAAATTTACCGCAGGATGTTTACCATGGACTTCGTCGTCCGAGGCTACAATTGACAGGCAAGTTATCCAGCAGTTATTCCTCGGAGAGGTATTGGCCCGTGTCCTATAAGGTCCCAGTGCGAGTCGTAATTTAATATTCGTCTCGCAACTGCTAAGTCCAGATTCAAGATTCAGCGCCCATGATGAAAGACATGTTTCATCAATGCTCCTGCATGCTTAGGCTTATGCGGTATCAATCTTCCACAATTTGCTATTATAGGGTAGGATCTATGAATAGAAAATCATCAAATTGAATGATTTACTGTAAGCACCGTGGTCTAGATTAGTCGTACTTGTCGTGCTTGTTTACATTGTTTGCATTTCAATACCACGCCTCTGTCTAATACAAGATTCCCGATGGTGCGGCAACAATCTTCTTCAGGCCAACACATCGAAATCCTGGGTCATGCTCTTCGGGCCTATCCCTAAGGACCTTCCTACCTTCACTATGGATAAGCACAATGTTGGTTACACAGACTGCTTCTGCTACGTTGGGGTGACTTTCGAGTCCACAGCTCGCAATGTTTTCTCCTCCCACTATACCGCTAAGGCCTCTACAGCACGCAGGACAGGGTACTCGGTGCTCGGGGTTGAAGCCTACGTTGCCGATCTTCCTCCTAAGGAAGAGAGACTTCTCTACATGGCATGCATTGACCCACACCTGGTGAGCGGTGCCGACGTTATCATCGACGTTGATGACACGGCATTGGCTCACTTGGAAAAGGTGCAAACAGCTTTCCTACGCCGACTCCTGGGCCTTGGAGCTTACTCTATGCGCGCACCTCTATTTACTGAACTGGGACTAGTCCCTCTACGCTACCGCCGCCTCATAATTGCCCTCCGTTACCTGGCATACCTGATTCATCTGGCTCCTGATCACTATGCGCGAGCGGCTCTGGAGGACTCGTACGTGCTATGTCAGAACGGGCACTCAGGCTACTGGTCGGACCTCAAGTTTGCCCTTCAAAAGCTTAAATTTCCTGTTGAGCTTCCCTCTCTCCCAGATCTCACGTCCGAGGCCTGCTTGGATCTCGCCAAATCGGTGTATATTTCGGCGATGAAGTTCCTTGACGCCGAAGTCTCGGTGTCGACTCGGTTGTATATGTTGCATGGCCGGCGCGAACCGCTCGATGGTGAACCCGCGAAGAAAATCACGGTGGTGCTGAGGCACTACCTGACTCTTGTTGAGAATGCGAGGCACAGGAAGGCGCTCACTCGTCTCCTGGTCAGTCAGCACCCTCTGGCCGTGGAGCGCATGCACTACAAGCAACTGTACCATCACGAGCATGTTCCACGCGATGAGCGTTGTTGCCGCTTTGGGTGCAACAGTGTGGAGACTGTTGAGCACGTGTTGTTCTTCTGCAGCGGTACACTGAGGCTGGAGGAACACCGGGAGACTTTCTTGGAGGCAATGAGGGTTAAAGAACTGAGGGTGCTGTCAATATTCCCATGGAACGCTACAAATATCCTCAAGTCCCTTATTTTTCGTCTCGATACAGTCTGTCAAGTGGCGAAGTTCGTCTGCAAAGTTTTTGCAGAGTTCGATGCAGTTCCCATGGTATGGCCGGTAGGAGCGTAGGTACCCCAATTCAGTTTCTAATTTGGTTGTTGTCCTCCATCAGCAAACCCTGGGGTTGCTGGGCAGTGCTGCGTAGCACTACGGCAGTACTGTGCAGTGCTGTAGTGCGGTAGTGGGGGGTACCCTCTGTGCAGCGCTGTGCAGTGCTGTGTAGTAGACCCCCTTGCTGTGTAGTGCCGTGTAGTGGTCACGTGCATTACTGCGTAGAGTTAGGGTTGGTGTGTAGTGCTCTGTAGCGCTGTGTAGTAGTGGTCTATATATAGTTGTCTATATATGGTGGGCATGTTATCTCATATTAGATGCTATTGCTTGTTCAAATCTCTCGTTTTCAAAATTCAAATCTGATGCATTTCTACTACAACACAAACATAATGTACCTAAGTCTCAACACATGTTACCCGTTGTTATCTCAAGGTCCAATTTCACTCTGATGGCATCTCGAACACCTGTTCGAGCGACTCAAAATGCGCCTAGGAAATGTTACTTACCGTTTCCAGCCGTGCGCTTGCGTAGAGCTTGGGGCTTCGTCGCTGAACCCACTGGCCTGCACGTCATCAGCTCAAAGTACTACCTGCACATTGAACACTGACCTTACTTGACCCGGGGCGGCGGCGCGTGTACGCTCGCATGGCACACCTGGGAGGTGAAAGTCAGGCTCGACCAGGTACGCCGCGCTCTGGTCCGCCCACGGCGCAAATGAATGTCGAGTATAAATTACCGCCGAACCCTCTGTCGAGCGCAATCGTGCCGAGGTCCGCGCTCACGGGTCCGTCGCCGCCACCACCGCCTGTGTCAAAATCAGCATCGCTCGTCTTGTGGATCATTGTGAGACTTCCCATTTCCAGTAAACAAAGCTCTACGTGGCGGCAGCGCCCATGTGCACATGCAGCAGATGCGCAGCGTGCTGCTGCCCACGTCCCACAACATCGTGCGGTGCATGATCGTCGAGTGCGCACTCAACGTGGAGGAGCGCAGACGCAGCCTGCGGCCGAAGCACGGAGACTGCTGAACCCCGCTGTGCACACGGCGCTGATGTTGCTGGCGGACGGACGTGGTGTGCGAGACCTTGAGCCCAATCTCGGTCAACTGCTGTGCGTCAACGAGCAGACACCCATCAAAGACGAATGCAGGCTTCTTCATGTGTGCGTAGACCTGCGGGGTGTTAGTAATTTAATGATACAAGAGGAGGGGAGGGAGGGTAGGAGAGCGCAGGAGTAGGCCGAAGACCGGCCGCGAGCAGCACGGCTGCGCAAGCGAAGAACGCATGCCCTGCACAACCCCGCTCCATGAGACGAACACAAAACACCAAGAAAAGAAATGTGCCTCCTTCCAGTCGATCTCCTTGAACTCCTTCCACTCGATGGCGATGACGACCGCCTTGGCGTCACGGCATGCCTCGAGCGCGGAGCCGCAGATCTTGATCTGCTTCTTCCCTGTGGGGCGCGTCAGCGCGTCAGTGCGACTTGTACACTCGCCACTCGCGGCACTCACACACATCCGCAGGGACAGCGGGGCTCGCCTCGCCAAGATCCACCGAGATCTGCGCCTCGGTGACCTGGGGGTCGTAGATGTTGATGAGGGCGCGCTTGGACTGGAAGTCGCGGATGATGGTGATGGCGGCGGACTTGCGTGTGTCGCCCGTGTCGACTTTGAAGGCGAAGCCAAGGACGGCGATGCGCTAAGAGTGCATTAGCAAATAAAAGAATGGGGGGAGAGCAAAGGAAGGGAGGGCACCTTGCCGGTGATGGTGTTGAAGAGAGTGTCGACAACGCACTTGGAGAAGCGGCACTTCTGGTACTCGTTCATCTCGACGACCTGGTGCCAGTAGGCAGCGACCTCGGGGAGGTGGAGGCTCTCGCTGAGGTAGACAAGTTTGAGGATGTCCTAGCTCCCGCCAAAGCCCACACTCGCCTTGAGGAACTTGGGCCCGATGGCGCGCGCGACCTCGTCGATGTTGGTGCCAGTGGCCTCGCAGATGGCGGAGAGGGCGTTGATGCTCGAGATGTGCTGGGGGAGCATCGCGTTGGCAGCGAGCTTGGAGAGCTCGGAGGACCAGAGGCCAACCGTGAGGATCTGGGTCGGGGGGACCCAGTTGGCGTAGACGGCGGCGAGGGCGGCGCAGGCGGCGGAGCCCTCGGGGGTCTGGAGGGAGCCGAGGCGGGCGCTGTTTTTTCCCCCATCAATAACGAGCAGATGAGAGGAATAGTACACACTGACAATGACGGGGTTCCTCGCCACTTAATAGAACGGAGTGCACAAGGTGTGAACATGCACAGAATGTATAAGCACAACACAAAAAGTAAAGGTGAGCCCGCACCAATAATTCCATGATGGATAGTAGAGAAGACCCAGGGTGTCGTGCGCAGGAGGCATATTCAAGATGTAAGTAAGGGCTGGGGGCACACAGGCTGGTGAGTACTTACCATTACTGGACGGCTCGTGGGGCTCGTGGCGGCGACGAAAGAGCTCCAACGTCGGCAACACGGGAGATCGAAGACGGGCGATGGGCACATCACATTTGGCAAAGATGCCGGACCATCGCCCGATGGAATGCTGCTCACAGCAGCACGACGTACGGGGCCCGAAGTTGAGAAGTGATTTCTGTTTGGCAACTGCGCACCAGATGGATGCGGAAAGGGGGTGGTGGTCAAAGAGAAAGAGATGCGAAAACAAACCACAACCAAATATTTGGATTGTTCTGTCGTCACGTGAGCATTTACCGTGTGAATTCTCCTGTCGTCTCGCTTTGTCGACTCTGTTCGTCTGCTGGCTTCCGACCACGGCACTCATACTTCATACTCCGTTCCGTCGGCTCCCCGCTGCGCTGTTGGCTAGGAGAAGAACGACACCAAGAGAACACTCCGAGGCATTCACAGGTTGTGGTGTGCCGCGCCGTGCGCGTGCCGCGTGGCTCACGGATGAGCCCATGTGCCGTGGCCTCAGAGGCCCTCCTTTTTCATCTTGCGCGTTCCTGAGCGCGCTGGAAGCGGGGCCACGGACGTCATTGTGTGGGACAAGCGCGGGACACTGCCTGGTATGAAATTTATCGAGAGTGCCACCACCAAGGTACATCTACTCTTCATTTCTTCAATACCTTCGCACCAACTTCAATCTCCACAACATCATGTCAATAAATACGGCCCGCAGCGTTCTTTGCCAGGGCAGCAGTGCATGCTCAAGGTATGTACTATTCCATTTTGTAGCTTCTCTGCGCTAAATTGTAACTCGCAGCCCACTTCCTCCATCTCGCGTCGCACGCTGTCACACTGACTATTCAAGACATCAACCGCGACCACTGCCGTCTCGCCACCAGTGTCCCCGTTGAAACACACAGCCCACACACGGCCGACGGCGGCGACGGCGCCGGCTCGTCCAACCGCGGCAGCAACAGCAATGCCGCCAATACATCAGTTCCGACACACCTTGCGGAAGGTCATGGCACCCTCACCAACCTCCCACGCTCTGACTCGCCGACTCCGTTCACCGACGATGACGCCGAGATGGAGATGCGTGAGCTGGGCAAGGGCGACTTCAGCGAGGACGAGAAGACACTTGCTGGCACCGCCAACTCATCCCGCTGGAAGCGCTGCTCACTGCTACCCACCATGCGCTCCGACCTGAGTGCGTAGTCAGGCCCCCGGTCGCGCCTCACCGAGCTCGCGACCGTGTGCGGAGACACTGCGGAAGTCAGCAAGAAACGCTGCATCGAGGAGGCCTCGATCCAGGCCTTGAAGAGCGGCAAGCACGTGAACGTCAAGGTGTCCCCCATGTATATTTTCCTCCTCAGAGATGGTGCGTCCGACTCCAATTTGTATCACCGTGGTCTCACCAAACGCAGGCACGGTGATATCTTTGCACGCAACACCGGACCTGGAGCTCACCCAGCCCATCATGCGGCGGCTACAGCAGTGCGACACCGGCCTGCGCACGTCCGCGGACCGGTCACTCCTAGTGCAGAGTCTCCTCAATCTGCTCGTCGACAAGGCGCTCGAGGTGCGCGCCATCCCCTTTCCCTCTCATCCCCTTTTTACTGTTTTGAAGGTGAATTGTGCTACGACGCGTGCCCGCGGCGTCTGATAATTAACAGATGCTCGCGCTTTCGACGGGCCTCTCTGGCATCGCACCGCGTGGTGGATGACATTGCGATGAAAATGGGGCGGCGCGATAAGGGTTTTTTTTTTGCATTGGTGAAGGATCGGGCAACTGTAGTTACGCCAGGATCCTTTCAACAATGCATTTGTTATGTCTGCGAATGAAGAATTACAGAATTTTTAAATTAAGTCCGTCCAATTGACGCCAACATCCGAGAAGTCCGCGCAGTCAGTCTTGGTAGATAGGTAGGTAGAGTAGTACTCACCCCTCACTTTGTCGTTAGCATCCTAATGTAAAGTTCAATGTAATTGACGCTGAATCTTACACATGACCATTTGTATAGGGTTAGGGTTAGTTGAAAGTGTGAATTCTACGCAGTCATACTGGGCTGCTTGTCAAGCACTAAGTATTAGGGCCACCAGGCTATGAGTTACTACGCAGTGACCCCTGGTGACCCCGCCACTCCAGAGCACTATGTAGTGACCCCGCCACTACACAGTGAGCCGCCACTACGCACCACTACACAGCGCTACGTAATGACGTCGGCTACTACCGGCACTACGGCACTACGGCAAAATCCCGGTTTTGCTGATGTCGTGCCGGAGATCTACAGCCGTGAAAGCGGTGAGCTCGTCAATGGTTGCGAGGCAGCAGCGTAGCACAGTATATTTCTAGGCCGATGTACTGTACGCTACACCCCTGGCATGTTCCGAAATGGGACCGCGCTGGGTTCAATTTATCCTGATTCTTATCCTGAGTTAGAGCCGAAGCTCACCATGGCGGGTCGTTTATGTAGTTATTATATTGTTGTCGCGGTCGCAGCTACCATATCTGTGCCGCTCCATGTCAACATCGTGAACACTGTTCCTCATGTGAGCTGGTCTATACTTACGGTTAGTTGCATTGGGTTTCCCAAGAGTAATGGGATAACATGATCTCTCATAGACTGCAAACGGAGATTTCACTTCCGAGGTCCTGACGAATGGCGGACTTTTACCAATGTCTACCTCGCAACCCAAATTCAGGACGACCTTGCTTGCCGTCGTGCCCGGGGATTCACCAACCTTTGTTACTACTCAATTCCCTCCGAATTCGCCCTCGTCGTACTGCATTATGCCCAACCCCGTTCTCGGATCGGCAAGCGCACAAGCGTCCGGTGTGAACGGTCGCAACGACCTCTTTGCTCTGTGCCCCAACTCGACAAATGCGGGAAGACCAGACGTGGTCTTCGATCCAATCGCCAACCACCTTCACTATTTGCTCGCCAACTGCAACTCCGTTTACATCATCCTCACCAATTTTTGAACTCCAGGCTTTCATTTGGAACGGCAGTATTGTATATATCTTGGCTTAGCAATGATATGTAGGCTCGAGAGTATAAAAAGGGCATAGGTTTCAGAACAGGGGAGAGCGATAGAATGCAAGATGTGGATTAGTAGCGAGGGAGCAAAACAAAGTAACAAAAAAGCATCAAGCTGAGATCGTAGCAAGGCCAAAGCAACGAAAAGTATCAAGCGAGCAAAAACGAAAGCAAGAAGAAAAAGTCAGTGGAAAATAGGCGTATGATTACTCGACGGCGCTCGGCGGCACATTGGGCATAACCTCGTCGCGGCGCAAGACCCCGCGCGCCTTGCTGGTCTCACTTCGCGCAAGCTGCAATGGTTTGGGGCACTTGGTTTGGGACATGCCCGGCTCAGCGTTCTCGTCGTTGACGCGCAGCTTGTTGTGCGGCTTCCGGAGGGACAGCGGCGGGGTCCTTCCGCCCATGTTGGTGTTGCGGTCCTGCAGCAGCGCGAGCGGACGCAGCCCAGGCGGGCCCGGCTTCATGGTGGTGCCGTACACGGCGTCGGAGATCTTCCGTTGGAGCTTGCCCGGCTTTGCGATGACGCACGACGACCATTGCGCCAGGGACGCCATGGCGGAGAGTGTCGTCGGCGCGTTCTCAGCGTCGGCGGGGGTCGTGGGCGAGACGTGGTCGCCGGACGAGATGTAAACGATGCTGGAGCGGCGGCCGGGTTGGGCGCGTGCGGTCTGCATGACGGGTTCCGGGACGGGAAGCGGCAGCGGAGGCGGACGCTGCTTCGTCGTGGGCTTGTTGGAGACGGTGTTGTGCGGCGTACTCTCCGCCTGGGGGCCAGAGTCGGCCGGTCTCGACTTCGAATTCGAACAGCGTGGCTGTGGAGGCTGCGGAGGCGGGCATCGCATTGCCGTTGAACGAGTCCATTGACGCACGAGTGTCGTGTGGAACGTCGGACTGCAGGCCGAGGCGACGAGCTGAGAGGCCGCGAGTGAGTCGCGTGGGTTGCTCCTCCTCCTCCCTGACCGCATGCAGTTGGGAGAGCGTTGTGGGGATAGATTCACCACCGAAAACCGTCGCGCGCCGGTCAATGTCCACGTTGCTGGAGAAGGCAGTGTATTGCCCGAGCTCCAAAGCACGGCTTATCTCGTTTGCGAGCGAATGGACACCTTCCTTGCCCAGGCTGAGACTATGGAATAGATATGCGTATAAGAGAGCACAGTCTCGAAATATTTCGTACCCCGGCAAGCTGAAGTGATGTCTCTTGTGCATGGTCGTCTTCTTCGACTTAGCCTGAACCTGACAGACCTGGGTCCTCGCAGGGGTCGAGTGCACCTCAGGAGAAGAAAATTCCTCGCCAAATTCATTGAGGCGACTCGCGGCCCGTCTACCCTTCGCACGGCTGAAACTGCTTGGTGGGGTCCAGTCTCCGCCCTTGATCTTCATGTTGTCGCAGACCTTCCGCCCGGGAACGAGAAGAGGAAGCACGCCAGCGGTCAAGGCATCGATCTCGTTCATGTCATCCACGGCGCCGAAGGAGAAGCCGCCGGACGAAAAGGATTTCCTGTGCTTAACGTGGGCCAATCGGGTAGCTCTGACATTAGCGGGCGTAGGAGGGAGAGGGAAAGAAGGGGGCGGGCTGATGTTGAAGGAATCGGTCGTGTGACTGTGTTGAATGGACGATCCCGAGCGAGTGCGGAGATGAGCAGAATGCCGGAGAGGCTTGCTAGGGCTAACTCCGCTCGCCGCAACCAGATGGCCACCAGTGGAAGTCCGGTTTTGCTTTTCAGGAAAGCCACCGGGAACTACCACGGTTTGAGCGAGGGCAGAGTAATGATGCTGTGCAATCATGATCCTGCTAGCGTAGGCCAGGCTTTCGTCGGCACCAGAGATATGCGAGCTAGCTTTGGAGTCCTGTGTGAGTCTTCCGGACTGGGCGCTCATCTCGGACTGAGTCGAGTTATGGATCGAAACAGGCAACGACGAGTCCTTGTCCTGGATAGGAAGTGGCGGGGTCCTCTGGCCGTTGTCATCATCCTCGTCCGGAGGGAGAACGGAAAGCTTGGGCATGGGCGAGATCACACCATGCGCTCGGCTCATTTCCCCCTTTCCATCGACAGCGTCGCTGTTCGTCATCCAGACATCACCGCTGCAACGCCCCTCGACCACAGTAACACTAGCGCTCGTGCTGCGCTTGTATTCATGAGACCATTTGCAAGTAGGCACGCTTCCCGCGGGAGAAGGACCACGAAGGACGTTGGCCGGAAGATCGCCTCGAATGTCGAAGAGGCCGTTCGGTATGGGAAGCGGGGACCGGAAGAGTAGATTGAGAGCCCAAAGCGGGGGGGGAAAGCGTGACCGACAAGATGAGCAGAATAGACGCTGCAACCGGTCTGTGGTGCAAGCAGGAGGTAAGGAAATGCGAGTACCTAGCACAAATAAAGTCAGCGCGCAGCATGAAGAATATAACGAAAATGACGCACAAGAGGAACCCAAATTGTAATCAACCAACCTATAGCGCGGTAAACGGAA